>JBBBDQ010001524.1:2827500-3015626 GCA_037127315.1 Ascarosepion bandense | reverse complement strand
TGGATCTACACTCTGTGGCGAACTGGGGCATGAAGTGGCTTGTCAACTTCAATTCGTCTAAGACCAAGCTGTTGTCTGTCAACCATTACAGGCAACCTCTCCTGCCTCCAATAAGCGTGGACCAAGCGATTCTCCCGGAGAGCAATACACTACGCCTCCTCGGACTTACCCTCTCCTCAGACCTCAAATAGAACCACTATATTGAATCCATAGCAAAATCTACTACTAAGAAGGTTGGGTCACTATGTCGATCCAGGATGATTTTTCCGTCTGAATCCATCCTGCATATATACAAGTCAACCATCCGTCCGTGCATGGAGTACTGCTGCCATTTATGGTCAGGCGCCCCTGCCGTTCTCCTCAGTGTTCTTGACAGGCTCCAAAGAAGAGTCTGTAATGTGATAGGCACTGATCTGGCGGCTCGACTGCAGCCACTTCCTCACCGTCGAAATGTGGCCTCCCTTTGTCTGTTCTATAAATAATTTCATGCTTCTGCTCGCACGAATTTAAGTCACTGGTGCCTTCTCAACAGTTGTTTACTCGTGCAACCAGACTGGCAACTGGGTCCCACCCATTCACAGTCAGGTTAGCCAAATGCAGACGACAATTCTTTTCCTGCAGCTTCTCTCGCACTTCCCGCCTGTGGAACTCGCTTCCATATCTTGCTTTCCTGACGGCTACAACCTCCAGAAATTTAAATGCAAAGTCAATACTCATCTACTAACCACTGGACTCTAGCTCTCTCCCCACCCCCGTATAACCTGCCCTTTCTCTCCACCTATGTATCTGTCATCGCACCTGCTTTCTCAGCTTTCTATTGTTCCTTTCTAACTAGTTTGTAGTCCTCACTCTTTTCTAATTAATCTTTTTACAGTTATGTAGCCCCTTGCACACCAGTATCATTTCTGCCTTGCTCGGGGTGAAATGATTAAAAAAAAAATCATATATTTTGGAGGATGATTCCGTGGCCAGACATCTCCAAGTGAATCGTTGGCATCAGTTGATCTTACATGGAACGACAAGGTACGGTTCTGAAGAATAATTCCGAAAGTGTTATTTTACGGAAACCTATTCATAAAGGGAAATATCGAATTGTGCTGAAGCACGAATTATTCAAAACTGATACATCTACCGGAGCAAACGAAATAAATGACAACATCAACAAGGAGCGCGTCTCACGACGACAGGTTCAACATGTTCACGTAATTCGCGCATCAAACGAGAGAGCATTTCGTATATCGTTGGAAATTGGTTTTATCTTTCTATGACATTGAATGTATTTTCGTTATCAACAATGAAATTAGCGCTTTTGTCATAAATTATATTAGTAACAAGATTCAACCACGACGAGAATCGAACTCGCAATCTTCGGATTCGAAGTCAGACGCCTTGTCCATTAGGCCACGGGGCCATCGGATCATTCAACGCCTAACTTAGGTTTTAAAAAATTTCTATCATTTATTTTGAGAAAATGTTCCATTATTTTCTTATGTATTTTATAGACTAAAATGAAATTTCGGCGTAAATTTGCATTCGGTATTGTTATGATGAATCAGAAATTTGCAAATGGCGTTACATCCGACAGTGAAATTAAAACATGTGAAGCGGGTTTTGATCAAGTGCTTAGGGGAAATGAAATAAAATTTGATTTTCCAGATACAACAAAAATAATATCGAATACAAATCAATAGATCATTATTGGTTTCGCTATTGATAGCTGAAAAATAAATGTGATTTTGAGAAGCGTGCCAGAATCTAACAGCAAAACTGAAAGCGGTGGCAACAACTTCCCACATGGTCTAGTGGTTAGGATTCCTGTCTCTCACCCAGGCGACCCGGGTTCGTTTCCTGGTGTGGGATAGTTTCCGAATTGGTTTTTATTTTTGGTTTTCAGCAAACTAGTTGATATTTCTGAAATTATTTCAAATTTTAATGAATCTACTGAAGAAAACTTTGGTGACATTGATAAAAAAGAACATTTAAAAGTTAAAAAACGAAATTTCTTTAGTTTACTTTCGATATTTAACATTTGATAATATGTAATAACCTAAATATATAAAGTGTCGGGTATGTATATGACCGCTGAATGTGTAAGAGGAAAGGAGCGATATCATAACAAATATGCGCGATCATGTTGCAGGTATTTGAAATGGAAAATTACTGCATTTTGACCAGAATCTGTTATAATGATCAGAATGCCGACATTTCACTCAGTACGCCACTGTCCGATTAAATTTCTCGTGACGACTAGTTAATGCGTATGTTATTCTTGATTTAAATATGTCATGACGAGGACGGCATGAAACTAACTCGTATGGAAAACTGTATTTTCTGTTACAGAGGAGATTTTTTGCATTATTTTTTCTTTGTTTATCACGGCGGAATGTAAAAAATAATATCAATAACACATTAATCGAAAACAGTTTCTCCAGTATGTCTTTGTGGCTGTCTCTCTGTCCACCCAGCTATGGGTGCTGGCAGCAGCAGTCTTTCATTAATGTCTCTACGAGGACCCCACTGACCTCTATTCCCATATCGGGGTCTTTTATTACTGCCCCTTTTCTGTTTCTAGATGGGCAGCTTCCTTTCAGGTGACCTGATTTCCCACAAAACCAACACCTTCTTAGACATTTCTTTGCAAAATGACCTATCTGTCCGCAGCTCAAACAATGCAACTGATTTTTATTCACACAGGCCACCCTGCCTGTTTTTTCTAGGGCTGATTCTCTTACGTTTTCTTGGTACAATTATCGAGGTTTCATTTTCACTTTTGGCATGGGGGGGGGGGGGGGGGGCTTCCCTTCTTGCCTCACATCGTTTGGGCATATGCTCTCTACGACCGCATCTTTCTTGCTTGTGAACCGGACCTGGATGGCCGCATGCTCTCTGACCTCCACCGGGTAGGCCAGAGAAGCTAATTTTTTCGTCCTTTTACCTAATACTTCTACTCTCTCATCCCTTCCTTGGACTAGCTCCAAGAGACCTCGCATGGCCTCCATGGCTGTTTCTTCATTGGCGTATTCCACAACTAGCAGCTCCTTAAGTCTCTCCCAGGTCAGATGAGGGTCCTTTTCCAGGAGTTGGCCGATAAATTCCGACGGTTCTCCTGCCGGGGCGTAAAACGCCACGCACACAATTTCTTTTTCCGTCAGATCATATATCCGCTGACTTTTCTCTACGGCCGCTAACCAATTTCTAAACTCTTTCGCATCTCCCCGATAGCTCGGCACGCTTGGACACCCGAACAAGTCCTTCAACGGTCTATCATTTACCTCCGCGTGGTCAGACATTTAAACAATACAATTAGTGATTAATAATAATTGTGAAGGAAATCGGTTTACGGTGAAATGCCAGCAACAAGAATTTTAGGAAGAAACCAAAAAGTGTCCTACCTGATACGGGTTGATTTCCGACGAAATCTGTCAGGGGACTCCGATCTATGGCACTGCAACAAACCCAATATTATAAAACTGTTGATATAAATCTGCCTCTCTAATATGCTATGCAAGAGTTTGGGCTCCTAACTACCAGTCAAGAATTAGCAATCAGAGAACAGTCAGCCCAATACCCTCAGTAAGAAGACACATTGCCACCATCCACACATATCACAAAAAAACTTGTTGGTTGGTTGTTTTCTTTTTATGGCATAGCAACCTCGGCGGGTCATTTATTGCCAACTAAATTTTTATTTATTTATTGCTGGTAATACTTTTTTCTTTCAAAAATTTGTTGTTGATTTTATACAAGTTTTGTGTCTAGTAATACTTTTTTCTTTTCGAGTGTCAAGATTCATTGGGATTTGTTTTTCAGGGCAGGGTCCCCAAGTCCAACCCTGTTATTTAACCCACAACTGGAGGGAAGGGACGGAGTAATACCTTTCCCAAGGGTACCAGTGCTTAAGTGAATGCAGGGCATCCAACTGGAATTCAAACCCAGCCCACCGACCTCCCCCTCCGAGCCAACATCCACTGCACCACAACACACATCCGTCACTAAACGCTTACAGCACCTGGTATTCCCAAGCGCTCACCCATCTAAGTACTGACCAGGCTCAACTTTGCTTAACTTCGGTGTTCAAGCGAGAACCGGTGTATTCAACGTGATATGGCCGTAAGCCAAAAATAACTTGTGACAGCACTACCATTAAAGTCTGATGAGAGGAAAGAAACCAGGAACCCTTCCTAAACAGGAAATAAACGATGAGCCTCTACTCCTGTTTAAGAGAAGGAG
The DNA here is from genome assembly GCA_037127315.1 of Ascarosepion bandense. Lineage (NCBI taxonomy): Eukaryota > Metazoa > Mollusca > Cephalopoda > Sepiida > Sepiidae > Ascarosepion > Ascarosepion bandense. Next base: position 3,011,396 of record JBBBDQ010001524.1, on the reverse strand, counting down.
GAAAGTATGGACCTGGCAGTAGTAGAACATATCTACTCATTTTTTTAAAAAAGTTACTAAATTTTAACTTAGGAAAAGTCATGATATTCAACACAGATTCAAAAAAGAATTAAAACTGGCAGAGCTATACCTCTGAAAAAATTATCAAAAGAAAACCAATCAGTTTCACCCCCAGTCAAGTTAATTTATTTTAATTTTTAATCAGAATAAATTATTTTGGACAGTTGAATCAGCTATCGGATGCGCGTTATGGTGCAGTGGATACAGATTCGGAACGAGAAATCGGGGAGCCGAGTTCGAACTCCAGCCGAACTCCCTGCATTCACTTATGCGCAAATACCATTGGGAAAGGCACCAATCCGTCTCCTCCCCCAGCTATGGGTCAAATAACAGGACAGATTGGGTTCTACAGCCTTGGTCGGCAACCTACTGCGGACAATCTTCTGCCCAGTCAGTCATGTCTCTTTCGAGACACGATCGCCCAAGCATGTATAACGTATGGCACTTAACTGACTGACTGAATCAGCTATCAACAGAGCTTTTTGACTATGCCATGCTTAACTAACATTAAATGAGGTAGGGAGACACAGATGAATCCCAAGAAGCAAGTATGAATGGCCAGCTAATACAGCAGCAGAACAAAAAAAGAAACACAATACCTGCTGTTATAGGCACATGACCCATTGGTTAACACTTTCACTTTCTAACCACAAAACCCAGATTTGAATCTCACTATGGTCAATTTTCACAAAATTCTAATGACTTTCCTAGATAAGAGGCAGAAAAAAAATATCCAGAACTGATCATCTAAAGTAACATTGTAATGTTATTGGCCTTGGGAGTCATCCCAGAGAGCAGCACCTATGGAAAGTGCCTCAAAACCATACCGTGGGTTGATCCAAGCCTTGTTATTGAAATCGGGTAGATGAAACTGTTTCGTATCTGATATATCTCATGATGGGATAATCAGGAAAAAGAATAATACTTAACACTGAAGATAAATTAATAGAGATTCATTATACCACAGTACAATAAACCAATAGACAATACAAGAACACCAACGAATAGTAACAGGTATAAGATTAGACAAGTAGACAAAGCCTCTGCCTAGGGCATATGCATCCGTCTAGTGACATATGCTTCCGTCTAGTGACGTATGCTTCCGTTTAGTGACGATGGCCCTATAGTTCGCTCTAGTCACAGTCTTTTATAGACTGGACCATATCCATTCCGGGGTAGGACAGGATATTCCTTTACAACAGTATCCATCAATGATTGTGCTAGTCTAAATGTCACAAGTCATTGTGACCAAGGGCTTTAGGGTTGTGGCTTTGTTTAGACTGCTGATCATGCCTGATAATACACTCTCTCCCAGAAACTGTAACTAAGATCTGTTCAGCATAATTGCACTGTAACCCTATTTCCACATAAAAAAATTCCTTCTTAGTTAAATTATTATTAGTTTTATTATTATTAGTGGTATTGTTGATTTTGCAGTTTGTTTTTAATTCGTGATACGAGCTTTGCTAAGAAATATTTAATACTTCTGCTTGTAAAATCTGAAAAATAGAGAAATTAGCTGAAAATTGGGGGGAAAAGGAAAAATATATTTTTCTCATTATTATTCAGAAGCAAATTCTTGGCCAGCAGAGTGGAAAAAAAAAGATAGTCAAAACAAAGCTGTCAAAACTTTTGATAGGGTTAGAATCAGGTCAGACTCTTACTTCCCACATTCGTTGGGAAAGAATTTGAAAGTTTGAAAACCTAAAATGATGTAATTAAGAAGAGGACGAAAAGAAAATTACATCAGCTGAAGTGTTGCTGCCTCATTCGTTGGACCATAGCTCCACCTTGAATTATGTAGGCGGAGGAAATCTCATTAGTCAAAGATCTGATTTGCATAAAGATATCCCGGGTCTCTCAGCATCCCCCAAGAGAATTGGGGACAAGTATAAAAATCGAGACCCCAGTGGGAAAAATCAGTAGGAGCTGCTGAGCGAAAGAGGCCAGACGAATTCACTACCGCTGCCACCAAAACACCCACTTTCGCCGTTTCCGTAAAGATTCGATAAAGAGCTATGAAAAGATTTTTTTTATTTGGAAAATTGAAAGCTCTGATTATTTTAACGAAAACTTCGCTCCATTGTGAACAATGAATTCGATGGTTGTATATTCTATCTTTTTTTTTATTTTTATATATAAAGTCTCTTTCCGCGACTTATTCAGGCATTATCAAAATTATTTATACTATAAACCACTGGTGAGTTCTGAGGGTGTTGAACAAACACAAACATGCCTGACCAGGTGTTTGCAATAGGGATTGGCAAGCAGCCCTAGCAGACAGGTATACTTACATACAAGCAGCTATCCATTACCTACTTTGGGTATTATATGCTTAGCAACAATTCTAACTTACCTTTATCAGGAAAGTCATGATCTAGATCTCTAATTCTGTGTTTTTTAAGGGTGCTGAATCCAAATTCAGCAGTGAAAATCACCCACCCAAGAAATCTAAATGGGCTGAATGCAAAATTTAAGTTCTTTTCGGGAGTTTTGGCATTTCATTGCAGAACAGGTTTTCCAGACCTAAAGCACTATTTCTTAAATTAGAAATGCAAAACTTTTGTTAGTCTTCCTCTTAAGTTCAAATAATATTAATACAGTCCATGCTAGACCTTTGTTCTGTGTTTTTTTTTTTTTTTTTGGCGGTGGGTGGGTGGGTTTTGCTGCATTAATTTTTTGGAACTAAAAAAAATCACCCAAAAAGTAGTCTAAATGGGTTAAATGCAAAATTTAAGATCTTATCAGGAATTTTGACTCTTCACTGGATATCAGGGTTTCTAGACTTAAACCCGTATTTTTTAAATCAGAAAGGTGAAAGTTTTATTAGAATTCTTCTTAAGTACAAATAATATTAATACAGTTTCATAACCAAACTGCAAAATGGAGGGGGGATAATAAAACCATAAATATCTGCTTCGCTTTATTGTGTGTGTTAACATCTAACACAGCCTATCCCACAAGTTTGGAAGACCGATTGTCTTCCCATGAACCCGAGAGGGGCCGCCAGGGGGACATGAGGAAGAAGAGAAGGCCACAAGGGGCATTCTGGATTATATTCTCTTAGAGACCAGTCGCACACGGCATTTGGTCAAATAAATATCCTGTTTACTATATTTGCAACTGGTTACTGTTTATATTCTTGTGAATATTCAGTGTGAACGGAAGAACTCAGTGATTCTTTGCTGTGTTGCATTTGTAATATGAGAATAGACATTTTCATGCAAAATAAGAAGAAAAAAAAGGAAAAGATTTGTTAACTTCATTGCCTAGGTCAGCCTTTTCCAAACTGTGCGTTACAAGCAGAATGTTAGTGGCTTATGAAAGGTTATACTAGAATTACACATTAGCTTTGATTAAATGCTATCTGTTGAGATAGTTCAAGACTTGGGCTTTCATTGACAGGCTGTTGTATCAAGCATTATATTGCTTTGACAAGCTAAATAAACCAGGGTTGGTCATGCTCTCAGTTTAATCATTTGTCATTGTAAAACGGAAATCAATTTTCACCTATTCATATAAATATTTTTTTATATTCTTTCAAATGTTTTTACCCAGTAAATTTCAGTGAGTCACAATAAGCTGTGGCCATGAATAGTGGATCGCAATTCAAAACTGTTTGCAAACACCTGGCCTAGACTAAAGGCTTTTTTCTCTTTTTTCTCTTCCTATTTGTTATTCAAATCAACCAATTGCTCACTATAACAACACAGGAAAATCTGATCCTCATTCCAACAGTTACTCACAAAGAATTCCTTTTTTTTTTTTACCTAGTTGATTCCATTTAATGGCAGCTTTCAAGATCAGACCATGATAGTTGATCTAATCTGATATAACTTCCCTAGGCAAATAGATTAATCAATATTTATTGGTACACACACCATGCAACATGTTTGACATAAGGTCAATTTAAGGGAGGTTTATTAGCAGTACTGTGGAAAAATTCCCATACCTCCTCAGTACTTCCCCTTTTAGGTACCCGTCAGGTAGCAGGCAATGAATTCAGTTCCGTCCTGGGATAGAGGTAAAGCACTTGTCAGCCCAAATCACTTTCAGATAATTTCAAACTAAATTCTTTTTTAATCTACAGATATAAATTGTTCTTGCTCCAATGACCATGATATCTAGGGATATCTCATCTAGTTCTTATTCAGTACTTGTTAGATATTGCTCACCTGGGTTCCATAAAGCCTCTGTATACACTCTTCAGTCCAAGAACTGAACTCTATGTCACCTAATTCACAAACCAACACTTTAATCTACTAGGTTATTGTTCCATGGGACAATCCTAAGTTCGGATCTAAACCCTAAACTGCCTGCTGGTGAGTACAGCTGTATGTCACTCTTGGCTGTATTTAGTGAGGTCTTTCTTTTCTACTGCAACTATTACTTTTGAGGCGTTCTTGTTATCTGTCTTTACTAATGATTCCCATATCATATTTCTATGCTACATCTTCGCAAAACGTAGTATTTAAAATAATTTCAGAAATATAAATGTCATTAAAGACAGTTAGGGAAGAGATTGAGAAAAAAATGTAACCTACAGGGAAAGCAGCTTAGAACTTCTTTCCAACCAGTTAGCCAGCTGTCACGCCTGTCATCTAGACCAGTACACCACTTAGACAGTCAGGCCAGCCGTACTCGAGTTAAGATATATACTTGCTTAAAATAACGCACGTTTTACTCAATCTGATATCTTCTAACTTTTTTCAACTTTTCTATTGCCAAATTGAAATTTATACATTCAATTTGATTCCATAAAGTATTGCTTCCTTTCACATAAGCCAATTTCATCTCATTCTCTCCGATACAATACTCAACACTCTATTCACATCCATTGATTTGGCAAATTCTTCTGCCACAATCTTTACACATTTCTTATATATAACACACTAATAACAAGCACACCACATGTGAACACATTTTAAAATCTTTTCTCTCACAATACAAAATTCAATATATATCTACTTAGATATATTCGCATATTATGAAAACAATTTGCAATTAAAACATTTTCAATAACTTATACTTTGCACACATCACCGAAAGCAAAATACCTCTCATATTCTATCCCAACATTTGCACATCGCCTCTCGTTTTGCACGTCTTCTCTTGCTCAACTCAGCAGTTACAGATGCTTGCCTTTCAGCCACTTAACTTTCTTCATTTCCAAGTAAACCAACATTGCAAATTTACGCTTACTTACAGTCAGCAACAACATATAATTTCCATATTTGATGCAAACTAATAGTAATATCAGAACAAGCATTTCATCCTCTCTCTAACGAAAAAAATATGTTCTTGTTGTATGCCGCAATGTCTTTTCTCTTTTTCTGGTGTGACGGGCAATTATAGAAGAATAATGTTTTGAAATAATCGCACTTCAGCACGATTCATCATTTCATCTTAAGATGCCTATTTCAGAAAACTAACACATTTCCGAGAGTTGGGGAAGAAGTCATTGCCACTTACCATTTGACGCATGTCGAATTCAGGTCTTGTATTCGATTAATGTTGTTTGGTCAGGTAAACATCTTCCAAAATGTTTGTTTTAGTTAACTAGCTCAGTTAGCACATTTTTATCTTGAGAAATATCAGCACATTTGAAAGGACGCTAAGCAAATAGGTAGGAAATACTTGTCGTTAGAACGTCTATATCCTTGTTTGTTGCTAGAATGATTGGCCGAGATGCGCGCACTTCAACCTATCCTCAGCTGTCAGCCTGTCAGTAAACAATCATCACCGTAAAAGTATGAATCAAGCAACCTCAGTGATATCCTGCTATGATGTGTTAGTTGGTAACAGTTGAATGTCAGGATGGCCGAGCGGTCTAAGGCGCTGCGTTCAGGTCGCAGTCGGGGCTTCCCGGCGTGGGTTCGAATCCCACTCCTGACAATTTATCATATTATTCAATTTTTATGTATTCTCACAATAATTTAATCGGAAAGGGGAATGATACACATTAAATGCAAATTTGATTCACCATTTATTCAATATTTGATATCAAGTGATTGGAAAAAATAAATTAAAATTACCGTTCATGCTGACATTGTCATAGATTTACAATCTGGAGTAATAAATACTAACCAAAATTATGCAGGTAATTTTAAGAAAAAATAGTCTGCATTTTGCATTGATACCTTTCTCGTCATGACGTACTGAAAGAAATCAAAAAATTGTATTATCAAAACGTTTTATTAGAATGGATATGGAGAATTTGATTGAAATACAGTCATTTTGTTAACAAGACAAGTCGTTCATAATAAACACGCACCGATCTTGCATTTTTGTTTTTAAATCGTTGCTAATTTCTCCGTACTAGAGCGAACAACCTGTTAAAAAACTTTTAAAATGTAGTGAATATATATTTTGAAAATTTGTCTAAAGACAAACTGTACATAGCCAAATGTAAATTCAGGTAAATAATTTAGAGTATTTATTGTTCAATTCTCTCAACAATTTATTTTTAAAATCTTCGCTAAACTTAGTATTTGAAATAATTTCAGAAATATAAATGCCATTAAAGACTATTAGGAAAGAGATTGAGAAAAAACAAAAAAAGAAGAACCTACAGACAAAACTGCTGACACCTTCTTCCGAACCAGGTACGCCAGCTATCAAGCCTGTCATGTAAACAACTACACCGCATAGTCAGTCACGCTAGCTGGACTATAGTTAAGATATTTACTTGCTTAAAATAACCCACGTTTTACTCAATCTAATATCTTCTATATTAATTCAATCATTTCTATTGCCAAATTGAAATTTATACATTCAATTTGATTCCATAAAGTATTGCTTCCTTTCACATAAGCCAATTTCATCTCATTCTCTCCGATACAATACTCAACACTCTATTCACATGTATTGATTTGGCAAATTCTTCTGCCACAATCTTTACACATTTCTTATATAACACACTAATAACAAGCACACCACATGTGAACACATTTTAAAATCTTTTCTCTCACAATACAAAATTCAATATATATCTACTTAGATATATTCGCATATTATGAAAACAATTTGCAATTAAAACATTTTCAATAACTTATACTTTGCACACGTCACCGAAAGCCAAATACCTCTCATATTCTATCCCAACATTTGCACATCGTCTCTCGTTTTGCACGTCTTCTCTTGCTCAACTCAGCAGTTACAGATGCTTGCCTTTCAGCCACTTAACTTTCTTCATTTCCAAGTAAACCAACATTGCAAATTTACGCTTACTTCCAGTCAACAACAACATTTATTTACCATATACTGCTATGATGTGGTAGTTGGCAACAGCTGGATGTCAGGATGGCCGAGCGGTCTAAGGCACTGAGTTGTGGCGGAAATGTATAGAAGTATGTTTTGTAATACATACATACATATATATATATATATAATATGTAATGTGTTTTTTTTTTTTGCCAAGCGTTCTAATGTGTGTTGTCGATATTGTCCTATGTCCTCCTCAACGTTTGTCTGAATCACACTACTTTCACTCCGAATATTTCTTTTCCTTTTAACATGTTCGACTTTCATTATGTCAGCCACGTTAAGAAAAGTCCAATTTTAATGATCAACATTAAATGCAATATCCGTTTACGTATCATTTAAAATTTGACTGTCCTAAATTGCGACAATTATTTTTTTATCACTCTGATATTTTCATTGTTTTGCACATATTGTAAAGTAAAAATTAACCAAATGTATCTTCATTCATCGCCCAAACACGAACAATTTTCTATTTGACTACTCCAATGCTGATTTCCTTGGGAAGAATATTGATGCCAATGGTATCTCTCCGTTAGTTGAGAAAGTGAAGAAATTTTAAAACTTCCCAACACCCACATCCTTGAATTAATTGCACCGTTTCATAAGGATGATTAAGTTTTACCGACGATTCATCCTAAATTGTTCAGCCGTTTTTCTGTCGCTTACGAATCTTTTATATTGATGGATTAAAGGCATTTGTTAGGCAAACCACTGCACGCATTTTGAACAGCCATGATCGAAACTATGATACAAAGAATGAAATCCACAAACTCGGTTTTACCTTACGACAGACATATTGATCGATGTCGTAGGCACCGCCTTTGAAGAAGTTTTGAACACGCAACGAAAACCTGTTGCGTTCTTGTCTATAAAGCGACCGCCATAGCAGTCGATATACTGCACTAGGAACTATTGGTAATATATTTAAGCATCAAAGATTTTCGCTACCTTCAGTGTTGTGGGATCTCCCATTTGTATATGATAATGGACTGGACTGAGTGTACATATACTCCTGCCATAGAGAGAACAACAGTTGCAGTTGCAGTTGAAGTTGGCAGTAGAGAGTATTCGTAGAGATCCGTTACAGTTATCGGAGAGTGCCGGAACTGATACGTAAGTTACCGAGAAATACCGAAGTTACCCAAAGACTACCGCATCAGAAGTCAGACTAGCTCTGAGCTCCACTCAGCTAAAATAATATACACAGATATACTATTTCCAACGACTTCACTTCAAGACTTGTATATATTTATTTTCTTATTAATGGCATTCCTGGATTTACTAACCTGCGTTCAAGTTTGTATATTACGTTCAATATAACCTATTTTTTATCTCCATATCTGTTTTGTTGTTCATTATTTTGTGCATTTCCTCATCCAGAATCCACAACAAATTGGCGACGAAGACTCGAACTCACGTACACGTATACCCCAAATCGCCACAACAAGTTTGCGATGAAGATTTCGAACACAAGTCGCCACAATAACTTGGCGACGGAAGATTCAAACTTACGTCTCCCACACAACAACAGAACTCATACAGAACAACGTAAAAACTATAGTGCCACACAGGTTGACCATAAATGGCGACACTATCGACACTTTGGCGACACTATCGCAGATAATCTGCTGGCATTACAACTTTGGAACGAAACAGAAAAATTCTTCCACAAAATTATTTTTCTAACGAGATTAAGGCCAGAAAACAATAGTTAAAAAGTAAAACCCCTCACGGAATCAAAGCAGCAAACAATGGATAACTTTCAGAAAGGAATACTAGAAATCATAAAAAGAAGTGAAGAAAGGCAATATAAATTCGAAGAAGCACAAATTAGATTAGAAGACAAATGGAAATGCAAAAGGCAAATGAAGAAAGACAAATGGAAATCCAAAGGTTAAACGAAGAAAAACAATAACAACTACAAGAACTATTACTAAAATTAACAAGCAACATACAAGAAAAGAACACGGAAAAAGAGGCGACGTTTTCGCAAGATGCTGTGTAGAATGCGATAGAAAACTTTAAGTACTCGAGTGATGAAGACAAAAATTTTGGTGAATATTACAGGCGATATGAAGACATTTTTAATATCGATTATCAGAACTGGACAGAAAGGAAAAAGTTAAGGGTTTTGCTCAGAAAATTAGATACGGAGGAATACACTAAATTTGTAGATTATATTCTGCCAAAGAAGACAAACGACTTAACGTTCGATGAGGCAGTGACATACCTCACCGTGCTATTTAGCCCCAAAACTTCTTTGTTTCACAAAAGGTAGAAATGCCTTAATCTTGTGAAAGACGAAACGGAGGACTATTCAACATTCGCAGCCATCGTCAACAAACTTTGTGTCGCCTTTAAATTGGCTGAGCTAACTCCGGACAACTTTAAATGCCTGATATTTGCCCAAGTTTTAGTCGCTGCTAAAGACAGCGAAATGCGAAAAAGAATGCTTACCAAACTACAAAATGAACCAGGTTTAACGCTGCAAAAACTATCAGAGGATTGCCAAAAATGCCTAAGTATTAAAAACGACAGTAAATATATTGAAGAATCAGGAGTTGCGCATATTCGTAAGTTAAACAAAAATTTACGTTTTTCACTCTCCCTAAAGGTAAAACAAAATGTTAATGACAAAATTACAAGATATAAAGCAACTAGTGACAGAAATCAAGTAAAAAACAACCCGCCCATCTGTTACAGATGTAGTGAATTGCATTGTGTTAGAGATTGTCGGTTCAAATACAAAAATTGTCTAGCGTGTGGAAAGATGGGACACAAGGAAGCTGTATGTAGAAACAAAGAACACTCTAGTAGGGTAAAATCTACTAGAGTGGAATATGAAAACATACAAAACACGAGGAAATATGTAGAACTTGAAATATTGAATAAAAAGATCAAACTACAATTAGATTCAGGTTCGGACGTACAATAATCAACCTACAGACATGGCAGAAACTGAATAAGCCGACCATGTTACACACAAATAATTGCTACATCTGTAACAGGAAAACAGATCAATTTCGAAGGTGAAATAATCGTGAATGTTAAATTTACGGAAAAACCAAAAAATTAAAAATATACGTTATGAAAAACACACATAACCTGGTAGGAACAGACTGGATGCAGAAGTTTAATGTATGGGATTTACCCATTATCTCTCGTTGTAAAAAAAAAAAAAAATAAGGAGCCAGCCGAAAGAAGCTACGAAATTGAAAGAGGTATTCTGAAGCGGTTTAGGACGAGGTAACAAATTCGTAACAAAAATTGAGCAAAAGAAGAATGTATAATTAGTATTTATTTCACCCATAGTTACGAAAAAAGCATTCAAACCAGGTGAACAAGTTTACTTCAGAATATTAAAAAATTACATAGCACCTTGGGAACCTGGAACAATAATAAACAGACTAGGAAATGCGATATACCCAATACAGGGAGAAAAATCTACTCATAAGAGATACACAAACCAAATACAGAAAAGAAGTGAGGAGCCAAGCTCGTCACCCTCAGAAAACGATGTTGTAGCGGCCTAACTACTTTTTTGTTTGTTTGTTGGGTAATGAGAGCTTCTCAATTTTATGTATGTACAAATAAGTGAACAAACAAGACACAAGACAGAGGTAAATAAATTTTAATTATAACAACAACAACAACTGTGAATTATAGAAAAGGGGTAAAAATAAGTTATCTCCCTTTTACTGCAGATATTTGCAAAAATGAATGAAACACCTTTTTTTTTAGAGATGTGTGTTTAAACAATAAAATATTTTTGAATTGTAAATGGCCCAAAGCCAATGTTCAAAAGTTTGTATGTAGACAAATAATTGAAACAGTTCAAAGTGTGAGCTGGAAATTTGTGAGTTGGAAAACAGTTTGTATGTTCAAATAATTTGATACAGTTCAAAGTTATGAGTTGGAAGATAATCTGCAAGCAAAGTGTGTGTGAATAAAAAATGTCAAAAATACTTGCGGTTTAGCTGAGAAGTTGAAACAATAATAAATTATTATACCAGGAGAAAATGTTGAATGCAAAAAAACTGGTATTGCAAAGTTTTGAATATTTAACTTAACTTCTCAGTCAGGTAAAGATGAAACCGGCTTATTTTCTTTTAAAAGAGTAGGCAAAAACATATATTGCCTTAAAAGAAAAGTGAGCTGGAAACAATAGGTCTGGTGGCTTCAAAGGAAACTTTCCAACTGGAGCTTGAAGAGCGGGAAGATTCCCGCTTTTTCGAAAGAGAGGCAAAATGCTGCTGCTGATGCAGAACAAACCAATGAAAAGTTTGGTTACAAAAAGAAGATGGTTTGATTTATTTTACAATTTTCCTTCTCGAACTTTCTATAAAATATTGGTGATACGAGGGTATCGTAGAGAGCTCGACAATGTCGCAATGGAAGAAATTTTTGAAGCCGTTGAGAATCATCGAAAACAATCGGAAAAAATATTAACTTCTCACAAAAAAGAAGCTGGGGTGGATGTCGTGGGATCTCCCATTTATATATGATAATGGACTCGACTGAGCGTATATATACTTCTGCCATAAAGAGAAAAGCAGTTGTAGTTGCAGTTGGCAGTAGAGAGTATTCGTAGAGATCCGTTACAGTTATCGAAGAGTGCCGGAACTGATACGTAAGTTACCGAGAGATACCGAAGTTACCCAAAGACTACCGCATCAGAAGTCAGACTAGCTCTGAGCTCCACTCAGCTAAAATAATATACACAGATATACCATTTCCAACGACTTCACTTCATGACTTCTATATATTTATTTTTTTACTTATGGTATTCCTGGATTTACTAACCTGCGTTCAAGTTTGTATATTATGTTCAATATAACCTACATATCTGTTTTGTTGTTCATTATTTTGTGTGGTTCCTCATTCGGAGTCCACAACATTCAGAAACGTCGAAATTCTACGGTCTCCACTGACCACAAATAGTCGACGACAGCAATGAGCACGATCTTAGACAAGTATACTTCTCATGACTACATCTCACAGTTTTCGAACGACGCCCTGAGTTACGATTTAATGGCTAGTGAACAAAAATCTGACTCTCCATTACGAGGCGTGCTTGCAAACTTCTCTTTGACCCTTCAGGAGTTTCTGCACCCTTCAGCTACAAGACGTTGTATTGTGATACGATACTAGACTCTCCTAGACCATTTATCCCTCCAACACTGAGGAAGCAAGTGTTCAGGCACCTGCATGGATTATCTCAACCCCAGCAAGCGAGCGACTCTGAAAATAATAGCTAACCGCTTTGTTTTACTCATCATGGACCCCGATGTCTGTTATTTATTGGATTTCTACGTGTTTTGAATGCTAGAAATACAATATTTACCGACACGCAAAATCTCCGATCGGTAATTTCAGCGCTCGTTTCTCTCACTTCCACGTCGATATCGTAGGACCGCTACTAATGTGTCAAGGGTACCAATGCCTCCTGACAATAGTGGACCGTTACTCTCGATGGCCAACAGCCATTTCCATCAAAGACACTTCAGTCAACACAATATCCAAAGCAAGACTGGACTGTAGTCTTTGGAACTCCTCAGATGATTACGACAGATCAATGGTCGCAATTTCAGTCATCTCTCTTTACGGAATTTAACCGCTTACTCGGCGTGAAACAGATCCGAGCGACGGCTTACCATCCATGCGCTAACGGACTTGTTGAGCGATTTTATCACTCTCTAAAGACTTCCCTGGCAACCACAATCAATACCACAAATTAGATCGACGATCTTCCATTAATTCTCCTATCGTTAAGAAATAACCTAAAGGAAGATTTAGGTTGTTCATCAGCTGAACTCGTCTTCGGTATACCTCCTTCGCTTCTAGGACAGTATTTTTCACCAATCAAAGTTCCTACTCCGATAACCCCTTTTGTTCAAGTGTTATAACAGATGGCCAAATTGACTTACAGTCCGCCGCGACATCGACCAACGGACGTGTATGTATCTCATCAGCTACGTGAATGCGAATTCGTGTTCGTGAAGAACGACGTCGTCAAACAACCACTCACACCGACTTATAAGAGACCTTTCAAAGTCCTGGATCGCGCAGACAGACAGACATCTCACGATCAAACACGGTAATCATACAAATACCGTCTCAAATGTGCGCGTGAAACCTGCCGCCATTAAAAGGACACATCCTATGACAACAGTTCCATCTAACGTACCAACAGATACAACTGATTTAGAGAGGTGAGACTGCATCTTCATCTAAGGTACGTGACTGCACCGTCGAAGAAACAAACCCGTATCGGACGTAAGGTAACCTTCCCTAGAAAGTTTAAATCATACATTTATTTTTAATAATCTCATCTCTGGTTTGTACATCAATTGACCATGACTCAGCTAAACCTTTTTTTATTATATACCACAAGCATTTTTCCGATACCATTAACTCCACAAGTCATCTCGGATATAGAAATGGTTACTACGAATAGCAAAACGTATTCCCAACTTTCTGGCGGTAATATAATGACCAACCTCATTATATAAAGAAATAAAAATAAAGAAGGATCATAATTTGATCGTGAAAAAACCCTAAAACGAAAACGAAGCACATATCGACTGTGGCTTACACAGGGACTCATAAACGCAGCAGCCAAAAGACAAATTCTTCAGTACCGGCCCAACACGGGTGAAAAAGGTTCGGGAATGATACCGTCGCAGCGACCTAACTGATGCTACTAATGTCAGACCTTCACAGCCAACCTGACGGTGACCTGAGTTTCCTCCTGATGCCTCCAACTACTACCACTACTACCACGACTCTCCATTTAAGGACAAAACAATGCTGTCCTTTTTAGAACAACAAACAAGTCTTTTCTCGCTCTACTATATCTGCCCTTTTTAAGACAAGAAAGTCTACCTCACCGCTTCAGGCACCAGCTCGATGCAGCGATCCAGCAACTTCCACATTTGAGCCCAGTTCGACCCGACATCACCAGCGCAGTGACTCAGCGACCTCCAGCGTAGCAACTTTACTTCAACTCCGGACAGATCAACCGTCGACTCCTAACATGGTCTACACGTGATACTTAGCACAGTTTATACCACCCGATTGCGGCAACACCCGATGAACCAATCTAATCAGCCCGGTGCATCAACAACGAGCAACTCAGACGTCATTCCCTGGCCTACGAACTACTAGCCACACGCACATACGACTCAAGTCTGTGAGCGGTGGACATCACTGAATCAACAGTTCCACGGCGTCAATGCTTCAATGTATGTTCCCTTTTCGTATCTTGGGTCTAACTTTTTCTTCGAGTGTAGCCGAAACACACTGAACCAAAAATGTTCATACTTGAAAGGTTGGGTTTCCTTCCTGCTATTGCGTAATAACAGATTTGTCTTAAGCAGTTGCTGAAGCATCTGTTGCTGATTGCAACAGATGTCATATAACGGCATAGATCCAAAAAGGTTTTGGTAGGCCATTTTCTGTAAACATGTACCTGGCCATTTCGAACAGTGTTCGACAATTCTTTTCTGCCGTCCCATTTTGATGGGGGTGAATATGGTGCTGAAGTCTTATGGTTTATATTATTTTTATGAAGTGGCGATGTGCGTTGTGGTGCAGTGGATATCGACTTTGAACGACAAATTGGGGAGCCGAGTTCGAACTCCAGTTGTATTTCTTGCATTCACTTGCGCACAACTACCCGTGGGAAAGGTATTAATCCGTCTTTTCCCATCAGTTATGGGTCAAATAATAGGACAGATTGGGTTCTATAGCCATGGTCGGCAACCAATCTACCGAGGAAGGCAATGGCAACCTACTACGGGATAATCTTCTGCCCAATCAGTCATGTTTCTTTCGAGACATGATCGCCTAAAGCGTGTATCACGTATGGCACTTAACTGACTGACTGAATATAATAGTTGAAAACATGATTGAGACTTCTACTTGGTATAAAGTGAGGGATCGGTTTTATATTGTTATGAAGTAATAAACTGATCTCCCACTAATTACTACTTAATAATATAATACATCTCTTCCCCCTCTAGCTATGAGTCAAATAATAGGATAGATTGGGTTCTATAGCCTTGGTCGGCAACCAATCTACCTCAGAAAACAATGGCAACCTACTGCGAGATAATCTTCTGCCCTGTCAGTCATGTCTCGAAAGAGACATGATCGCCCAAACCGTGTATTACGTATGGCACTTAACTGACTGACTGAATGTTTCAAAATAGTTCGTTTTAAATTCTGAGTCGTTGTCAGATTTCAGTGTTTTTCTTTTTCGGTGGCTGACACAGTTTCATTCTTATCTTTGAGAAAATGTACAAATACAGGGCTGGAGAAATCGTCGGTAAATGATACAGCGTGTTTATGTCCATTTATTTCCGTTAGTTCCATGGGGCCAGCCAAGTCTGTGTGCACTAATTCAAAGATTATTGCCCGTGTGTCAGATTGTCTGTTTCTACTCTAGGAAAATTTTCTCTTTGTGCAGATTTCCCAAAACCTGTTAGTAATTAGTACCTTTTTCTTTTGGTATTATATCTTCAACTACGTCGGGTAATTTAGCAATATCATCGTCGTTGCAGTGTCCCAGTATTTTGTGCCATGTGTGGATATCGTAACATCATTGGCAACTGACGTCTGTGTTGTTCTCTGCGGTCCTCAAATAATATTGTGCTACTCACGTACACATCTTTACATTCACACCCACATACGCATTCACGCATTTACATATTGTGTATTTCACACCTACGCATCTTTGAGACACGCGCCTTTCAGTTATGTATCACATGTATCTTTCCCGCGCAGTTTGATTTGCGTATTTAAGCAGCTGACACACGTGATCCTTTCAGTTGGGCTTTTCGCTATCGGCCAGCGATAGCTGAAGAATGTGCAGCAGTTTCCCAACTCGAGCGAGACCCCCTTGTTATCCAGTATGGCAGAGGGACATTGGTTTAATTCTTGCTCGCACACCCGCACTAATTGCAGGTCGCAATTCGGCGGCAATTTATTTCTTTTTTTAAAACACATGTGCAGACACACACTCACACATTTTCCAATTGGAACCTTCTTCAACTTAACAACAATATGTACATTACATTATTCTTTCTTTCAGGAACTTTATTCAATTATTGACTTTATGTTTCTTAACCTTGCAAGGGAAACAACTTTTCCTTCACTATTTGCATGCTTAATCAACTCTGTGTAACCTATTGTTAATAATGCATGTTTTAATTGTTATTTCGGTGTCGTTGTCTTATTTTCTCTGCCACCTTACGCCGATCGAATCGTAATCTAAATATCGTTAGCGAATACCACGGTATCCGCTACAATATAGTCAATTTTGGACGTGTATTTTGAATGTTGTACTTCCTCTTTATGTATCGATCTTTATTTTCTATAAAAGTGACTTTTGTTTCGTTCATAGTCGCAACCTTGACAGAGAATATATCTTGTGGGTAGGTTGGGGTGTATAACGTCTTCTTAGATGAAGCTGTTACGTGGTTTCCATTTACATCTGATAGACATACCTCAACGTTTCCTATTCTAGTTTTAGTCCCATCAGCTAGCTGCATGTAGTGGTTTTCCGGCTGGAATGTCTCGTATTTTTTCAAAATTTCCTCACATTGTACCATTCTTTGCGGTTTTTATAGTAATTTGGGTATATTCTAGTCATATGTTCCTTTCCACCACACGAAAGACAGGAGATTTTCTTGTCTGATGTAATCTTCTTTCTTCATAATTTTGGAAGATGAAGAGGTTTTCGCAGCTTCGGTTGTTTTTGTGTTTTACAATGTCTTCAAAACTTCGAAGTTCGGTTTTAAATTCCGATAATTTGCTGTTGTGAATCACATGTATGGAAAACGGGTTGAAGTATTCTGATAAGCCTTTAGTGCAATAATTAGGGCATTGCTCACTATTTTCTGGCATTTCTCAGGGCTGTTAAAATGGTTTCTGTCCGTCATAACGTATTCTGTGACGCTTTCGTTACAGGCCATTTTAATCTAAGACGTTAACGCGTTGTAGAGTGAAATAATGCTGGGTTTTCCTTTTCTTGCATAGCAGTGGAGTGATAGGGATTTTCTTCCGTCGTCTGAAGCTTTTCTCATTATTAGCAACAGACATTTGTCGTCTAGGAATGGTGTGAGTTCAGCATAGGCTTCTTTGTTCTTTTCTGTATCTTCTTCGTCTCTGGTGGGGTTTATGCCTAAAATGATGTCCTTTAAGCCAAGTAAGTGTGTAGAGGATTTTTAGGTCCTTTACGATTTATATTTGCAAATCGTTCTCGTGTAATTGAAGTTGGAAATAAGACAACACTGACGCTTGAATAAAACAAACAATGAATTGTATTAACGATAAATTTACAATAGTTGAGATTAAGCATGCAAATAGTAGGAGGAAAGTTGTTTCCCTTGTAACGTTAAGAAATATGACGAAAAGTCTCTGAAAGAAGGAACGAATGCAATGTACATATGGATGTCGAGTTGACGAAAGTTCTGATTAGAAGATGTGAGAGATTTGTGCACAAGTGAGTTTAAGAAATAAATGGCAGTTAATTGCGTCCTGCAATTAGTGCGGGTCTGTGAGAGCGAATTAGATGAGATTGAGGAACGCGACTCCGCGATAGCATGGCGCTATCGCGGGCAGCTGAAACTGCCAACTCCTTGTTTGGAACTCGAACTGGAACTGCGGTCCTGTAACACGTGTGTCCCCGCTTTTTTATAAGCCCCGGGAACAAGCGGGAACGAATAAGGACATCTCTTGCTGGTCGCGTGTTTCGTGAATTAAGAAGACACGCGAGACAGGAGTAAAGTATGAATATGTATGTACATGTGTGAGTGCGTAATATAGGTGAACTGTGTGAAAATACACTTGATCCCCATAAAGTGTACCAAGTTGGCCTTTGAAATTTGTTTCACAGATTTCATATTTTTCTTCATTCCCGTTGAATTGGAATCTGTTCCAACGACTTCCGTTATTCCTCCTGGTCTAATAATCTGGTAAATTTGACATACTTCTGTGGAATAATGTTAGAGATAGACAAAATCAAATCGAGGAAAATAACACATGTATAAAGAATAGGAGCACCATCTTTTATTTAAACTTTTGGTAAAGGAGAGCTTGTGGTGATACCGAGCAAAAGCGATGGACCGGACTTTTGCGCTTTCACGACCAAAACGCAAATGACCAAAAGTCGTCGCTGCGCCGCCGGCTCCGCGCAGATGTTGAAAACTAAAAATTAATTAAATATTAAATTTCCAGTTCGCGAGCCTACGCGAATTTTATTTATCAGCCAATGGGAAGCCCAGAATCAAATACAAGTGTGAAATCCCAAATGAGCTGCCATGATCCATAAAGAAGATATAAAAAGCGGATACAGAAAGCATCGCCAGACAGGCAGACCGACTCGAGGAGAAGAGAGTAATTAGTATCTCCCTTGACCCAAGTCAAGTAGCTTACTACGCTCGCCTCCCTTACCTCTTTCCTTCTTCCCTGCCTCAAAAACTACTTACTGACCTAAGGAGCGAATACATCAAAGACATTCCTTACTTATACGCTCCCAAATTCCTAAGCATTAATTCTCTTTCAGCATTTTATTGCCTTGGACATTTTAACGTCCGTTGGACCTATACTTCATGTATTACTTCAATTGTAAAAAACATGTGTATGTATAAAATGTTATTTTTCTGCTCAAATTGCTTTTCTTGGTTTATAACCTTTCTTTATGACTTATAGTGGGCTATCTACAACGAGGCCAAATTCCGTTAACCTGCAACAGTATACAACTACCCTTCACTAGAACGGACTCTCCACTACTAACAAAAAAGAATAGATAAGATAACGCCACTATAAGCTAAGGGAAGGGGAGATAATAGTCAAAGTTAAATTTTTCACATCTGTATCTCTCTCTGTTCTTCAATCAGTTAAATGATACACACATGGGCGATCATGTCTACAAAGAGACATGACTGACTGGGCAGAAGATTATCCCACGGTAGGTTGCCATTACTTTCTGCGGTAGATTTGTTGCCGACCAAGGCTATAAAACCTAATATGTCCTGTTATTTAACCCATAACTGCGGGGAAAGAAGCTGATGAATACCTTTCCCAAGGTAAGTGAATGCAATGAATTCAACTGGAATTCGAACTCGGCTCCCCGATTTCTCGTTCTGAATCGATATCCACTGCACAACTCCTCTTAAAAGAATGCAATAAAATCTATATTGTCTCATTATTTTCTATATTCATCTTTTCATTAATCCTTTAACTTACATTTTTCTTTTTTATTATATAATTGCTTTACTCTCTCCCTTAAGGTCTAAGTATTTTTATTGCACTTTCCTTTGATGGGGGTTCATAAAAATTACATTAAACTTTTTTTTTATTTTTACCCATTAATTATTCTTATGTAATTTTACATTTTTATTTTTATAGATGCTGTAATGAAAACCACTGACATTGGTGCTGGCCTTTGAAGGGATAATTGAGAAAAGTAAAAATTAAAACTAGAAAATAATCATACTCCTCTCTCTGCCATAAAACTTGCCAACTTCTTCGAGTCGAAAAGGATGAACGAATTCGGTGGATGCAAGAGTTTATTTTTTTTTTTTTTTAATATCAATGAAGCAAAAAAAAAAAAAAAAAGTAAAAGAAACAACACTTTTTCTCCCTGTACGTTCGTTTAGTTAGAATATAATTTTATAGGTATGACTTGTTTTTGCTGGAATTTCGATACAAACGTAAAATTCGTTTTTACTACTCACTACTACAAATTGACCTTGGCTAAAAGAAAAAATATAATTTGACATTCATAAATAGTTAATAATTATTACTTTGCGAAATATTAAATATGCTATCTATTGTATTCATCATTAAAAAGAGTTTCGTTCGGTTTATGGACTGGAGGACATAAGAAAAAACTTTCAATGGTGCAAACTTTTATTTTTACGAGTAGGAAATTTTCACTGACATGACATGTATGTTTACGTCAGGGGATTATACAATTTTATTTTTTTATTCAATATCTATTAAAGTACGATTAACTTGCGTCATAACTTACTGAAATTCCTCACGCATATAATAATAATAATGTTAACTTTTTTATTTTCAGGAAGCTTAATAAAGATGTAATAATATTATTTTATTTTCTGAGCGATTATTTCGTTCCGATTTTCATTTCGTGTCCTTCAATTTCTAGATTTGTATTGACCCACTTATCATAACCGGAAGTGACATTCATTCATGGCCGCTGAGTGTCGGCTTTGCTTGAATGTAGTAGTCGTCATCGTATCTTATTAGTTTTTGCGATGGCGTTCACCTAAATTACCAGGACTTTCCGTTGCAGCTACATTTTAGTTATCAATACAGAAAATATGTTTATTCTGCTGCACTATTTAGATACAGAATCGGTGCCTTTCTATGCACCGTGCGAGACTTAAGTTTTTCTCCTCGTTAAAAAGAAAGAAAAAAAACAATTGTTACGTACACGTGAGTATCATTCATGTCATCTTTGTTGATGCTGTAAGAATTTCCAAAAGAAGTAACCTTTTCATTTTTATCTTTCGAATCAAAATATTATTCGTTTTTCTTCAAAACAATTTGTATATTTAAGGTGCATTTGTTTTTGATTTCCTTGATCGTTGACGTGGGTTGCTTCACTAAAAAATCTTCCACTTTGTTGTAGCCATTTTGATTTTACAGAAGACCAAAAGAAAAAAAATAACACTTTTGAAAAATTCATATTCATCCAGATATGTTGTTATGATACTTCTAATTTTACGTTAAAGCTTTTTTGTCAAGTTTCATTGCTACAGATTTAAAATATGATTTTATTTCTCATCCTTAACACCCTTTTCCATTCTAGTGTCAATGTCATCCATAATTTTTGACGTAAAAACTGTTTTTTTAGCCTCTTCAGTCTTCATTGACAATCTTTTTAAGGATTTTTTTGTAATTACTTGTACAATTTCTTTCTTTACATTTCTGACTATGATGATTATATTGTGATAAATAAATATTTATGCTGTATACAATCTGATCTTCATTATTTGTGTAATACAATAATAATAATAGCTTAACCATCTTTATTCTTGATCTTATTTTTACTATAACGAATCAAATTATTTTCGAGATCGTCA
The DNA here is from genome assembly GCA_037127315.1 of Ascarosepion bandense. NCBI lineage: Eukaryota > Metazoa > Mollusca > Cephalopoda > Sepiida > Sepiidae > Ascarosepion > Ascarosepion bandense. Next base: position 2,989,956 of record JBBBDQ010001524.1, on the reverse strand, counting down.
TAAAAGGTGCTCATTATTTATTTAAAACTTTAAAATGTTTTAATTATTTTTAAATCGATGATTTTATTTTCATTTACATAAAAATTGAAAATCATCGTGGCGTTAACATTTTGTTTATTTTTTCCTTATTTGCTATTTTTATTTTTACACACTCATCATGGCATAACACTAACAGTAACACTTAGTTTAAAAACTTAAATTTCATTATCTAAGTCAGTGTTTTTATTCATCCTACTTACTGTCACTTTTAGTTTTAACGTAAAAAAATTATGGAAAAATAAATGTTTCTGATTATTTTGTCGACAAACAAGTAACTAAAAGTACCTCCACTAAAATCGCTGAAAAAACAGCAACAAAGTATGAATAAAAATTAAAAAAGGCCCGAAATTTAATAAAAACGAACTCTTTCCATCAAAATGTTTATATTAACAGGTAAGATCAAAGTATTTTAAAATTATTTTGACAAAATTTTTAATCCCTTCTAATATGTTCGAAATTTTGGTAAAAAATATTAGTGGGTAACCAAATCGTTACGAGAGATTTTACAATGGAAAAAACGTAGTTTATTTAGGGTGACAAACACATTTAATTTCGAAATTCTTGCAAAAATCAAATAATTGTCGGGTTTAATGAAACTTTCAGGACTTATTCACAAATGAATAAAACTATTTTTGAAATTATTATTTTTAAAAATATTGCTAAAGACTTTTTTTTTTTTACATATTACCTCACCTCTGCGTAAATTCATGAAATTCTATTTTTAAGAAATTAAATTTTGTTGGAAAAATTGGTTTTATTAACACTGGACTCATTGGGGAATGTAAATCCTGTTATTATTTTGAAAAATTTTGCTTTTATTTCTGAAAAAAAAAAAAACGAGAATTAAGTTTTGTTTACAAATGTGTCGATCGCTTAAAAAAAAAAACGGCCAAAAAATTGAAAGATTAAAAAAAAATTAAAAAATTTTAGATTCTGATCACTATATTTTTTCTGTTTGAAATACACCACAGAGTATTTTAATCATTTGGTTTTCAATTAAAACTAAAATGAAAGTTTAACAAAACTTTATTTTTAAAAATTCAGTTTAAACTTTAAAATGTTGTAGATATCAAAAATGAGTAGAGGTATCTACAAGTAGTAAACACAAGAATCAGGAATTATAAATATAAATACTGGAATATTTTACTAAATTGTCTAGATGAAGAATTATGATTTGCCTTGCTATTCCAATCAGAATGCTTATTTAGTTATCATTTTTACATTTTTCCAACCTTTGTAGTCTTCAGCCTGCTTCAAGTTGTTCTCATTTAACTTGATTAACTTTCCGTAGTTGTGTGCTGAAACTCTTCTTGCCCAATTTGTGCTTCTCAAGCTGAAGGAACATCTTGTATATACACACCAGTCTTATGCACCTTTGAGTCACCTGTCTGTTTCTTCCACTGACATTCCACCACTACCAGACACAGGGATTGAACTCGCTCACCACTAGATTAAGAGACAGATAACCTAGTGGCTTAAAGCATTTAGTTAAACAAATCTCTTCTTATTCACTGAAGGTTGTGAATTCAATCCCTGTCTGCTCTTCACAATGTTTCTGCCATAGTACTTTAAATCCAACATGCATTTGTTAAAGGCCAAAGTGTACAACAACCAGAATTAATAGTCTGAAGAGAAAAGTAAGGTTGATAATAATATGTTAAGAAAAAAATATATTTGGTTGATAATTGGTTTATTTCATTACTTCTCTTTCCTTTCCCATGGCTCTCCCACCATGTTTGATTCTTTTTAATAATTCTATTTTTCATTTCAGACAATTCATTGAATTATTACCTATACACAGGACTGAATGAATTTTTTTTACTTTTAACTCTGAGTCACATTTTCTTCTTGCTTGTATGGAAAAAAAATCTCTGATCAAAAATGATTCTAATTCTATTTGTGATCTCTTTGCTGTTTAATAATAATCTTTGCCAACTAAAAAACGAAAATGAGGTTAAAAAATACTTTAAAATATTTGATAAAAAGAAAAAGTATTTTTACAAGTTGATTAAAAAGCTGTTTTATTTTTGGATTTTTTTTTTTTGTTTTAATCCTTTGCTCAAATGCTTCTGGAAATATTTTGTGGCCACTACTTACCAGCTTCATTTGCAAAGATGCCAGTACTTGTATAGGTAAATAAATGATAGGGAGTGGGTTAATGTGTCTTAAATAGGCAATATCAGTACATAATCACAGATAACCACACCCACACTTTTTCTGATGTTTAACTGGCAAATTCATGGCGAAGAAAAAGTCTCGAGGTTGAAATTCCAATAAAAAGACAAAATGTCTGAAAGAGATAAAAGAAAGTAGATTTTATCAGAATCAGCTTATAAAGACAATTTGAGAGCAACAATACAAGGTGTGATAGATAAGTTGTAATTTAAATTACGCATAAATGAAAATAACATTTCATTTTAACAGATATATTTACCAAAATTGCACAAAAATATTTTAAAATACTAAAGAGTAAATTTATTCCATAAAATTGCCATTTGTTTCAACCACGGCATTTAAACAACTTTGGAATCTCCTTCATCTCCTCAGGGCAGTCTCCTTATTTAAGTTGGTGAATGATGCCATAATAGTTGCCATCAATTTATCTTTGGTATTACAAGATGTTTTGTTGGTTCCTTGCTCAATTGTGCTTTAGATATAATAATCAAGGGGTTGCAGTCTGGTGAGTTAAGTGGCCTGATGTAAGGGATGATGTAATCAAAGAAATTGTCTGACTGCCATGACTGGGTTCTCCCACTTGTGTGGCATAGTGCAGAGTCCTGTTACCAGACATAGGGTCTTCCAGCAGCTACCCTCTCGACCAGTACACCTCAATACACTTGTAGACCTCTGTGTTGAATCTAAGGTCCTGTGCAGGTTTTATTAAAAGTGACAGACAAGGTATTATCATTAATGATAATGGCTGAAAGTAGAGCCAAAAGTACTTGAAAGTACAAAACATTTGGACAATTCTTATATAATTTAAGTTCTGAAAATTAAAAAAAATCATAAGAACACATGAAAAACTATATAAAAAAACTTATGAATATACCTTGTCTGTCATTATTAATGAAACCTGCATAAAAGAGAGACTGTTGCCCAAATACACTATATATATATATATATATATATATATATAATGGCTTCCAGATGTATTAGAATCCTCTGTAACTAATGATCACATGACATTATTAGAATTCTTGTATTTGTGTATATTTCTGAGATGATGTAGTATTTACACTATTTACATTATTTGGACTATTGACCTCATCTTTATTGTCATTTGTACGAATTTTGTTTTTGGATATAGACATTGGTTAGTTTCAGTGACTTGACCCAAAGAGTTGTGAGCTCAATACCAGGCTATGGCAGTGGTGAACAAGTAACTTAGAGAGTCCAGTTAGAGAGAGATAACTTATGACTACTAAAAGAGGCTTCATGCATAGAATGAGAATGCTATACCCCAGTGATTGTAATAAAGGGTTCAGTTCAAAATTCCTATCACCTGAAGAAGGCCAGAGTGTGCAGTGGCCGAAATGACATAAAAATGCCAACAGAGATGAAAACAATAGTCCGAATAATTTAAATAGTGTAGAATTCTTGTATTGATTTATAGTTTGAGAACATATAGTAAAAGTTGATAGATTGAAATCTAGAGCACCTTGTTACAATTATTCTTGTTCAACAACAACAAATATTTGATAGTGAATTTAACTTCTGGTTTACAATAAAACCATAAGGAAAGAATGTGAAGAAATACAGAGTGAGTGAAATCTTATGAATATTCTTAGATAAGTCGTGATAAATTTTGCATGTTATATCATTAGGCAGTGTGATAATCTAACAGTTCTACAGATGATAGAGGATGAACTTTTGTAATGATTTCCTCGATCAGATTCCAGCAAATATCAGCAGAACCTTTAGGATAACAAGATTTCACATTTGTGTTACAATGCTCACTTTGTAACATCATTAACCTTTTGCCTTCCACAGCTTGTAGCTCTATCATTTTTCCTTTACCCACGTCTATTGAACAGGTGTAGAGGTTCATCCCTTGTTCCCTGTTTAGGATGTGGTTTCCGGCTTTCTCTTTTCCAATCTTTCCACTTTTCTCTTTTGTTAATTTTTTTTTTTTCCAATTGGAGTAGAATGACTGAACTATCGCCTGGTTCACACTCCACCCACGTCTATTGAACAGGTGTAGAGGCTTATCCCTTGTTCCCTGTTTAGGATGTGGTTTCTGGCTTTCTCTTTTCCAATCTTTTCACTTTCTTTTTTTGTTTATTTTTTTTTAATTGGAGTAGATAGACTGAACTATCTATTCACTCTTATGTAGCCCCCTGCACACCAGTGGCCTTACTGCCTTGCTTGGGGTGATGTGATTAAAAAAAAAAAAACTTCATTAGTGAACATTCAAATCATTGAAAAGAATTTTTTTTTTTTTAATTTTTTAATTTTATAAGTGGCTGATTTGAATGATGGTTCGTTTGAATGGATCGTCTTCTCGTCACTTTCTACAGTTTTCATTGTTGACAGTAAATAACTTGTCTCTACAGATCTTCTCTCCTGGTAAAATGTCATCATTTAACAGGTGGCTACCTGTCATTCTTGTGTCACCTTATGCAAATTAGTCTTTACAGTTGACTTGTAAAAGACCTAAATGATTTGTATATTTCTTAAAAACTCTTAAGAGTACTCCTGAATAAATTGATATTGGCAAATAGCAGCAGCAGCAGTCTCAAAGTTCCATTTTTCGTGATATTATAATTAATTTTGAAGAACTTTCTGTCTCCTTGCATGACAATTTGATTTCAATATATTTTCCAACTGAACAAATCTGCAATTTTGTACTGAAATGATAAATGAAGATCTATATCATAGTCATCCACAGATAGATCTGTTTCACTGTATCACAGCTCATCAGTACGGTTAAACTCTGATTGCTTTTAACCCAGGATTGAAACCCGACCAAAGAAGGCAAGATGTTTGTGTGTATGTCTATCTGTCTATCCTTTATACAAATTCACAATTTTTATCCGATTCTCACCAAACTTAACACAAATATTCTTTAGGCTTCTGGTCAGGTCATGGACTACTTATGTTTTTCTGATTTTCCCCTAATATCGGAAATCATTACCCTGATATCCGATCAGGTCTGATCAAGATAAGGATTTCAGCTCTTTTATCGTGGTTTTTGCTGCAGAATTTGCTTTAACTTGGTAAAATTATAATTTTTAGTCTCAAACATTAGTAGATCTTCTCAGACGACTCATTTTCCCTGATATTGGAAATCAATACCCCAATGTTCAATTGAACAAGGATAGATCTATTTGCCAGTCGCTCAACCCTTTTTGAAATGTATCAATCATTGAAAGGTGATCCTTCTTCTATGTACTGCATCTTTTCAGGACATGAGCAATCATAGCCCTCCACAGTTTTCTTTAGTAAATTTTGTCTTTTCGCTGTCTCGCTTAATCTCTGTTCTACTAACCATTTACCCTAGCTTGTTAGGTAGATGATGTTGCTTTCATATGTCCCTCATTTATTTGCAAAAGTATTGATTTTTATTTTTTATTTCCCCCATTTCAAATTTTGCTTAATTCCTTTTCCACATTTGGTAATTTTTTTTTTTTTTATAGTATTTCATGGCAAATTTGCAATAAAATATGGTATAATTATTATTGAAACTGAAAACAAAAAGTTTTATTAAAAGAATAAATCTTTGAAATTTTAAAATACAAATTAAGAAATAAATTATATGTAAAAATCAAAAAATGTAACTTGACTCGACAATAAAACAACAAATGGCAAGAGTGTATAATTATTGTTGAGGTAGAACTTTTGGATCAGAGCTTCCTTCTTTAAGAACAAATATCTGAAAAGTAACTTTTTTTTTTTTATATATAGAGTGAAAGGATGTTGGATTCAATTAATTTATTAATGATTTGCAATATTAGAATCAACACAAAAATCCTAAGTTTAAAGAATGAACAGTAAATAACTTCAATCTCAATGAATAATCTGTGAAAGTCAAAAAATTTTTCCTCATAATTTTAAAAACTGAAATCAAACACTTATAATTAAATCCTTAACAAAAAGCAAATTGAATATATTAATTTAATTCTTGTTAAATAAAACAACCTATCTCAGGTTGAAATTTCAATTTTTCTCAAATTTGTTGAAACATTTAATATTGAGAAATTAGCAATCTTGAAATCTCTTCCTTCTCTAAATCTCCTTTGTAATCAAAAATTGTAATGCACTTTGTCTTTTTTGAGAAAAGACTTTCATGTTAGTCATTGATGTTTCTACTGAGAAAAATCAACAATCAGCATCTACACTGGTAATGAGCATTCATATAACGTTACTGGCAAATCTATTCCGGATGTGGAAATCTGCTTCTTATGCTGAGATGTTAAAAAAAATTTGGCAAGTCATCTTTGGAATTCTTGAAGATCAGTAAAAGGATCATGCAAGTCCTCAATGACTGCAAAACTATCAATATTGTGGCTCAAACTGATGAGTTACCTTGAAAAAGTTATATACAGGGTGGGCATCCAGGTATTTATTCAGTTTGGGAAAAGATTTGCTGAAAAAATTATGAGTTGATCCTCCCCCTCTTTGTGTTTCCTAGTTTAGACAAAAGACAGCCAGTTTCTAGGCCAAATGTTGGTCTAGAATACTGTTTTTATGCCCTCTATCACGTTATATACAAGTGGAGACTTGGTCTCCTCTAAACTTGTCAAAGCTGTCATTAAGCTGCAACAAAATACTTTTCATTTATAAACTGCAGATTCAAGCTAAAATTATGGTGGGGTGTATGAGATGTAGTCAAGCATAATCTTGTGACTTTTTTCTTGCTTCAATCCCTCTTAAAACTCTACACAGGATGAGTGATATTTGGCCGTTTTAAACTAGGAGTTATATCTAGTCGCCACTGGCATAGGGAACAGTTTCATTTGTTCTTACACAATGAGATTTCGAGCCATTTTTAAGTATTGCTGTTATGCTAGGCTTTTTAAAGAATGAATGATTTGGTGAAAGTAGTGAGCTGGTGAACATTGTCAAATGCTGGCCAGTGAAAATACTTGCAACAAAATGTCAAATATTTAGTCAGTACAACGCATGGTTACTGTTAACAAACACATTTGATAAAACTTCCCTATAGGCTTTTTTTTTTTTACAGTAGGCTTCAGATTCTATGACAAGTGCAATATGAACCTGAGTTACAGCTTGGATGCATGCCTGATGTACAGTTTGATGATTGCATTCTGTCAGGATGACAACATTGATAAGAAATAACTCCCCCTTGAATGCTGACAATCACATTCACCCAAAATAGGTAACAGTCAGTTGTCTCCTCTGCTATGATGCTGACAGGGATTAGCAAGCTTGGCTTTCAGGGCAACAAAGTGACAAAGCAAACAATTTTGAAAGATGAAGTTGCCTAATACAAATGATACTTGAAATAAGCACCATACCTTCCTTTCAATGCTTCAATATGAATCGGCCTCATTTTGTCAATTTTGTTTAGGAAGATACCAAACAAACAAAGTGCACTTTTTCAAAAGAGTCAACAAAATCATCCCCTACTTCTTTAGCTTTCAACAAACTTGTGATTGTCTTCTGTTTTAGTTGAGCTGACTTTTTGGAACACTTTTTTGCTAAATGGCTTCTTGATTTGATGGCATCTAGGATTGGGTCGATGACCCTCTGATGACAGAATTTGCAAAATAACATTTTCTTCTACTTTAGTTTTTTACGTAACTTTCAGATGTTGGCATCATTTTTTTAAAAAAATCTTTTCATAAAAATTTCGAAGAAAAACTTTATATTTCTAAATTGTGTGGTTGATAAGACTCTTCAGGGCATTGTGATCGTATTAATCTTTCATCATAATACTTCACAAAGAAATTTTTAAAAGAGCCGTTCTTTAATGTTTTAGTGTTATTATTTTTTTCCACAAAATTTACAAGATTTGTAGCAACTTGTAACTTGTTATTTGTTAAAATTATTGCTTTGATCTTCATATACCCCACTTCTATATCAACACTATTTGGCTATCCTTCCATTTCCATATTAGCAATGCCCCCCATCCTCCCAGTCCTGGCTTCATCTGCAGTTTTTGTGAAAAATAAAAAATTAAAAGCCAACATTTTTCTCCAAAAATGGACCATCCACTTTTTTTCAATGTAAAAACTTTTATTCTTAATTTTTTTCATGTTTTCAAACTAGGTACCTCTGGAAAAAAAATACATCGCATGACGAAAAAAGCCACAAACTTGATAAAAACAGGTTTATCTTTAAAATGTTTAGATTATTATTAAGAGGGATGGCTGAAGTATTTTACTATTTTATTAAATTTTTTAATCCTTTCTAGCACAGTCAACATTTTGGTTAGAAATCTTGTTTTTCTTGTGTCAGATAAGCCAGAGATTAGGGATTTATTTTTTTTAATTTTGGTTTTTTTTTGCATTAAATGCACTTTGTTTTGGAAAATCAAATAATTGTCAGATTTTAATGAAATTTTCAAAACTTATTCACAAAAGAATGAATTTTTTTTTTTAACATCTGTTACCTCCAACTTACTTAATTTTAGAAAATTTCAAGAAATTAAGATTTCAATGTCTTCATAATTAGTTTGAAGCACAACTTCTTGGAAAATTTAAATCATCAATTTGTTTTTGTCAATTAAAAACCACATTTACTAAAAATATGCTTTGAATTGTAAAATAAATAATACAATAAAACCACAACATTATTTAATTAGGGGAGCTTTTAATTGTTTTTATGAGATATATTTAGAACATTATTGTTTAAAAAAAAAACTATTTTTACAAGAAATGTTTTCATTTTTAAAAACTTTGATTAGAAAAATGTATTAAGTTTTAAATCTTTTAAAATTTTGTATTAATTTCAACCTTTTAGATGATATTAAGTGAAAACTATATTTACTGATCATAAATGGGGAAAACAATACAAATCATCAAACATCGATATTTTAAAAATAATTTTTTTTTGTGTTTGTAGAGATGCACTTATTTTTGTAGATATGGTGCCCCGTGAATGACATTGTCAGAAAATAAGAGCGATTACTATAGTAAATTTAAAATCAACATTTCTAAAATCCAATAAAACATTAGATTATGGAGAATATTTTCATAAATTTTAAGATTACTGTGGACTTGAAAATTATATAAAAAATGACACTCACGTCATTTTATTAAATTATATTTTCGAGTCTTCTTAGAGCAACATTAAACCTGTCGTCAGGTTGTCAACACGTCAAAAACAACTACTGTTAGATAAAAAAAAATGCGTTTCTGTGAATCAGATTAATTATACTTAAAATCAGCTAAATAAAGTTTCAGTAAAGTATATTTTATTTTTGGAATATGTTAATAAAGAGAATTACATTGTGATGAAAGACTATTAAAAAAAAAAGAAAAAAGACACTAATCAGCTAATTTACCAAAAATAATCCTTCCAGTCAATTTAAATAAGTATTTTTTTAAATACAGCTAATTATTTAACTAATTGAAAATATTAAATTTAATATATTAGCTTGAAATTAAAACTTAAGTAAAAGCTTCAAGAAAGTGTTTTTTTTTGTTTGTTTTTTTTTTTTCATTTTTAAAAATTAATTTTAAAGGCATCAAGTTTTTTGTGGAGGTCCCTACTTAAAAAAAAAAAAAAGTAAAAAGAAATTTTTAAGAAAAATAACCCATTAGCATGTTTCTTAAAAATTTTGAACAAAATGGCAGTTATTTATTTAGTTTTGAACAAAACAAAAAAAAAATAAATAAAATGATTAATTTATTATTGAAAATTGCATAAAAACAGATACTGTTTGGGATTCTCACAAAAAAATTGATTGGCTTCCATTCAATGTTCTGTGAGTGTTTTATCTTTTCACCTGCCTTTAATCATTACGTGCCATAGAAATTTCAATTCTCTCTTTTTGATGTTATGCTTAAGTGTCTTTTTTGTTTTCTTTCTCTTAAAAGTTAGTTGTTGCTCACATGTTCAGTCCATGGTATTCTCAACATCCTTCTGTAGAGCCACATTTCTGTTGCCTCAAGTCTCTTCTTCATCTTTGAGGAGATCATCCAGCATTCACTGCCATATAGGAGCACTGATATTACATCACATTTCAGTACTATTTTTTTCTTTCTTTTTTCCTATCTTTTGGAAGGTCTCTTTCCTTTTCCCAGTCACACTTTCAGATTTTGGTGTCCTCCGAGATATTTAAATTGTTCTAATTTGCATATCAGGCTGTTCCTTTTGATAACAACTATGCACTCAGTCTTCTGACAATTGACAATTGATCCTTTCATCTTGCTTTCCATCACTACCGTCTGTAGAAGTTCCTGTAGTTCCCCTTCTACATCTTGCTATTAACATTGTGTCGTCCGCATATCTAATGTTGCTTAGATTGTTGCCACCAATGATCAATTCTGATAGGACTTCTAATTCTCTTAGAATCACTTTTTGCCATAAAAGTTTGATCATGTCTGGTGAGGAAGACACATCTTGGTTTTAAACCCCACTTCTGTTTTTATATATTTACTGAATTTATTTTCTATCCATATGCAGGCGGTTTGCTCCATGTATAAAAGTTCTGAACCATTCTAATATCATTCCCCAAAATGTTCAACTTGCGTAGCAGTTCTAACAGTTTTTTTGTGAGATACTTTATCACATAATCTATGAAACATATGTAGACATCCTTTTGCATTCGTATTGTTCTTTCTGATATCATTCTAAGCATAAATGTCACATTCCTTGTTTCAGTGTCTTTAAAGAACCTATGCTGTCCTGTTTCTAGTTTAATTCTGCTGTGTGCTGTCTGTCAGAATTTTGATGCTTAATTTGGTTATGTGGCTCAAGGGGGACTGATTGTTTGGTATTCACGTGCATTTATTTCCATCTGCTTTCTTTGGTAGCAATATGAATGTGGCCTGCGTAGGTCTTCTGGGATGTCATCCCTCTGGTATATTTCATTTATTATGTCTGTCTTCTGGCAAATGCTTAAGTCTTCCAAGGCTGCCAGCATCGCTATTACAATTCCTTGTGGCACTTCAGTTTTGTTTTCTCTTCAATTTGGCCTGTGCTGATTTCACTTCAGATTTTAATATTTTTGTGTATTGCTGCTTGTCTTCTTTCACTATGGAAGAATTCTCCAATCCATTTGTTCGATCTTTGAAGTATTTCTTTTTTTCCTAATATTGTTTCCTCTGTCCTTGGATTTTCTGCATCCTCTTCATGGGTGTATCTTTTCTTGGGGTCAAAACAAATTATAAAAATAGACTTTTATAGAAAAATATACATTTTTGAATGAAAAATATTACCAACAATATATTTTTGAAGAAAAAAATATTACCATAACATATTTTTGAAAGAAAAAGAGAAATTACTGCCATAATACATTTTTGAAGGAGAAAAATTATTGCCATAATACATTTTTGAAGGAGAAAAAAATTATTGCCATGATACATTTTTGAAGGAGAAAAAAATTATTGCCATAATATATTTTGGAATACAAAATCAGAAGACATTTTCTGTTTCTAAAATAAAAAACATTTCACCAAAATCTGACTAAATCAACCTTCTTACTATAATTGAACTTAAGAAACAAACAAACCTTAAAACCCCACTTTTTTGGCATTAAATAACCCACAGAGGTGTTGATATGTCGTAAAGCAAACCTCAAACTCAAACTATTTTATGCATATCTACTTTATCTTTACTGCTCATTCTTTCTATTGCTGCACACTTTTTTGTTGACCCATTCTTTTTATCTGCCTGTATTTGGTCTGAATTTTATTGTGAAATCTCCTATATTCTGTGCCATACCCTGGCATGGTTTGTTTTTGTTTTGTTTTTTTTCATGTTGAGAATTTAATTCGTCATCTATTCTGTGGTGACTAAAAAAGGAAGAAAGAACAAAGTATTGTACTCACCGAAGGTATGTCTGTGGTGGGGGAGTAAGTGCTCTGGTGTCATCTAAAATAGTAAATTTTCTTCTGACTGAACCAGGGCCAAGGGATTGACTTTTCTTATAGATGCTCTGGCCTCATCGAATCGAACTAAACCTAGAGAGATTAAAAGGTGTTACATTCTGATGTACACTGCAGTTCTTTACAAATCTTTTGTAAAGCTCACTAGTTACGCACAGGAGGGTACTGTGAGTTACCAGTCATTTTGACTTTTGTTACCGTTACAAGGAAGACTTCACTTGTACGCAACATCAGAATTTTTGTTGCAAGCTTTGAAATCTCCCCCTCCCCCTTCCCTTGTTGGTGAGATAATCCCAACAATTCCTTTATTCCTTGTCTAATTTTCCTTGGGGTGAACTTCTTAAAGCTTTTGTTAAGGTGTCCCACTTTGAATTTCTGTTCTCATTTTGTTCCTTTTATCTGCCTTTAATGTTATCCATATATTTTCTCCTTCACATTGAGGTCATATTGTAGTTTGGGCACCTGCTTGGCTCACTTTGGTGATTGTTCCTGCTGTTGACACTTGGTTATGTTTTGAAGTGTTAAACTGCTTTCTTGATCTTTTATTTGTAGCTATATAGTTGATTAGGTTTTTCATTTCTTCTCCTGGACTTCTCCATGTCTATATACGTTTTGGGTGTTCTTGAAACCAGGTGCCAGCTACTATGTTATTGTTAGTCATCTACCATTGACCCAACTGGATAATGCCTGCCCACGATTCCCATGTTACTCAGTATGTTCTATAAGAGGCATAATTACCAGTTTTATCCCTCCTTTAACATGTATAGGACATGATGGCATCACACCTGACTTGTTCAGTTAATATGCTTGCAATTTTTATTGTATTGCTAACGGGTACATTTACTACACTCAATTTCTTTGGAACTTGTGCACATATTTTCATCTGTATGTGTAATCATTTACTGTAATTCTGCTATAATAACCATATGCTTAATCTTGAGTAAATTGAAACACTTATTCAGACGATAATTCAATTTGCTATCATTGTGTGTGTGATATAAAAATATTGCCATGATTAATTACATGTCCTCATTTTTGTCATTATTATCATCACAGTATATCAACTGTTGTAGCCTCCAGCCATCTTCCTGTTTCTTTCAGGAAATTTTGAACTGAATATCACGTTGAATACACCGGTTCTCATCTGATCACCGAAGTTAAGCAATATCGAGCCTGGTCAGTACTTAGATTGGTGACTGCTTGGGAATACCAAGTGCTGTAAGCATCTATTTATTATGGATCTGTGTTGTGGTGCAGTGGATATCAGCTCGGAACAAGAAATCAGGGAGCTGAGTTTAAATTCCAGTTGAATTCACAGCATTCACTTATGTGCAAATACCCTTAGGAAAGGTATTAATCTGTCTGTTCCTTCCAGTTATGGGTTAAGTAATAGGACAGATTAGGTTCTATAGCATTGGCTGGCCACCAGTCTACTGCAGAAAGCAATGGTAACCTACTGCAGGAGAATCTTCTGCCCAGTCAGTCATGTCTCTTTCGAGACATGATTGCCTAAAGCGTGTATCACATATGGCACTTAACTGACTGACTTTATTTAAAGTCACTTGGATCAGTGGTTACTTGAAGAAGACTGGAAAGTACAATGACTGAAACTTTGTGATAGAAATCCATAATTTTATTTACGTTATACAATTCTGAGTTGGTTCTTGTAATGACAAATCCTCTTCATCATTGCTCTAAATAATGACTTGCAATATTTTGTTTGCTCTTATTTTTCTGAGAATTGCTGTTGACTGCTTGACCTTTTTTGTTCTGCCATTTTTTTTCATCTCCTTACAAAAGAGAGAAAGGAATGAAGCACTGGATCAAATATTATGGAAGACTTGTTTGTCTTGAAATTGATAGAAAGAAACAGATTTTAAAGACTTTCAAGTTTCGTATTTAAACAGATTCTCTTTCAAATCTTGATATTAGCCATCTTGTTTTTTTTTTGTTTTGTTTTTTTCTTTGGAAGCTTTTTCGGTTATTTCCATTGATTGTAATAAGTATAAAATATTATTTCTGTTAATTGTTAGAATCTCAGTTGGACTCTTGTAGAAATAGAAATATTTATTGGCCATTTTTATTTATTAAAAAAGAACTTGGTTTTGTCATTCATTTTATTAATTTGTGGGGAATGGTTATATTTATTGGTGCTATCTTTGTTTGTAATCGACAGAAATCTCCACTTTTTTTTTTTATTTATTTTATTTTTTTTACTTGTCAACTGCTGTTATAAATAACATCATAGTGTGTGTATTAGAGATTGCTTATGAGGAAGAGAAGGAAAAACTGATTTTTGTTTTTAACAGTTAAAATTTTAAACACTAGTTAAAAATCTTTCATGGATCAAAGCAAAAATCATCCATTCAGCTACAAAAATTGCTTGAAAAACATAAATATGTAAAATATGTGTAAAAAAAAATCATAATTAACAAATCTTAACACTTTTTTCTTTCAAGATACAAAAGCGTTTATTGATAATTAAAACCTGTATAATGAGATTTGGACTGAAAAATGTTTATTAATATTTTTATTGTTCGTGTGAACTCTTCTCTAAAATGCAATGACTTTTGTTGGGAGCAGCAAAACAAAAGATGTTTTATTTCTCAACAAATTTTTAAAATAATTTTATTAATATACAAAAAGTGTCTGTCATTTAATATCAGTATGCAAAATACAAAACCAAATTTTGAACAAAGACTTGTCACAATTGGTAAATGATAGCAACAATTCTGTTGATTTTTAGACAGAAAAGTGCTTTCATCTTTCTGAATTTTTTAAAATCTGAGGATTTTTCTTTTTTTTTTTTTTTTTATAAAAACAAAATTTGTAAATATTTTTACATTTTTTTACTAAATATTATTTGAATTTCTCAATTGTAAAGATCAACAGTGTGATTTTCCTGAGCTAAAATAGATATTTTTATTTTTTGTGCACCAGCCTAGAAACCAAACTTGATCAAATGTGTGTTACTAGTCATTTCAGATTTGGGGGAAATCAAAAATGCTCTAAGGAGATTTTCACATCAAACGAATTGACTTTGAAAATCTTTTCTCTTTTTAAATCAATTCTGTCTTCATTCTCTTTTGCCCTTTCAGTCAAACCAAAGTATCAGATTTTCTTGGAGCATTGTCCTTAACATCAAATTTTATCTCTCTTATTGCCAGTTATAACAAAATGGTACATTGTCTCATTTCTGCAAATCATTTCACTTTATCTCTTCTGAATGCAATTAGTGCTTCACCTGCATTTTGCTTCATCTTTTGTCATGTTTTTTCTCTGCTGTTAATCAATTTATTGCCGACAAACTCTTAGTAACTTTGAATCCGTTGACAAGTGCTTAGTTTTTAATTAATTAAGCTTAACTTAATATGGTACATGGTCATAAATATGAGAGTACCTGTGAGAATCAAACTCATTGGTCCTGGGTATGACAGTAAATGGCATCCAGCATGATTTGGAGGTTGTGAGAGGCATGGAACCACCTCTTAATTGCTGTTGTTCCCAGGTCCATCCTGACCTGGAGTGTTAGCATCTGTTAGGGTCACAGCTATGGGCAAATAGTTAACCCCCAAACTGAGGTCAAAACACTATGAAAGTATAAAAATAGACTTTTATAGAAAAATATTACCAATAATACATTTTTGGAAGAAAAAAAATATTACCATAACACATTTTTGAAGGAAAAATATATTAACAAATAATACATTTTTGAATACAAAACTAGAAAACATCTTCAGTTTTGTAAAAAAAAAAAAAATTAAAAAAACTCTTTATCAAAATCTGACTAAAACAACCTTCTCACAATAACTGAACATTAAAAATACCTTAAAACCCCTACTTTTTTGCCATTAAATAATCCACAGAAGTTGATATGCTGTTAAACAAAACTTAAACTCAGATAAATAACACTTACCAATTGTTTAGCAGTTTGCATTTGGTGCAAGTGTGAAAAACTTGTTTTTTGCATTGCAATTTCAATAAATGTTTATTTCCCAGCCTGTAAAAGAGTTAAATACTGATTTTTGCTAGTGTCTTGAGAGCGCATTAATTGTGATGTTGAGAGCTTATAAAATAACTTTCTTATTGATGTTTTCTAGCTGAACATTTGTTGAATTCTGATTTTAGATTTTCTATAAAAATCAAAGCAGGATTAAGGTTTTTTAGGAATGTGTAAAACTTTAGTTAAAATTTATGAGGTTCAACTCTTTATAGATACAAGGGTCATTCAATAAATAAGGTGAATTTTTCGGTATAAGGACTTCTAATATAGACAGAAGCTTACATTTTTTTTTTTTTTTTTCAATGTAGTCTCTACCAGTGTCACACACTTTTCCCATCTGTGCACAAGTTTTCGTATTGTCTCAGCCAATTGCTCACAGCACTTTTGAGTTCATTGTCACTTTCAAACTTTGTGCCTCTTGTGAACACTTTCAAGGGAAAAAAAATTAAATCCCTTTGAAAAAGAAGTAAAGGAAAAAAAAAAAGTAAGTTTCTGTCTGTATTAGAAGTCCTTATACTGAAAAATTCGCCTTATTTATTGAATGACCCTCATTTCTCTGGCAAAATTTTATTTTTAAGTACAGGAGAATCATTCTTACACAATTCATTTTGTACTTTGATTTTTACATAATATTTGAATGATCTTGTCTTATATAGATTCCTTTTTATTAGAGTTTCCTGTTATGTTCTTCAGCAAAATCCTAATAAATTTCAAATCACTGCCTGAAGTAAAATTTCTTAAATAAATTTTGTATAAACAATGAAAAAAAAATGCTGTGCCGAATATCCCCCATTTCAATTTTTAACGACATAAGAGGAAACATGGACAGAAATGAATGTCACTATTCTTGAGCTATGGTGACAACAAGTCAAAGTATAATGCATGTTCCAATCTGAATATCGGTGCACAAAGATGAAAAGTAAGCAGAAAATAAGAGCCGGAGAAAATATTGACTAAAATCTATGCTAGACAAATGTTTGTATTTTTTCATCAATCTCGTTCTTTTACTCAGTTTGACTAACTTGTAAATATGAGCTTCATAGTCTTTGTTGTATAAAAGACTTCTTGTATATATAAATGAAACGTCTTGTTTTCAAAAAGCTGGATTAATTTCACAATGTGTTTCATTATAATTAAAAAAAAAAACTATAGACACAAACAATTAAGTGTCTGAATAATTGTTACACAATGAAATAGAAACAGCTTGTTGGTTTTCTTTTTAACAGATTTAAGCGCGTCTCTTAAAAGCCAGTCAAGTTTTTCCATTGTTAGCTGACTTGCGCTAAAGTAGGCCAACGATTGGGGCTTGAATCTTTCCAGTCTGTGTAGGTGGAGGGGGGTACCAGCCGTCTCCATATTCTCTGTATATTTCTTTTTTGCAGCTTCTCTTTGGAATGGCTAAGGTTTCTACTTTTCTTTTGGAATCTGTTGCACTTTGTTTTAGCAAAGTGTTGGTGCCAATAAATGCTAGGAATTTGGTTGAAACCCAAATAGAAATTCTAAACTCTTGTTTAGATCCAAATTTTTCAAATAAAAAATATTTGTAAAGGCAAAAATGAGGCAGATATGAAATTAGAATCTTTTTCATTCTATCTTCTTAATTTGTCTGATTGGTTTGAAATAGCAACACAGAAATGATCTCTTTTTTTTAGATATTGTGAGATTAATATGGCGTAGATTTGCATTTTAGTCCCTCTAATAAAATCTATACAAGGATGCAAATCTGACATTGTTTGTGGGGCATGAACCATAATACCATAATGCTATTGACATTATAAACTCAGGACAATTTTAACTTTTAATCAAAAACTTTTGAAAATCAAAATATTTTTTAAAAATTGCATTTATTTATCTTTTTATTTATTAACTGGTAAGTTTCATCTTTATAGCATGTACTACTTTAAAATAGGTACCTCCACTCATTTTTGATAGTCAAATGATTAAATTTACCATTTTCAGCAAGCAAAATATACTAAACAAATTATATTGATTGAAATCTAAAATTTGTCATTTTCATTTTAGTCTTTCAATTTTGGGGCCATTTTTAAGCAATTGACACATTTGTAAACAAAAGTTAATTCCCCGTTTTAAAAATCTTTCAAAAATAATATATACATCTGTGATACATGATTTTTTTTAAAATTAGCAAATTTAATGTTAAGTTAATCTGATTTACACAAGTATTACTAAGTAATAATATAATTTATAGCATGAAATTTAGAATAAAACTATTTCTTAAACAGAGTTCAACTTTCTGACCTTTCTACTATATATGTCAACAGATTTGACAGATGCAAGGTAATGGCAATCACAAGTGACATAATTGTACAAATTTTTTTTCTGTAAAGGGGAAAAACTTGAAACATGTGACTTTAATTTATACATAGAAATTACCATACAAAACAAAAACCTTCAAATACACACAAAAAATGTTTTAATTATTTTGAAAATAGGAAGGCATGACGGTTTGTATTAAACTTTTTAATTTTCGATTAGTAAACATGATCTTCGCTTAATAAGTTTTTAAACTAACCCCAACAAAATATTTTAAAAATGCTTGAATATTTTAAAAATATTTTTGAAACTTTATAAAATATTGTAATTAAAAAAAAATTAGAATAATTCTTTTAAAGTTTCATTATTAAGCAAAAAACATTTCTTTTGAGCCTATAATGTCCTTAATTTATATTATTTATTCAAGCAATCAAAAGCTTATTGAATTAAGCAATATCATAGTTATATTGCATTTTTTATTTTATTATTGGGAGCTGATTTTCGGAAAAAAAGGCAAAACTTTTCAAAAAGATAATAGATGATTTACATTCCCCAATGAGTCCTGTGTTTAACTAACAAAACCAATTATCGTAACAACATTTAATTTCTTAAAATTACATGAATTTAAATGATGGGGGTGGGGTAACAGATGTAAAAAAAATATTTTTATCAAGATTTTTTTAAAATAATAATTTAAAAAATAATTTGATTCATTTGTGAATAAGTCTGAAAGTTTCATTAAAGTCCAATGATTACTTGATTATTGCAAGATTTTCCAGATTAATGTGTTTCTCACCAGAAAAAACTGAGTCATGTAATATTATGTTTTCCATTGTAAACTCTCTTGGTTACCTGCTAACTAACATCAAAACTAGATTCTTTACCAAAATTTTGAATGGGTTAGAAGGGATTAAAATTTTTTTTAAATTATTAAAAAATACTTTGATCTTCCTTTTTAATAATAATATAAACATTTTGATGGAAAATAATATATTCATACTATGCTGGTGTTTTTTTTTTTTTGTGATTTTGTAGAGGTAAGTATTTTGAAATTTTGATGTTTCCTTTATAATAAAGATATAGAAGAAATAAGCGCTTTTCTGATAGGTTACGGAATATATTGTATCTGCTTATTTCCATTGAGAAACAAATATGCAAATTGGCTTTTGAGGTAAATATTTATTTCATTTATTAGTGGAGCTATGGGAAAATATAACAGACAATTGCTATTTGCAAATACATTGTGAAAAGGGTGTTTCTTTTCTGTTTCCTTTTAGGTTTGATGGCAATGAGGGTTTGCTGCTGCTGAATGGAGTATCCTTGCCCCAGCCTTGACAACATTCCACTGCCTGATGGGGCCCAACCGGCAAGGCTAAGAGAGAGAAAAAAGCCCACGGTTTATCCACCACCACCAGCAGTGTCTTCTGGGACCAGCAACACTAACATCTCAACAGATGGCCAGCTCACCACCTTTAACATGGCTGATGTACCTTTGCCAAGCACCAAGTACAGCACTGATACTCAGACTTTATCAATTCCTTTACCTGAAGGCAACAATTCATCCACCACCTCCTCATCCTCCTCCTCCTCTAAAACTCTTGTTGACAAACTTTTTGAGGATTTTCTCTCTCAGAAGATCAAACAACCCGAACGATCCACAAAGACACAGAGCTCCTCAAAACCAGCTTTTACAAATTCAGTGGAAGAAATAAAACGCTTTTTGGACAAGGAAATTAATCAACTCTCCTCTAAGGCAGGTTTTGCTGAATCCCTTGCCATTGGAGCCGATGCTCCAGATGAAGAGAATCCAATTGCTACTGAAAGGGATGTTGTCCATGAGGAAAGTGTGAGTACAGAAAATGCTCCAACTGTTGTCAATCAACGGACTTCTCTGACTTTACCATTAAAAATCAAAATATCTGATTCCAGTGTGGCTCGGATTTCATCTGCACATTTGCAACCACCCAATTGCAACCAGTCGCAGTCTGGTAAGTTTCTTCTTGTAAAAATAATTGAATCCTGACTAAACATGATTCCCTACTTTGTATTTGGATAAGTTTGCAAAGGGTTTCAAAGTGCATTTTATTAATTCCAGATTTTGTGATAATGAACTTTGAAAAAAGTACTTTAACAATGTTTCTTTTTTAATAAATTTTTGCAGTAGAGATTTGTAATTAGCACAAATGTTTTAATAGGAAATTAGAAAATATGAAAAAGAAATAAGTTTAAATGAGTAGATTTTTACATTAAGATTGTAATTAGAACAATATTTTGGCAATATTGGAAAACTGATATGAAACAGAATCCAATAATCTCATCTTGATTTAGGAACATTGAATGTTTCTTCAAAAATTTTCCATGGCTTCACTCATCTTGTCATTTAGTGCATCAGCTGGTAACTAAATTAGTGGTGAAAGGGTTCATTTTAGTAAAAGTTAAACAACATTCTGACAATTGAAACTAAAACTACTTAAAAATATATCTTTTAACTTTAGATTAATTGTACATCGGTAGAAGGTTTGGATAACCAGGAATTTTACTTGTAAATATCTCTGTGAATGTTTCCGTGTCAAATCAGCTAAGGGTCTGACCATCACATATTTTTATCAAATTTGATACACGTATAGAACTTCAAGGTCCTGGGCATGACAGTAAACTGCATCTGGCAGCAAGGCCTCTGATTGGGAGGTTGTGAGGAGCATGGAACCACCTCTTAATTGCTGTTGTTTTCAGGTCCATCCTGACCTGAAGTGGTAGCACCTGTTAGGGTCCCAGTTATGGGTAAATAGTTAACCCCCAAACTGGGGTCAAAATGCTATGAAAGTATGAAAATACACTTTGAGAGAAACATATACAGAAAAATAGAATTTATAAAAAAAATATACATTTTTGAAGAAAAAAAATAATTTTCATCATAACACATTTTTGAAGGAAAAAAATTATTCTCGGCTAAACATTTTTGAATACAAAAATTAGACATTTTTAGTTTTCTTAAATTAAAAAAGAATAAAAACAAAAAATTTTCATTAAAATCTGACTAAATCAACTGAACATTAAAAAAATACATTAAAACCCTACCTTTTTGGCATTAAATAATCCATAGAGGTTGATATGCAGTTAAACAAAACTGAAACTCATGATACAAATTGAATACCTATTTTACATCTCTAGGTCATATCTCCAAAACTTTTTGACATGGAGATGTAAAAAAATCTGTGCCGGTGATGGTCAGACAGTTTGACACAGTGAGAAAAGAGCACCCACCTTATTTTTCTCTATTCACAAGCCTTTGGTGTTAAATTCGATAATTCTCTTAAGATTTCCCAAAACATCAACTTTACCACTCTTTTTCTTTGCATTCTCTTCTCAGTAATAACTGTTGGTTTAAAATGTCCAATCAGTTGCCAGTTCGATTCAGATGACAATATACGGCAAAACCCCAGCTTAAATTCACATTGATGCCCCCCCTCAACACAGCATCCAATTTGGCTACCATTTTTTATCAAGCCTCTATCTCTAAAACAACCAGTCTCTTATCACCTCCCGACTTTTCCAGGATAGACACATAACTTTCACGAGATCAACCACTTTCATCTTCTGTGCACAATGTCTCTCTCTTTCTCTCTCTCTCTCCTTATAACAATTACTCTTTCCCCTCCTCCTCCTCTATTTTCTCAGCTCACTTCCTCATCCCTTTTCTTAACAAAATTATACGCAACTTGGTGACATCCAGTATTAGACTAATAGGCCGCTAGCTTTCTATATAGAGACAATGATTTCTACCTATTTAGATAATTTTCCAATTCCTGAATCATATTTCCCCTTTGAAAGAACAATTTGACCACCTTGCTTTATTCCATCTGAGCCCAAATCTGCTACTTTTTCAATTCTGGCATTTTTAAATTCAACTAAAATTTTCTTGGTCGATTACCTCAGTTATTGTCACCTCTTGTTCAGCCATGAGCATATCATTTACAGGGTACGAAAACAAAATCGACAGTAAAATTTAAATTAAAATTACCCATTAACCCTTGCACCAAATGAGATGAAACCAAATTCAGAACAAAGAGTATATTGTCAATTATTAAGACACACCTCTTTTTCAGGGAGATTCTGGCAAATGGCAAATAGGCTCAGACTTTGTTTGTGCACAGATCAAAATTAAAAGCATTAACTTTTCTTTTGTTTTTTCATGTGTCCTGTCCGCAATGTCAAGGTGAATATAGATATAACCAATGGGATCCAGTAGCAGTCTTCATTAATGTCCCCAAGATTAGTCTTGCAAAGAACTTGACAGAATTCATATGGTAGTTGATGAAATAAAGTGGATGCCCAAACCGCCCAAATAGGCCATGAATGATAATGTACGTCTTTGAATCATTTATATCAGCAGACTGGCAAAATGCAAAAAAGGGGTCACGGGCGGGGTTTTCTCAAGAATCATATATTGACCTAAAATATTGTTTTGATCATAAGATCTTCACAGTGGATGCTGTTTTTGAATAACCAAAATAGCCAATACCTCAGTTGGTGTCAAGTGCATATTTAGGAATGAACATTCAGCCAAGGGCAGGATTTTGGAAGGCATGACCTATAATTGGGGGAATAAATGCCCAACCTCCTTCTTCAATATAGGAGAAAAGGTAAGTGCTGATGCCTACTAAAAAATGTTTTTACTGTACTTTTCAACAACACAAAAGGCAACTTGCCCTGAGGGCTGAGGCTTCAGAATATGCTGACTGCACCTCTTCAGAGATGTATATCTAATGAAGTTTCCTGGGTATGACAAAAAACTGCATCCATAAGCAAGGCCTCTGATTGGGAGGTTTTGAGGAGTTTGGAACCACCTCTTAATTGCTGTTGTTCCCAGGTCCATCCTGACCCGGAGTGTTAGCATCTGTTAGGGTCGCAGCTATGGGCAAATAGTTAAACCCCCAAACTGGGGTCAAAACCGAAAGTATAAAAATAGACTTTTATGATGGGAATTCCAGCAATACTTTTTTCAAGAAAAAAATATTACCAACAATACATTTGACTCTTGACAAAACCCTCTTTACAAAAATATGTCAATAAAGCTTGATCTATAAGTTGATTTCTTACAAAATGCATTCCGTTTATGCAAACCTATCCTAAAAAAACTTGTAGGCATTAAATATCCCACTAAGGCTGATATGCCATAAGACAAATCAATCAAAAGGCAGATATATTTGAACTCCAGACAGTGTTCCCAGCCACACGCTAAGGTGCAAAAGTTCTGTAAATTAAACATTTGTCTCTTTTCCATCCTTGTTTTGAATCAGGCCTCCAAACAAGGCTTCTCACCCCTAACGTCAATATCTTCGTGGTCGCCATCAAAGGAAGAGGAGGTGAAAATATTCAAAGACATGATGGTTAAGAATTATGCAACTTTTTGAGATTGCCTTATGCTTGCAATTGAAAATAATGGCAACTACATTGAAAAATTGTTTTCATATTGTCTATAACTTTTGTTAATATCATTTTGTATTCACGTATTTGTGTGTGAGTTTAGAAGGTCATGGCAATTTTGTTCCCCATTCTCTGTATATAGGAATTTTCATGGGATTTTTTGTTGTGATTTTTGATAATTCACTCCTGTTCTCTGTCTAGTTCAACTACATTTTGTAATTCATCAGTTTTTATACAATTTCTCATCCTCATGAAGCTGAAGGTCATTTAATTATAAATTAGACACCACTCATTTGTCTTCCCTTTTGCAAAGTCTCTCTGCTGCATACATTTGTGGTATCTCCCTCTAAGTGATGTGATATGTAGCCTACCATTAAATCCTCAAAATTACACTTTATTCAGTTCTCACTGAACACTTTGTTTCTACCTTCTTTTCCTCAGGCATGAGAATAACTTCCCTCAATTCAGCTCTTTAATTAAAGTTTTACCCTTGCTTCTAAAGAATGTTCATGACAACTAAACTTTGTTCTTCAACATCGAAAGCTTTCCTTTCAAGAACTATCTGACCTTTTTGGCTGTCAAATTCTGTATGGATGTTTTTGTTCTCAATTTTACAAACAATATATCCCCTTCTAGGGCTTGTTTCTCCAATGTTATGGCTCACACTCTGGCTGTATTATGCTCGTGATACGTCCTACTTCCTCTCGAAATTTTACTCTTTCCTCAATGACTGATCATATCCAAACCCTTTACTATATGGAGAGCAACATCAATTTTGTCACACTGACGTCTCAATTGCATCGTAGAGCGCTGCTCTCTTAACACTTTTTATGCAACTATTTGGATGTCATTCATTTGAAGTAATCAAGGTGCAACTCAGACCAACAAAATCTTTTCTTTGGGGAAAAAAGCAACTCATTCAGTAAAGGAAATGCAAAGAATAAACGAACATGCCACTTTCCAAAAATTTCAACATATTGAACATTTCGAATTAGCTCTTTATCTTACCACTTGAATTATTTTTCTTTAAATGTCAGATAAAAAATAAGTAATTTTTGTTGTGCACTTTAAAAACATTTAAAGTACTGCAGTGCTTCTTTTTGAAGTTTTAATCCAAATAGCGTAAAATTAAATAAAAATTACTTTTTATATAATTAAATCAAATTTTAAGACTTAAATATTGTTTACATTTCTTTCAGCACATTCTACCCTAATTGATACAAATTTCAGTTCACAAGAAAACAATGAACATTTTTAAAACTTTTCAATTAAAAATAATTGCAATTTAATTTCAAATTACACTAAAATTTTAAAATTCTTACAAAAAATGAAATTGAAAGTTCTTTTTAAATTTTAGGTTGAACAATTTTATCATGAATTTTTTTTTCAATAATATCAGAAAGTGTATATAAAGAAAAATGCAAAATCTTTTTTCTTTTTAATTATCTAAACAATTGACTTAACTATCAACAATTTTTCATGAACCAAAAAAATCTTTTTTTTTTTTTTTTTTTTTTTTTTAATCGTATCACCCTGAGCAAGGCAGTAATGCCACTGATGTGCAGGGGGCTACATAATAGTGAAAAGATTGGAAAAGAGAAAGCCGGAAACCACATCCTAAACAGGGAACAAAGGATGAGACTCTTAACCTGTTCAATAGACGTGGATGGAGTGTGAACCGGGCGATAGATAGATCTATCTACTCCAATTGAAAAACAAAAAAAAACAAAGTGAGAAGATTGGAAAAGAGAAAGCCGGAAACCACTTCCTAAACAGGGAACAAGGAATGATCCTCTTTATTTTTGACTCCCGCTCTAAGAAGTCTTTACACAAAGGGTAAAACAGACTAACATTCAAATGAGAATATTATTTTATAGAATGTCTGTTAATTACAAATTATCAAAATCCTTTTTTAAAAATTGTCATTTGATTTTATTAAACTTAACATTTCTCAATTATTAAAACAGTTTTTATTAAATATCAACCTTCAGGAGTATTCTTGGAGAGAATTTTAAAACATTAAAACCATTTACTAATTTTAAAAAAGTGTATTTTTCAAACTTTTTCATGTATAATGTCTATGGTATTTAAAAAAGGCAAAATACTAGGTTTTATTGCACTTTTTATACTTTAATTTAACAAATATAATAATTGTACATTTATGTTGAAATTTAAAATAAAATTTCAACTGATTTAATTTTTACAAAGGCTTATCTTATATCAAAATGTGAATATTTATGTCGTTGAAAATTTACTTTGTTGAAGTTTCATAAATTTGGGTAAAGTTGGGTTATTGTCGGTCCAGAAAAAATAATTTCTGGAAATTTTTCTAAGACAATGCCTTGTTTATCAATTGATTTATGCAGAAATGAAGAAGTAAAATAAAGGTGTAATTTACCTGAAATTATTTTCCCATGTAAATAACATTTTTAAAGTCAAAACAACTCATGAAAAATAAAAAACTTATCCAATTTTGTACATTGGAAGTTTTTGTTATATGAAAATTTACTTGAATCATTCTTTGAATGACAAAGTTATTGCAGTTAAATTCCATGTCACCTTTTAAAAATTTCATTATAAATTCTGACAAAAGATGTTTTTCTTATAGCAAATTTTTAATTTTTGTGAATCAGTTTTTGCTTTTTTGTCAAAAACAAATAAATTTTGAGTTTGTAATGAAGAAACTGCCTTCTTGTTGTATTTACGCAAGTAGGGCACAACAAATGGTTATATATCTTATGTGAGCCATTTACCATATGTCAGTTCAGATCCTCTGCTTTACACTCGTTAAAAATTGGCAATATATTAGATTACTGGGGTTTAAATCCTGTGGAACTAATTTGTTTGATATATATTTATCTGTTTTCTATATAGAATTGCTGGGGCAGCTGGCTAGCAAATTTCTTTTCAATGAAAATATTTTCTGCAGGTTGTGCAGAGTTGATAATAAATTGTTGAATAAAGCATCAAACTGATGTGATGATAAAAAAAATAAGTTTTGTTCATTCATTTTGTTGTTTATTTCTCTCTCTCTCTCTCTCTCTCTCTCTCTAATGCATTTTTGTCTCACTTTTCTTAGTGTGTACTTTATTTTGCAGTGACCATCAAACTAAGTTGTCATAAAATTTCTTTTGAAGCATGGAAATATATCTCCTTTTGATTTTTGTTGAAAAACAATTCTTTCAAATTCAGATAATTGGATGGTATATTTTCATTCATTCAATTGTTGTTTTTAACTTTCAGTATTTTTAATGTTATTTCCCTTTTCCACTGCATTCTTTTACATTGTCTTTTACAGTGTTTTCTGTTGACATAGAAGGATATGAGAACACAACTATGAAATTCAAACACACTATTGTTCAGTCACCTAGCAAATGAAGTCACACACAGAGTTATAGTTAAATGTCTTTACCACATGTCAAAAAAACCTAATGAGTCAACTGCAAAGATTTAAACTTCTTTTTTTTTAACCTAACTGGAATATTCATAAAAACAAAACTGTGATTCATTAATCCTTAGTTATGTCAGAAATGTCTTGTTTATCTTATATTTGGCAGTTCAAAAAATGAAATCCTCTGGTGCTATATAATCTTGTAAAAGTCGGTTATTATGAAAAGCAAAGAGATCAATGTAAAAATTTTATTTTACAGATGAATTTGTGGATAAAGTTCCCGTTGATGAAGCGGAATATCAACCTACTGCCAAAACTGTTTGCTCTGTGAGCCCTCCTGAAAATAAGACAGCAGGAGTGAAAACTGACCCTATTACCCCTGAGGCCGACCCGGAGTCAAATGGGGCAATAGCTGATGTTGAAGCCAAATCTTCCAAGTCAAGCAAAAAACACAAACATAAAAAGAAAAAGTCGCATAAACATTCAAAAGACAAAAACAAGTCAAATACAAAAATACGGTAAGAAATTAGTTGTTTTTATTTTTGTCTTTGTCTCTAAACCAAAAGGCAGGCTGCATGTTCTACATATAAAAGTGTTTGATTTCTTCATAAAATAATTTATAGTCTTTTGATTGTTTCAGTTTTGTGTAGTGCTACGTGTTATAAGTTGTAACAACAAAAAAATAAATCATAGACAAATATTTAATTTACAAAAAACACAAAATAAAATATTTACAAATATACAATTTTTTTGCATTCAAATAGAAAACATTGAGTTTACTACTTACGAAGGGAGAGGTAAGGAGTGGGGGAAGTATTTTTTTACATGTTAGGCTAGTGAGTATTCTAAGTACTATTTTTGGAAATCCTCAAATGTGTATATAAAGAATGATTTTGTTTGGTCAGTGAAAGAGTCAAAAAATCCTATTTATCCATTTCGTTCCATTAGGTTCTCTTTTGGGTTTCTGTTGGTCGGTGACTTTTCGTAGATATTCTTTCTGCTGGATATAAATCCTTGAATCAAAGCAAGAGTTGATAATGTCAGCAAATCCTTTTAACAACTAACTACTCTATTCCCAAAACCTATTTTTATAGGGGCTAAACCTAATTTGCATATTTCTCGAAATCTCTAGATTTTTCTGGAATATTCTAGGATCTTCCAAGCATTCTATTTCTAATTTCCCTATTTCTAAAACTACTTCATGAATTAAAATTTTGTAATAACAAAGTAGGATTCAATAGAATACCTTACTATGAATTTTAACCTTTTTTAGACATTATTAATATTATTTTTTATATATAAATGCATTCACATAACAGTAGCTGTTTTTTTTTGTTTTTCAAAGCTACTCCATAAAAAATTGATGGAGATGCTCAGCTGCCTCGACATATTTGAGAAAGACATAAGAATAATCAGGAATCTCTACTGGCAACAAAATGCCTGCATACAGACAGGTAACACATTCATCAGATATACAAAGATAGAAAGGATGCGTCTTTTCACCAGATCTGTTCATCTTGTATAGCAAGACTATTTTGAGGGCCCTGGATGTTATGTCAGGATTTGTCACCGGAGGCCACAATTTGAACAACATGCAGTACACAGACGATACAGTGCTGATAGCAGACACAAAAAGGAAACTGCAGGACCTCCTACAGAAGGTAGCTGAAGAGGGTGACAAAAAAGACTACAAATAAGCAGCAAGAAAAACAAATGCATGGTCATTAGCAAAAAGGGCAGCCCAAAATGCCAAATACAGTTGGGAGATACTAAAACCAAGCAGGTACAAAAATTTAAATACCTGGGAAGTGTTCTAACAGAAGACAGTGCGACACAGAGATCCGAAGGCAAATTGGCATGGCAAAGGACGCATTCCAGAAGCTGAGTAAAGTATTAAGAGACAGGAAACCTTCACTAGAAACAAAGAAAAGAATACTAGATTGCTATGTGATGTCAGTTCTTCAATATGGCAGTGAATGCTGGACAATATCAACAAAGCTGAAGGAAAAACTTGAAGGAGTTAAAATGTGGTTCTACAGAAGGATGCTGCGGATATTGTGAATCAAGCATGTGGTCAACGATGAGTTTTTGGAGAGGATGGAAACAAAAAGGAAATTAATATTGAGCATCAGGAAGAGACAACTAAAGTTCCTGGGAAATGCAATAAGGAAGGAGGGCTTGGAGAACCTGATACTAACAGGCCAGATAGAGGGAAAACGAGACAGAGGAAAGCAGCAGATAACATTTGAAGGACCTGATCAGGTGGATGACAGAATGGGGGTTTTGTGGTGTTACAGGAGAAAGCGTGCTCAGAGCCACCAGGAATAGGGAAATGTGGAAGGCCATGTTCACCTACGTCCTGAAAGGACAAGGCACATAGAAGAAGAAGAGTGCTTCTGAAAAAATTTCTGAGATTTAGTTGAAATCCATGGAAATTATTTTGCCTTGATTCTGTATTCTTAAATTTTAAGTTTTTTCAAGAAACTGATACAAAATTTATGGTGACTCCTCTCAAGAATTTTCTTCTTAGTCTAATATTGACTTTGGAAAACTAAATTTTCATTGGGTTGTGATTGTCTGTTGTTAATGTTGCTATCAAAACTACCAAAAATGATTGTGTAACTGTTTGCAGGAATCATACAGAAAGGGTGCATGCAACAGTGATTCTGATCCTTATTAAGTGCACTCTACTCTTATAGCTCATCTGTGACAGAAAAAAACAAAACAACCTTTTTTTGTGTTTATTATTGGTTTAATGATGAGCCACAAGTCTTACTGTTATACAGCAATAATTTATATACGTATGATTCAACTTTTAGTTTTATTTGTAAAAGCACAAACTTTTATTGCTGCTGATTATTTTTTTTAAAAATTGCCTGTTCAGGAAAACAGGCTGTATGGTTTTTTTTCTTTTCTTTGATAAAATCATGCTAATTATATAAATGTTATACATAAATAAAAACACTGTTTTGAGCAATCAACTGAGGTATATAGAGACCTCATAAAACTCATTATGTAAAATCTGTTTCCTAAAAAATGTAATAAAATTTATAATTTTAGATCCTCATCAGTTTTAGATAAGTGGTCACTCTTAACTACACTGCGTGCCAAATTATTATCAAGATATCTTTTTTCTAATATTTCAAAAACCGTCTAATCAATTCACACAATGTTGGCAACACTGACCTGCACAATTACTGAAATTTTCGTACTGATCTGTGCAATGTAAACAAACTGGTGCCATATTTGTTATCAACACGGTGATCTGAGTGTGCCAAATTATTAGAAAGGTTTAGCAAAATTCCCAGAATTGAGCAAACAAATCGTTTATTAATGTTGCACGTAAATGTTTATGATCTAAAGAAGCTAATAAATAAGGTAACCAAACAAATAATAACAGATAAAAACAAAGGCACAGCTTTAAACAAATTAATAGGGAATGTGCTTTCCCTGTTTTGAAATTACTTGAAGAAGTTGATGATCCATAGAATTTGTTAATTGTAGGATGTCATCTGCTGTAATGCCATGAGATATGTCAAGAATTGCTTCCCACAACTCAGCATTGCTCCGGAACTGTTGTCCATTGGCATACAGTCTTCGCTTTATGATACTCCAAAGGTTTTCAATTGGGTTCAAATCCAGAGAATTTGCTGGCCACTTCATTTTTTGAGGTCCATCAAAGCCTGTTTCAAATATTCAGTAGTCTTGTGAACAGCATGTGAGGGAGCTGCATTATCTTGCATAAAAACAATGGCCCTTTTGAAGACAACTCTTTACCTTTTCATCCACAGTTCAAGATGCTCCTTCATAAATGCTTTGTATGCATAAGCAGTCATTTTGACACCATCTGGTACGCTCCATGGGCATTTCCAATGTTTTTCCAATAATACCACTCCGGATCATTATGCCTCCACCACCTTGTTGGCATCTCAAAAGCTGATGGCGATTCTCTCCATTCATTACCCAGCCTTTGTACCATCTATCTGGCCCATCAAGTGTTGCTTGAGTTTCATCTCTGAACAAAACTTTAGAGAAGTCAATCTTTATATTGTCCTCGGCCCATTTCAATCGATTTTGAATGTGATTTCTCGTAAAATGGAAGCTTTGATACAGGTTGTTGTTGCTATTTCCCTCAGATACCGGCACCGAGTACTTTTAGACACAGTAGGATCCCCAATGCGACTGAAAAGCTCTTGACTGATAAGTCCGGGTTCTTCAAAGTCTCTCGTTTAAGTCGTGACATGAGACGATGTGAAATAACCCTCGGCTTGCCTTTATCTGCCCTTTTGCGTACTTGTGTAGCGTAGGCGATGAACTTTTTCACTGTTTGATGACACCTCTCTATCATTTTAGAAATGTCTAGGGTAGATTTACCTTTAGAGAGTTCTGAGGTGATAGTTTTCTTTTCAGCATCACTTAAACTGCTTTTATGGCCCATCTTTTCACAAAATTCTTATACTTTTTGAATAATTTGGCACACTCAAATCACAGTGCTGATAACAAATATGGTGCCAGTTTGTTTACATTGTGCAGATCAGTGTTGCCAATATTGTGTGAAACTTTTGTGTGAATTGATTGGGCAGTTTTTGAAATATTAGAAAAGAAAGTTATCTTGATAATAATTTGGCATGCAGTGTAGATTAAAATGTAAATCTACTTAAGCCAGGTTATATTGCAAGGGATTTGTGCAGCATCACCATCAATTCATTCAGTCCTGTTTGCTAAAACTAATTATAGATGCCGGGAGAAAGATGTGCATTCTTCAGGAGATGGGATTAGAATTTTCACTCTTACCAATTTTCTGTTCCCACTTTTTGGCAAAACAGACCCATCTGTGCCTATAGCCTATAATGATGATCTGTTCAAATTCAGTTTTATTGAGCTGAAACAAAACCATATATGGTTGCATTTCTGAACCACCCAATGGCTTGCAAGACAAATCTGTTTTACTCTTTAGAAATAACATGTCATTGAAGTATCACAAAAGCGAAAGAAAAAAAACCATTAGAAAAATTAGTAAATCATTAATGGCAAACTTAGGAAGTTTGATTTCTGTAGGCGGTTCCATATGAAAAACACAATATTAGACATTTTTTTTTTAAATGAGTTAAATTGGTTTGATACAGGACATAAGTAAATATAAAATTAAAGACTTGAGCCACTGTCTGTTGGGAAAAGGCAAAAGTGGCCTGAATAATTGTTTGCTAATTTTTCTTGTTTTGCAGCCAAAGATGTTTATACAATGGGTACAATTTTTAACTATTTTTTGCTTTTTTTATGCTGACAGAGTAAATGTTTTCTTTTGAGAATTCGCAAGTATTGTGTGTTAACATTGCTCATATATAAAGTTGTTTGACGTCACATTTTTCTTTCCATTTCAGGCTACACAGTAAGAAACACAAATCGGTGACCAAAAGCCACTCGAAAACCAAACACAAATCAAGCAATGGCACCAAATCTCCAAAGAAGTCCTCAAAGACTTCTCACTCTAAATCTAAATCTTCAAAGAAATCCAAGAAGACCAAAACAAAAACAGATTCTAAATCCAAACAATTGGCAGAAAGTTCTGAAGTAGAAAGCAAATCTAACAAAAAATCCAGAACTCTGTCAACATCACCAGAAAATCGGTCAGATCCACTTTTTGGCAAGCTGTCTGATTTTAGTCAAATTTTAGATGAGAACTCAATGCTAAAATCTCCAAAGAAAGAAGAAAAACTCTCTGCACCAATTGCAAATTCTGATAGAAAATCCTGCAGCCAATCAAGATCGAAATCTCCGGAATGTTCTCCCACTGGAAAAATAACAAATCCAAAATGTTATTCAGAAGACAGTTTTGTTCTAAAAGACACCAGCTGCTCATCTCCATTCCAAGCCAAGGCATTGCCATTAAAAACTTTGCCATCTCCTCCGCTTTCAGTTAACCCGACATCCCACATACCTGTTACAACATCTGTA
The DNA here is from genome assembly GCA_037127315.1 of Ascarosepion bandense. Classification (NCBI taxonomy): domain Eukaryota; kingdom Metazoa; phylum Mollusca; class Cephalopoda; order Sepiida; family Sepiidae; genus Ascarosepion; species Ascarosepion bandense. Next base: position 2,956,850 of record JBBBDQ010001524.1, on the reverse strand, counting down.
GCACTTGTTACTCCAGTGACAAATTCATCTGTGTCGCAACTATCTACTGTGTCATCAGTGTCACACATAGCACCACCTCTTCTGTCACAATCACATTCTACATCCTCTTCAGAGCTACCAGCTGTATCACACGATCTTGAATCTGTGACGTCTTCATCTTCTGTGTCATTGTCTAATGTGACAACAGCCAATTCTTCTCAGCCAGATCTGTTATTACAAACATCGTCATCGATGTCTGAGACGACACTTTTATTCCCTGCCCTAGTCTCTACACAATCTCATTCTTTGTCACTTTCATCTCAACTGAATCAGTTGCCTGTTTTGTCATCAACTAATGTATTACAGCCGGTGCCTGAACTGGGTGACACTGTTTGTCATGTTGCGGCTTCATTGGAAACCCTACCTTCCTTAGATGTATTTAACAAGTCTCAAGAAAAAGGCACTGTTCGAAATTGCTCACAGACATCCTTGCAGATGGGGGTGCTTGAACCAAGCACCAGTATGTCTGCAGATCTGGCACCAAATATCTGTGTGCCTGTCCCCACTGACTTAAATGAACAGGCCAATAAGATCGATTCTTTGAAACCGTTAACTAAAAACTCCACTGCCAAACAAAGTGGTTTACTTGGATTAGCAGCTTACTTTAAATCGAAAGCCAAGTCACCATCTCCAGAATCAACAAAAGACACAAAGCCGGCAAAATCTTCCAGCAAAAAGACAAAATGTTCGTCTGATTCAAGTGATGAATCATCGTCTCGGAAGCGATCTCGTTCCACATCTCGAAAGTCATCACATTCACGCTCCTTGTCTCGTTCTGGCATTGGCAAGCATTCGTCATCCGATAAACGCAAAAAAACTCGTTCTCGCTCAAGGCGGTCACGATCATGGTCTAGATCACGATCACATTCACGTTCCTGGTCAAAATCAAGGCATAGACCTTCGTCGAAATCAACTAAAAAGCGATCACGCTCAAGGTCTCGGTCACGCTCTGATGAAAGGGGGAGACAGTCTTCCTTTCGCTCGAGTAAGCGCTGTTTTAGTCGCTCACCCTCCCGGTCACGTAACAAAACGTATGGAAGGTCGAGATCTCGTTCCAGGTGTCGTGGCAGGAATTGGGTAACTGGCCGTGGTGCCTCCAGGTCTCGATCTCCGTCCAAGAGGGCATCTTATCGGCGGACACGTTCTCGGAGCAGGTCATATTCAAGGGGGAGATATCGACATCGTGTCTCGTCGCGTTCAAATAAATCCAAATCCAGGTCCAGATCCCGATCAAGGTCAAATATCAGGTCACGTGATAAAAGGTCAAGGTCACGAAGCAGTGGTCACCATAGAGATTATCGTCAAAGCAATAACAAGTGAGTATAAAAGATACAATTCTCTCTCAAATCTTTGTTGAATCATGACAAAAAAAATTCCTCATTTTGTTCTGCTCTGATATCTGCTGGTCACTTTTGGCCTTTTTCGGGTCATTTCTCTTTATTTGGCCCGAAAGTTGTTGCGACTGCTATTCGATGCTGGTGGCTCTGTCGATGTTAGTGTTGGTACTGCCGAGATCTTGCTGGTTACTCTTCCTTTATGACAGACTTAGGGATTCTATTGATAGGATGCACAACTCTCACGTGGACTTGCTTCTTGGATGGACCTTCTGCCTCTGACTCTCTTACCTGCCGAGCTGATCAGAAGGATCGTCTTATAGCAACGTGGAACTAGCAACATGGCTTATCACTTGCCATAGCAACCTAGTGACAAGGACTGTTTGCTTTTTTATGCAGATTTTAGTTTGGAGCACTTTTGTGACCCTTTGGCTCTGGGGCACAACAAACTGTTGGCCTTCCTGCTGCCTCGACTGCCATCACAGGTTTTTTTTTTTTTAATTTTTTTTTTATTATTATTATTATTGTTTTTTGTTTTTATTTTTTATTTCTTGTAATTTGTCATAAAAAATAACTTTGGGAAATAAATTCCATTTTGTACATAAAGTGGTAATTGTCACTTTTTTTGGTTGCTGGTTGTTTTCCTGTGCATGGGCTGGTGAATCTGTGAAGATACCATGATTAATTCTGTTTATTTCTCTCTGGGGAAATTGGTGAAAAGTTAAAAATCCAATTTCTTAAGTGCAGCATGTATTCTATCTCTTTGCTCTCATGAATTTTGGAATAAATGTAACTTGGAATCTGCTTTAAAAATCTCTCTTCCTTCTTCTTAGTGAGTTATAGTAATGAATTTCTACCATGCATCTGTGTTCCAGCTTTAGTCTTCTTCATTAAGCTGTGTATTTACAACTAAATATGCTGTATTACATAGTGCATTAAAAATATTGTTTAGATATGACCTGACGTCAATAGACTAATTAAATTTCACTGCCGATTTGTACTCCTCACAATTACAAGAATTTACAAGAGTAAACCAGTAAAAAAAAATTTCAGATACTCCCTACCCACCATAACTTCGAACCGTTTTGTACCGACTTCTGTAGTGTGAAACCTTCTCCAGATATCTTAGCGCTTTGCAAAACTCGTTTAAACTTTTTCATCTGTATCAATGAATTATCTGTTTCAGGCTATCTGCCTCTTTGTCAAAAAGATTTTAGGATATATATGCATGGCCTTGGTGTTTACATCCAGAAAAATTCTTCTCATTTTGAGGGAAATCGTCTCTTGAGTCGCTGAATGATTCTTTCATGGGCTTTCGACTTATTTTATTGCACTCTGTTAGTTATTTCTTTTTTTTCTTTTATTGCTCGCTTTTTCTCACAAATGTAACATTAGACAAAATATCTGACAATATCGAAATGGCTTGCTCTCCCTACATTCTGTGAACACCTTTGTGTTTGATGATTTTAATGTTCATCATATCAAGTGGTTTAATCATTCTAATGTTACTGATATTGTTGGTATTCAGACTTTAAATTTTTCCATTGGTCAAATATGTTTCCCTACTTGTTTCCCAAATAATTTTGATCAACATGCTTCTTTACGCAGTTTGTTTATTATCCTCTGTTCCATCATTGCAACTCTCTTCCTCTTGGCAGTTAAGATCATGCAGTAGTATCTGTTGACATTGCTTTTGATTTATTTATTAGACATGAATCTCCTCTTCACAAGACTCTTCACAGAATGATAGTGATTGACTTTTAGGTTTCATTTTGGAATTGTCTTTGCAATGTCCTTTGGAGTGAAATTTTAAAATTTCTTATTCAAAATTGTCCTCCTGAAGTTTCTTCTTGAGAAAAATCTAGCATTGATGCTTTTGTGCCACTTCAGAAATCCCAGGTGAAAGCACAATCTTCTCCTTGGTTCATGTCTGTCTGTTCAGGTGTGCTGTAACTCACAGGGATCACTTTTTCCAGCTGTACCAACATAATAGTTTTCATCATGACAGATGCCTTTTTTGTTTGCTATTAATAACTGTAAACATGTCCTTGAGGCTTTGTTTACTGACAGAATGACACAGCATATAGGCTCTGACAAGTTTGGTTCTCATGATTACTGGCAATTAATAATGTGGGTTAAGTCCTCTCTTCACTCAGTTTGAGGTTTTATGATCTTCACTTGATAAAAATATAATGCTCTGCTTGTAAATGGCCTTTCAATTCTACTCTTGATTCCTCTGAAGTATCTTTACCTGACTTTTTACTTAGAACCAAGCATCTTTACTGTGTGATTTGCATATAAACTTCATCTATGGTTTCAGTCATCATCTCTAAATTGGATACCTGTAAAGCATTTAGTCTTGATGCTATCCTTGCAATGGTTTGAAAGAAATGTGCTTCTGAAATGGCTGCAGTTCTTTCTAAATGATTTATTGCTTCTTGTTTATTAGAAATGCTCTTCTGTAGTTCCCGTTCTTAAGGACTTAGACAAACAATCTGATTCTTCTATTGGCCTATTAAGCCTTCTCTCTTTTTTTGCAAAGTATTGGTTAAGCATCTCACCTCGTAAGGTCTTCTTTCAGACAAGAATATGGCATTTGCTATTCTATGGGTCAATTGCTGATTTATTAATTGCTAAAGCTGCAAGAATGTCAAGCTTTAGATAAGAATATTAAAGCATGCTTGTGCTTGTTGCTTTGCATACCTCAAAGTTGTTTGTCATGCTGAAGTGTTGTGGTGTTAGCAGCCAAATTTTTTATTTGATTCAGTCTTTCTGATCAAATCAAAAAATCAAAGTTGTCTTGAACAGTCACTTTTCTCAATTGGCATATAATAATTCTGCTTGTTCCTTCCTTAGTTACTTAGTGCCTCTGTCTGTTACACTTCACTTACTCTCTACATGAGCTTTTCCTTCCCCTTCCTTCCCCTCTATTTTTTTAATCTCCTCAGCCTTTCTCTCACCTTTGCCAAACAAGGGTAGTAAAGAGTGAGAGAGTAGGAGGGGAGAGCCTGTAGCATTAACGTATCAGTAGCAGCTTAGGCTGGTGGTTGTAGTAGTAATTGTGTGTATGTATATGTGTGTGTGTACTATACAATATAGTAAAAATAGGTAGGTTTGTTTTCGTATCCTGCAACCTAGTAACAAAATTTCTGGCCTCTACACTCTTGGTCATTACTCAGTTAGTCTTTTCTGTTTACAATGGACACAGGAGCCATGATTTTTCAGTAATAAAAAAAACATTTTCTCTTTCAAAATCTCTCACAAAATAGTATACAGTATTTTGGTTATGGTCTGTGCATACGCCGCTTAATGTAAGATTACAATAAAGTAGCATCTGTGGACATTACTTTCTTAGACATTTTAATAAAATTACACTGTTATCGTTATTTTATTATCCAATACTTTTATGTTTGAAGTCATTACTATCATTTGTAGTATGACAAAGTAATATTTTTTCCAGGAAATCATAATTATCCTTCTGTGGAAATTCCACGGGTTCTGCTAGTTTTATATTAATGTGGTTATCTCTCAGGCTCTATTCTTTAAGTAATTTTATTCCAAATTTTCATTAATGACCTTCCCAATATTATCATTTCTTGACTTAATAGCTATGCTGATGACACAACTATTTATTCTTCTCTTACTTAGTAAACCTGATTTGGTATGCCCAAATTAGCAGTTATTATAAAAAAAATCAGTTTCAGTCTGTTGTTAACTGGAACAAGAAATGGCTTGTTTATTTTAATGTCTTTAACAGAAGTATTCTCTTTTGTCCTGGAGAACTTTTTTTCTTTCAGTTTGGTTGGTGCTAACTTCCAGAACAATTCCTCCTTAGGCTAACGTTTTCCACTAAAGCAGCATTGATTATATTGAATCATTTGCTAGTTGAAAGAAAAGTTGTTGATTGTTGTTCTTGACAGTTTTTCCTGCTAGAATCTATGTTACATCATTACCAGTCTGTCTTTTGTCTATGCATCGAATATTGGCTCCACATCTGGTCTGATGCTCTTACTCTGTATCTGAAGATCCTTGACAAAATCCAAAGAAGAACCTGCAATGTTATTAGCTCTGGAAGCTCAGCTTCAGTCACCTTTCCATCAGCGTAATTATGCCCCCCCCCCTCCCCAGCCTTTTCTATAAATACTTTCATGGTAATTGTTTTGATCAGCTTCCCTCTTTGGTACCTTGACATTATGCATTTAAGTGCAGTACTTGATTGGCACCTAGGTCTCAACATTTTACATTGAGATTTATTAAATATAACCGTAAGTTCTATGCTAACGGCTTCTTCTCTCACACTTCTCACTTATCGAACTCTCTTCTAGATTCTTTCTAGACAATTTTGACCTTGAAAATATCAATTCTCATTTTTCTCATTGAATCCTGTTCTTCTATTGTACTATGCTAAATAATTATTCTTCTTGGTTTCTTTCACTCTCAGTAACTCCTTACATCTCAGTGGCTTTATTTCCTTGGTTGAGGTGAAATGATTTAAAGAAAAGAAAGAAAATGTCACTGAATTAGAAGTTTCATTTTCTGATACAAAAATTTAAGGAACTTTAAGTTCTAACCTGTGTTGTTGTTTTTTTTTTTTTTTTTTTTTTTTGATGCCCAAATACTATTAGAATATTTATGACAACACCAATATTGTTGCCATTTCTTTGGACATGTGACTAAATAACTTTTCCCTATGTGCTTGCTTAGTGGCAGAGCAATAAACTGATGCCTGAGCAGTTTTAAATGTTAGTTTGATAAAGTTATGTTTTGTCATAAAGAAAACTATTATTTTAAACCAAGACTATTATTGTGGTTAGTCTTGTAAAATCAATAAATCCCTATCCTCACATGTAATAAAAATATTCTGGTACTAGAATTTCAATAAATGATCCTTCCTTTCACTTTAGTGTTGTGGCGTAGATCCTCTTAGAGACTAGAAAGACAATCCTGAAGTTCCAAGGCACTTTTGGATTTGTTTTGCTGCCCTCCGCCCTTGTATTTGAAAGGATCCATCTTTGGTTTTCAACAGAGTGAAGCAGAGTGAATTTCTGGCCAACTTCTTTAAAAAAAAAAAAACAAAAAAAAAAAACAATCTTATACACAAAACCACAAATGATGGGGTGACTGGACAAAAAGAAATTTTGGTTATCTGGACAGATTGTCGCAACAACAAGGTATTTACTTTTTTATTTTTAAATACACCGGCAATAAAATATCAGATTTGATTTCTTTAGTCTCTAGGCAAAATGATCAATTTAAAGAATGCATGAATATATATATATATATATATATATATTTTTTTTTTGACAATTTTAAGTTTTCATATCTCAAAAGAATTTGTTAAAAACTGTCCTTAAGAAGGACTGCAATGTATTTTCTACTTTTGTTATTGCTAATCTTTGTTTAAGGCTGCATCAGTTCAAAACAACCTTTTTGTTTTACACAGTATTGAGTCAGAATTTTATAAAAGGAATGTTTTTTTCTTTCTCTTTGCTCTCTTCTTCAATGACCCCCCCTCCCCCATCAAGCTGATCGCAATCATGATTTTTAATTATCCTCAGTGGAAAACATTTTAAACTGAACATTGTTAGATTTTAGCCTAATGAGATGCATAAAGAAATCTGTCTTTTTTCTTGACTAGGCATTGACAACATTTGTGAGAGAAAAGAATTCGTTTGGTTTGTTGAAGCTGGAAAGTACAGAATGAAAATTTTGAAGCTCTCATGTCTTTGTGACCTGATGTCAAAAAATCTCTACAAAACTTGAAGATGATTTCCAACAAGTAGAGTATTTTAAGTTTAGCTAAGCTTGTGGGAATGTTCTGTTCTTTAATGTCATATTAAATGTGGATGAGACGAAAGAAGCTGTTTTTCTATTATTTACACCAGACAATTTTGAATTAAGAAAAAAAGGGTTGAAATAACAATGCTTTTGAAAGATTGGTTTGTCATCATGAGAAACAAAACGTGTGTCGGGTGGGAGTTTCGGCTGTGAAACATTTTTACATTTTGAATGCTGTTGGCTCATTTTTTTCTTTAAACAGCTTGTAACTTTTATCAGTGGGTCAGTTAAGTGCCATACACGATACACATTTGGGTGATCATATCTCTTTCAGTCCATGACTGACAAGGCAGAAAATTTTCCTGCAGTAGGTTGCCATTTCTTTCTGCGATAGACTGGTTTCCAAACAAGGCTATAGAACCCAATCTATTCTGATATTGAACCCATAGCTTGAGGGAGAAGAGATGGATTCATAGGGTATTTGCATGTAAGCGAATGCAACAAATTCAACTGGAATTCAAACTCTGCTCATTCAATTTCTCATTCCAAGTTGATATCCACTGCACCACAACACACATCCTTTATAGCATACCATAAATGTTTATAGAAAACAAGTCTCTTCTTCAAGTAAAATGTAATCTTTCATATTGTTTGATAGACCCTTTTTTTTTTGTATAATGGTAAATTAATATGATTTAGTTAGGTGCAAGATGTCTGATGGTGGTGACAGCAAATTTTCATATGAAAAAGACTTTTCTAATAAAAAGCTTTTATTACTAAATAAACAAAATTAGTTTAGTAACACTAGCCATCATCATCATTGCATTTCTCAAATTGTGTGAAACATCTTTTCTGATTCTTATGATCCTCATCTTTTTGTTTTTATGATCATATTGCTCCAAGCAAGGCATTTTATTGCCACTGTTTTGCAGGGGATTACATAGGAGGAAAGTTATGAGAAAGAGTGACAAGTTATAGGGGGTGTCAGGAAGTGGGTAAGAGAAGGATGAGAATACTGATGAGAGTGGAGTGGACGGAGAAAGGAGCATGAGAGAGAGTGGATGCAGGTTAGTGAGATGGGAGATGACCACTTTCTTGAAGGCAGCCAAAGACTTGATAATTCATCATCTTCATCACCATCATCATCATTCTCTTTTAGTTCTCAATTTAAGAAACTTTAAGTCACAGGTCTTCCTTTTTTTTAATATAAAAACAAATGACCTTATTATTAGAATCACATTTCTAATGAATAAAACTTATTGGCATAAAAAAATCAAAATGACAAATTTATTGAAACTTCTGCTAGAATGAGAAATATTTTCCTAAATGGCTTGATATCCTTTTTTGAGGAGGAAAGTGGCAGCAGCCAACAGATACTTGACTTGTCTCCCTTGGAAAGAAGGTCTTCAGCTTAGACTAATTGTATCTTAGAGGACATATGCAGGAGGTCATCGATTTGGATAACATCTCCATTTATGTAAGATAATAAAAATTACAAAGAAATAGAATTTAAATTTCTTGGAATTATTTGTTAAATATTTACCTGCCTTCAATACCAAACAAATGTAAATCAGAAATTTATTAAATCAGTTTATAAAAGAAATATGATACACTACATTATCATAGCAGGGAAACAAAATGATTGATTCGCCTTTTTAAACATTTTTGCTAATGATTTTGAGGTTTAAATTGAAATAAGTGGGGAAAGAAAAAACCATTTAAATAAAGATTTGTGTTGATTTTTTTCTTGATTTTACAAAATATTCAAAAAATGATTTTCACTGAGAATAGGTTTTTGCTGTCAGCTCAATAAACTAACAAGACAACGTTTCTGTTAAAAGCTCTTCTGAGAAAAGCTTATTTGATGTTTAGAGTGAGAATTGATTTCTAGTAGTAGCAATTAGATAGGATTTTTCATTAGATTATTAGCTAATAAAAATAATAATACTGTTGGAGATATCAGCACATTTGTTAAAGAGCAGTAAGAAATGTATCCATGGTGAACAGTCTGTAAAGCTAAATTATTTGAAATGCTTATTCCACCATTTTTATTTTACAAAGAACTGAGATTTGTTTAATAAATAAAGGTATTTTGCTTAATTGTTTTTTCTTTCTTTTTCTTCATTTTCACCCTAATCTTTATAATTTTTATATTAAAAATTGTTTTGGGGTCATTTCATGTTCATTCCTGATATATAATTAAATTTTATCTTACATGTGAGGCAATAGATAGGATTTGCTGGACAATATCATCGAAGATGAAGAAAAAACTTGAAGCAACTGAAATGTGGTTCTACAGAAGGATGCTGCGAATATCATGGATTGAGCATGTGAGCAATGATGAGGTTTTGGAAAGGATGGAAATGAAAAGGAAATTAATACTGAGCATCAGGAAGAGACAGTTAAAGTTCCTGAGACATGCAATAAGGAAAGAGGGCTTGAAGAACCTGATACTAACAGGCCAGATAGAGAGGAAAAGAGACAGGGGAAAGCAGTGGATAACATATTTGAAGGGCCTGATCAGGTGGATGATGAAACGAGGGTTGCATGGTGTAACAGGAGAAAGCGTGCTAAGAGCCACCAGGGATAGGGAGATGTTGAAAGCCTACGTCCTGAAAGGACAGGGCACATAGAAGGGTTAAACTGAAACATTGTCTAGTTAATATCCTTGAGAAAGACCTGCATCTCTAAAGTTCCAGCTACAAATACTAATGAAAAGAAAAAAGAGTTTGAAATCTTTTTGCATGCAAGATTGAAAAGCATTTCATATTTACGTGTGATAGTAAAACCAATGGAATATACTTTCAAGAAATCCCCATCAGCAGCTACTACAAAACATGAACTGAAACTAAAATATTCAAAACTTGGATCTATATTTTCATAAATATTTGTTATCCATGTATGTCTAAAGCATACGTCTTTTTCTTTTACTCAGTGTTTTCAGGTATATACTCACTTGTTACACTGTCAGATGTTGGTTGGTAACATTTTCATGTCATACATGTCTATGAGATTACCAATAAACCATGTAAATTTAAATTTATAATATCTATCCTAAATAATTATGACTATAACCTGGTTTTATTATCAATAAATCCAAAAGATACAAGTCCTAGAAACACAGTATTCCATGCACTCGAATAATTATTCAGTTTCGACTCCTCGATGTTCAGTAACCTTGATAAGTCTTTATTTAACTTTTCTGCCATTTTGAATTTAACCCTATCATGCAACTAATTTAACCACTTGACTCCAGTTCTTTCTACTTCACCCTGTCTATCTTTTCCTTTCTCTCTACCTTTGCGACTCTCATCACACCTGTATTCCCATCCTTTTCTTACTTTTTCCTCTGACACCTCCTGTAACTGGTTCGTCTTTCTCTTTACTCTCCTCCTATCTAATCTTTTTCTCTTATGTAGCCCCCTGTGCATCAGTGGCGTTACCACCTTGCTTGAGGTGAAATGATTAAAAAAAAAATGCACCAAAGATCTTTGCTCGATTATTCTTTTCTATTTCCATATTCTTTTCATGAAAATTTTCTATTGAATTAATATCTGGAGAGGTAGAGGGTATGGGTACTATTCTATTAATTTGTTTTTTGTTTCGTTTTATTGGTCGACAGGTGGCTGATGACCAGCTTTGCAAAATGCCAAAGAACATCTTGCATGAATAAATTCTTTAGCTTGAAGTTTTTTTTTTGCTTGTGAGACATGCAATAATGATAATTTTCTGCTTTTTATCTCAATGCCATAAACTTTGAAGAGAACTATAATTTTGTAGTCTACAATAATGCCCTGAACATTACACCAACCAAATTCATTGTTGCTTAATAATTTCCTTGGAGAAATCAATTTATTGCCCAGTCATCATCAGGTCTATTCAATGTAGTTTTCCATTCATCATTAAAAAATTACAGTTGAGAAATTAATTTTCCTGTACTTCTATTCTAAAAAAAGCAACCTATGTTCTTAATGATAAGCATCTTCTCTCTCTCTCTCTCTCCCCTTACTTTTTTCTTATCCTCTTTCTCATTTTTCTCTCTGCTTTTTCGTAACATTCTTAAAGTCACCTTTTTTCTTCTGTTCACTTTGTTTTGATTGTTCTATGATTTCTATTCAAACCTTTTGGAATTTTCCTGTCATTTTAAAATATCTTGCTTGTTTTTTTTTGTTTTTTTTTAGATTGCCATGAATCATAAAAAAAAGATACATTCAGATAAAATTAAAATTTCAAACTATATCTCAATAACTCTAATTTACAACATAATGAGCAACTCTTGAGTTTTATCTTAGTCTCACGCCAAATTTTTGTAAATATTTCTCATAAAATCTTTGTATATTTTAAGCAGAAATTCACTTTCTATGTTTATAATTCAAGTACAACATAGTATCAGTGTACAGGGTTGGGCACAAAATCATTCAGTTAAGTGCCATGCATGATACACGCTTTCGGCGATCATGTCTCAAAAGAGACATGACTGACTGGGTAGAAGATTAGGTTGCCATTGCTTTTTGCAGTAGACTGGTTGCCATCCAAGGCTATAGAAACCAGTCTGTCCTATTATTTAACCCATAACTGGAGGAAAGAGACGGATTAATACCTTGCCCAAGGGTATTTGTGTGTAAGTGAATGAAAGGAATTCGACTAGAATTCGAACTCAGCTCCCCGATTTGCCATTCTGAGTCGATATCCACTGCACCACAATGCACATCCACTGGACACGAAAAGAGGGATAAAATAAAATATCGTTTAGCCGAACTTGTAGCATTCGGTCTTGTTGGTTTGAGTTTGTGCTTGAAGAATTTGCACTTTGTAAAGAAACAGTTTCAAATGACTGTGGATAAATTGGCACATAGATCTCAGAAATACTCGCTTGCTGTGACAGATGTCTGGTAGAGGGCACCTGTTCTAACCAGTCCCTGACTCCTTGAACATGAGCCATCCTACTTGCCATGAACTTTAGGCCACAATAGCCTTTGTTATTGCCAACTTCCGGTCTTTCTAAACTTTTCTACCAGATTGTGTGATTGTATGGCAATGAGGAATTTTCCTCTCAGGATATTCACATCAAAATTGCCTCTGAACAAGTATAGATGACATTGTTGCAAAATACAATTCGACAATCTTTGCCCTGTCTTCAACCGATAAAATTCTCATTGTGGTCCATCTGGGAATCAAATAAAACCAACAGGTGTCCTATACAACACTTGAAAAAATAATTATTACTTTAGAAAATATGAGCCTTTTTCTTTTGTCCCTCTTTTTGTGACTCACCCTTTACCTTCCAAATTATGGAAGTTGTCTGTCCGCCATCAACTGAAAATCTCTTGCTGGTTGCAGCCCAGCTGATGTTGTATTACTTAGCAATGATGGAAGACATTTCTTGTGCATTTTGTTTTCTAAGTCAAAAGAGTTAAAAAAAATATGGTAAACCTCTTTATGTTAATTAAAGACTTCTATTCTAAACTCACTCACATCATAGAAGCTGATAGTTTTTTCATTTTATATATATATATATATATATATATAGATATATTAGTTTTTCTATTTACTCTTGTTTTTGTTTAATATTTTTATGCTTTGTAGATTTCAAAGATTTTCCAGAAGACGTTCAAGTCCCAGAAGCAGATCATCATCAGTATCAAGTTCACATTCAAGAAGGCGAAGGAGTCGGTCAAAATCAGCAAATTCTTTAGGAATTGACAAAGTCAAGCTTCATGACATTGCAGTGTGAGTGGAATCTTGTTTTATTTTTTCTTTTCTTTTCTTTTTTTATTTTAGCAGCGTGTCGTGAAATTCAGTAGATTTGTCTGGCACAAGGTTAAAATAGCGAGACTCAATGACTAATGAATTTAACATTGGTTTGGGAAACACAGCTTATTAACTTTTGTTCTATGCCAGGTGCCTATTTTGTATCTAGGAAAGAGTGTTGTGAAAAAAAACATTTTGCACAAGAGAGTTTTGAGGTCTGGATTGGGATTTGAAGGAATTTGATCCCTAAAATTAGTTCAAAGCACTTTATACAGTGTTTAAATGTTTGAAAGGGATGAAAAAAATTATAAGCAATTTCAAAAATTGTTTAAACTGAATGGCCTAGTGGATGAGAGGGAAAGGATTTACATTGGCAAGAAGATTTTTACGGGTTCTAGGATTGTTAGTTTAAGTAGTTGTATGAGTAGACACACTTCAACATTCCTTCTACCCACCCCCCCCCCACCCCCCCCCCAACCCACAGGTAGTCTTCCTTCATTGTGGTTCCACATAATTGCATGAAAATACATAGTGTGAAAAATGATGCGATGCAAGTCTCCCCAAGGTGGTGTCTAGAAGTAAATTGTTATTTGTGAAAGAAATGTTCTAAGTGTTTACTGAACAAAAAATAGTTCATCTGATTTTATGTTCTTGCAATAAGAAATTTTTGTGATATAAAAGAGAAATGTTGCTTTTTTACATTTGAGCCATTCTTTTTGGGTTTCATGTTTTCTGGTATTTATTGTATGATTTCTTTTCCTTTTTGATAATGTCTTTTTTTTTTCTTTTTTAGAAAGAAACTACTTGAATCTGGTCAGGCCCCCAAAGAGGAAGTTGCTTCGTTACGAGCAGGGGGCAAAACTGTCCAAGGATTAATTGGTAAGTTTTAATTTATTGATGATAAATTTCAGTTTAGATTTTCCAAATGGGGAATTGTTGGTATTATCGGCTAGAATTTTTCCATCTTGGCAAAATGTACACGCACACAGTAGGGCCATAGTAATCAACACTGCATGGTGACTTAATTTAACACTTCACCCCTGCAATATACAGTCACTATTTGTTTAGTAGACTACACACTACACACAACACACACACACACACACACACACAAAATTGGTCACTAGGGGATTAATCTTTAGTTTCGAATACTAGGAAGGGCCAATTTTCTCTTCCCTATACCTCCCTTTACTGACTCTTTTCAGCATTATCCCTTAAAAAAAACCTGGGAAATCCGCTAGAGACGATTTATCTATCTATCTAGATGATAGTGGCACAGGCATTGAAGTGTGAAACCAACAGACACTATGCACTCTTATTTCATGTCCCCACTATTTACTGTCTGTATTCACAAATGCTGTATCCAATTTTGCACTCTCTCCCTTTATAAATATATTTTTGTTTTTTTTAATAAGTTTGATGAATCAATTATTTATGATTAAAATAACAAAGACAATCACATCTTTTATTCATTGGAACTGAAACAAAAAAAAATTGGATTCTAATATGAAATGCTGACAAATTGAAATGCATTGTTTCCGTTTGTCAACAACTGATGCCGTTCAGATCAACCTGTTTAAATATCTTTTTCTTTGGACATTTTTAATAGAAATAAAAATATTAAATTATTTTTATCTGGAAGTAGTCTGCAAATATGTCAAAATGCAGTTTCACAAATCAATTAAAATAGATATTGACCAGAACTGATGATTTTTGCTTTTGATGCATATTCTGAAGTTAGCTCATTGCACCCCTTCTTTTGATGTGAAAGATCATCCTTAGGATTTCCATTCCTAGCGCACAAGCTGCACAATTCTGTTTGTTGTGCACAGTCTGTCATTTTTTTTTTTTCTTGTGTATCTGCAGTTTCTTTAAGAATATTTTTAAAGTCAATATTGTCATTCTCATTTTGGAAATTTGAAACAAATAGACTTTTTTTTTAACAAAAAAGTGAATGCCACTCAACAATTTAGCAACTAGGTCCCATCCTTTTACTGTGAAACCAATAAAATGTAAACGCAAATTCTACTCCAACAGCTTTTCTCACACTTCCCGCCTGTGGAATTCCCTTTCATTTACTTGCTTCCCCAACAGATACAATCTGCAAGAATTTAAATGTAAAGTCAATAGTCATCTCCTATCTCACTAACCTGCATCCTCTCTCACATGCTTCTTTCTCCATCCACTCCACTCTCATCAGTATTCTCATCCTTCTCTTACCCACTTCCTGACACCCCCTATAACCTGTCACTCTTTCTCATAACTTTCCTCCTATGTAACCCCTTGCAAAACATTGGCAGTAAAATGCCTTGCTTGGGCCAATATGATTATATAAAAAAAAAAATTCTTATCTTTCCTTTCAGTATTTATTAAAATATCAAGTCAGTCATCTTGAACTGCTTTTAGTTGATTTCTGTACATCTCTCAGTGAATTGTTTATTTCTCTGCAGATTATTGTAAAAGAATTTCTCAGAAGGAATTGGAATCTGACTCTGGTGATTCCACACAAGCACCATTGAAATCTGATGATGACAATGATGAGGAGGAGGAGGAAAGTCCTTTTATCCATCATCCATTCCGATTAAGAGAAACCCAACCAAATATTGTTCTCAACATCAAAGTAAGTTGCAAAAGTTTCTGCTATTTCTTTTCTTTTTCTAAGCTGTCGAGGTGAGGGATGTCTTGCTTTTGGTCTCGTTTATCTGCTGCAGGTCTTTCTTCTTTAAAACTTTGTTAATTTTTGAAGCATTGTATTTATAATGGCTAACCCCTACCACCACCCTTAACATCTTAGTCAAGTCGGTTTGCTGTGAAGAAGCCTAGTTGGTGAGTAAATAATTTTTGTATCACAAAACCCTGATTAGCATAATCCTATTATAATTCGGTTTCTTCCTCCCCACTGTTAGATCACGCAATGATGACTGCAATAAATGCACCCTTTTTCATGTGCACAGTATAAAATGGAGGAAACTAAGCCAATTGCCACAAATCTACTTACAATAAATAAAATAACATCGTTGGTTGAATGTTTGTAAGACAGATATTTGACTAGAAAGATAAAAATAAGGGAAGCAAGAAAAAAAAGAAGTGTTTAAATGGATTATACCATTTTGATTGTGTGAAAAGACACTATTTGATTTCAGTGAGAAAAAGAAAGAAAAAAGTGAAGCAAAAAGTTAAAAGTTGAATCAAATTAAGTTGGTATGAACAGATACTACACTTTGATCTTAGCCAAAGGCCCTTGTAACAATGATGACTGCACTGTATCAAGCGAAAGAAACTGACTGAGGCAATAAAAAACCTTAAATAAAGTTGCATGTGCTGAATTATTAAGAGAAATATTCATATAATTTGATACGGGTTTGGAAATTCTTGCAAAAATCAAACATTGTTGGAAGAACAGAAGATAAGTGATTAATGTCTCTTGCCAATTCATAAATAACAGACTATTGCATTTAGATTGCTTGTTAAAACGTATATCAGAGACGTTACTTGGTTTCTGTGAGAAAATGAATAAAAGAGAAAGTAAAATAAAAGTTATTAACAACTGTTTTAGTGAAACATTATTTTTTTATGATTAATATTGCAATATTTTGTTAAAGTTGTTAAGCTGAAATATTTAACAATGCAATAGGAAAATTTCAATGGATATTTTATTGTCATAGAACTTGCCACAAGCAAGAAGAATTAAGATTCATGAGAAATTTCAAATAGGAAAACTTGAATTTTCCAGGATTAAAACTAGTGGATATTATTGTCATTGGTTGTTTTGCAATTTTTGTCGTCTATTGATAAACTGACTGTGTTAATGGTGTACCTTTTTATTCTCATTCTTTGTGGTTTTTGTTCTTCAGTTGTGTGGAGAAAAACTCCCCCCCCCCCCACACACACACACTCCTAATATGGCTAAAACAAATGCACAGATAATCTTTTTCTTATTGGGATTTTTTTCTTTTCTTAAAATGTTAATAATTTTTAAATTGCAGCTAATTAGTTGATTAAAAAAATAGATTAAGATCATATTCCTATATTTAGTTTTTAATTAACACTGCTGTCCAACTATAGGAAATTATGATATTTGATGATGTCATTTTTTGTTATTTAACTTGGGATTTTAAAAATTGAAGAAATTATTTTTTTTATAATTATTTTTCAAGGGGTGTTTTGATGATTAAACTTTTGAAATTCCACTTTTGAATTACAAGTTGGCTATTTTACTCTTGCATAATATTATTTTTTTTCCCTCCTTCGTTGTTAGAATGCTAAACCATTGCCAGTGTTAACTCCTCAAGAAAAGCTGATCCAATCATCCACCCTTCGACTGCAGTTCCCAGTGTCCAGTGGCAGTCAACATCGTGCCAAGGAATCACAGTGGGTTCCTGTACAGAAAAATTCAGCTTCAACCACATTGTTTGCTGCAGAAGAATCTGTTTCCACCTCCACTGGTTCCAGCATTCAAAGTGCGGCTGCAGCTACTTTCACATCTGATGGTGGCCTACCTTTAGAGGCATCTGGCCCAGTCTCAAAGGCAATTGCAGCAGGAACAAATCTTGCAGCACCTGCTCTTAATTCCCAAACTATTGAAAACAAATCCAATGGTGACAATGTATTTCCTGATACTCTCCAACAGGTAACATGGCTTCTTTCTTTTATTTATATGGTGTGTGTGTGTGTGTGTTTTATACCTTTGATTTCAGACATCTTTTGAGAAAGAAACATCTATGAAAAGGGCAAAAATCTATGGATTTAGCCGAAGATTTGATTAGTAAAGATGAAAATATTTTGCATGCAGTTCTATGCTGCAAAATATACCCAAGTGCTATCATGGGTGCGACATTCGAGTAAGATTACATAAACTAAAGACCAAATCAACATCTAAACTGCAATATGACAAACTCTTGAAGGCAACGCAAGTTGCAAGGAGATATACAAAAATAGTTATAAACAAGTTCATCCTGAATGAGACTACAGAATCAAAGTGGGACGTGGTGATGGAAATACTAATGATGTTGGCAAGTGAGATTATTCTGAAGAAATCTAGACAAGAAAGGAACATATAGATGACAGGAAAAGTGACAACAAACAAGGCCAGGGAATGGAAAATATATTGAACACTAAACACAGAAATCAAAAACAAATGTAGGCAGGCTAATGGATTAATGAAAAGTATACAAAACTAGAGCAAGCAAGTATGCAAAACGGAATAAAAGAATTAACAGTACAAAAGGCAAATCAACCAAAAAATGTTAATAGAAAGAAATCAGGAATAGACTCTGTTGAAACACCTTTGGGCACATAATGAGAAAGAAGGGCTTGGAAAATTTAACCTACATGGGTCATATTTAGGGTAAGAGAGTTAGAAGAAGGTAGCAAGCCTGACAAACTTGTGTGACTGGAAGGCAGAACTGAGGGTGGGATCTTTAACAAAAGGAGAAAAACTTACGAGCCATGATCAGTTATTCCCTGAATGGATGTGACCCATAGAAGAATGTAGAAATTGAAATTTGTGTCAATGACTTATGAAAAAACTACAGGGTGGGGCAGAGCAACTTGCTTATTTGGAATAACAAAAAAAAACAAAAGTAATGCAGATATACATGTAATTCTTTAAACGGCATTAATTACAACATTAAAATTTTATCTTTTACAAGCTTTAAAGATGACATCAGTCAGATGGCGTCCATTCTGCTCAATACACTGGGTTAATTGTACTATCGCTTCAGGGCACCAAATTCAAATAAGCAAGTTGCTCTGCCCTACCCTATATTGTTGTAAAATATTGTTTTAATTTAAAAATACCACTGTTGAAATCTCGGTAAAGTTCTGCTTGGTTATGAATAAGTTTTGCATGTTTTTCATTTGGGGGGGAAAAAGGCCTGCTGATGTCAAAATTAAATTCTAAATTGGAAAAATTTTAAACTGCAAAATCAATAGAATATTGCTTCATTTGAAATTTAAGTTTTAGATTTTAGATTAGATTATAGTATAATAATTAAAAAATATTCATACCAAAGTTTTTTAGGAAGACTTCAGAAAATTGTATTTAAAAATTTACAAAGACGTTGTGCCGAATTCTTGTTTTCTATAATTAATAAATTTGAAAATATCCTACACATTGACAGGGCAAAAATATTTGAGTGAAAGGGGAGGACGGAGATTTTCAATTCTCTCAACAGTTTGGTTTTAAATTCCCTTTTATTAAAGTTCAAAATGACTTCTCAAACTTTTTTCAAAAACCTTTATAACTGGACCCCCAATGTGGCATTTTATATCACAATCATATTTCAAAAAATTATCACTGCATCTTTATCAATGGAAAAATAGAAACAACCAGTTTTATACAATGTCGAGACCAAATTTGTCATTGGAAACAATAGTATATATCAATAATGATAAAAATTTTTTTTTTTTTTTTTTTTTTTATCATCATTTCATAATGCAAGTGTAATTTGTTTCTATTTATTTCAAGTTCATTTTTGCTGAATTTTGCAGACTGTGGATATTAGTCAAGTGATGACTGAACGAATGCTTGCTGTCCAAAAACTGCAAGAAAATCCCAACGATGTTCAAGCACTGAATGTTATGTACAAAGCCCAACAAGAAGTGAGTAATATTCAATGATAAGTTCTCTCATTCTCTGGACACATATCTTCTTGTTCAAAGACCAAGTTAAAAGCTTCTTTGAAATTAATTTTTTTTTTTCTTGACATTCTCTCTTGACAGTGTATCTCCACCAATCAGAAATCAGATGAATAAGATTTTGCATTTTCTTTGTTTCTGCTGATGAATTTTTTTTTTTTTCACCCATTCTTTGTTGAATGATAGATGTTCAGGTAAAATATGAAACAGAAGATGAGCCAAATCTGCTGCATTCATTTTGCAGTCATGCTCTTAAGGAAAGGCATGAATCCATCTTTTCTCTCTTCAACTATGGCAAGTAAAAAGAAAGGATTAGCCATTAGCTATAAATGCATAGTTATTTACATGCAGACTATTCTCCCTCCTCCATCATTTTTTTATCACATTTCGGCTGTTGTACTCTCTGGCCTTTATCAGGGCTGTGTCGATCTGAATTAGCTACAGAGAATTTCACACTGAACCCTTTATTTAATCTAGAGAGGCAGATTGTTCTTATTCTACTGCCCACATCTAGGAATATCTCATCTAGTTCTTATTTTTATTACTGCTCACTTATTTCTCCATTTCCACAAAGTCCAAGTACACTGCCTGGCCCGGAGATTGAACTTAAAATTACTATCACCAAGTTCATGAACCAAATGTTTTAACCGTCAAGGTTGCTCTATCCTGCTGCTCAATGTCGATCTTTGGTCTTTAGTGCTTGTGATTCTTTGGCTGCATTTATTTTGTTATTGCTTTTTAAAGACCCTGTTGTCATTTCTCCTTCATTATTAGTGACTCCCATTTCGTATTTATTTCTATGCTAGGCCTACTGAGGAGATCCTCATAGACTAGCATCTGTTCTGATTCTTTTAGACTTCTAACTCTCCAGTGTCTTTTTTTTCCTTCATCCCTTGTCCCTCCAGACCTGATCACCCATTTTGGAAAAGTCTTGTACCATGTTAAGAATTAAAGGCTGTTGTTCTGACAAATCTTTCATGCAGCAGTCAACAAGACTTCATATTGATGAAAATTCTAATGCCCATATTTGCAATTCAAATGGAGAAAAGAATAAAGACAAATGATTCAGATTTACAATTAAAAAAGACAAAAAACAAACAAACTCCCTAATGAGTTGAAATAGCATAAAAAATATTTACGGACATAAAAATGTTCCAGTCACTCTCTTCATGATCTAATATGGCTGATTAACTGACCAAAAAGAAATAAAAAATAAACAGATACTAAAATGAAACGTTACCACATCATGGAAAATTTTACCTTCTGTAATCTACCAGGAGTGAAAGGAGGGAAAGGGAAAAATTGAGTCTCAACAGGAGTACTAAAAATACTAATAAAAGGGGGAAAAGTGATTGCAGGTTTTGTTGCTAAGTTAAACTAATTTAACAGCTAAAACAAAACCAATTCTATACTAACCTAACTGGGTTAGAAAGAGAAATCTTTTGTCAGGAAAGCAAATTCCTGCAACCACTCATGTCAAGATACCAATTCTTTTGCTCCAGTCACACCCCATCTCTCGTTTTTTTCCATTCCTCGTGTAATGGTTTAGATTCGAGCTCATTCAGTCAGTTTAGTGTCATACATGATACACGCTTGAGCAATCACGTCTCAAAAAGAGACATGACTAACTGGGCAGGAAGTTGGTTGCCATTACTTTCTGCGGCAGACTGGCTGCTAGCCAAGACTATAGAACCCAATCTGTCCTATTATTTAATCCATAGTTGAAAGGAAGAGACAGATTAATACCTTTCTCGAGGGTATTTACGCATAAGTGAATGCAATGATTTCAACTGAAATTCAAACTTGGCTCTTTGATTTTTTATTCTGAGCTGATTTCCCCGGCACTTCATTATTTTTCACAAAATTTCTACTCCAATCTAAATTAATGAGTATCACAACAAATGAGGTCATCAGATTTAAAGCCTTTTCCCGTCAGTTTTCTTTGTCTTCAAGTTTGTTCAGATGCCATCATACACACACACACACTCTCTCTTCTATTTTATTTTATATTTGTCGAAACTTATTTAAAGCAATTCCTAAAAGACTTTGATAGTTTCTATCTCGTCAACCAATTCTGATGTATTTTTTTTTCATTACCTGTCATAAAGTCATAAATGGTTGAGGTTATTTTTGCCCTCATCCTGCTCATGCATTGCAGATGTGAATTTTCCCTTATCTGCAAAGATATAATACACTGTTTACTAATATCTTTATTTTTTATTTTCTTCAACTAATTTACGTCCTTATTTTTCAAACTTTGAAGACTCATTAATAGCAGTTTTTGCATTATGCACACTATTTTTTCAATATTTCTAATTGTTTAAATCAATCATAGATTTTGATATCTGCACTCACTTATAATTACAATAAGTATCATTGGCTCCTTATTTGACCTGAAGATGCAAACATGACTGACCTACATTATTTTTCTTCTGACGCTCTTTCACATAACCACTCAATCTGTTTAGACCACCTGATTTGAAATTGAATGTCAATCTACTTTAGTTTTCAGTAACACACTAGGTTGCCCTAATTTGGTAGTTTTTTGTTTTGTGTCATGTCAAGCAACCTACTTAATTTAACTTTTTTAGCTTTTTGTTGAAAATATTCCAAGGAAATTTATTAAGAAAATAAGTAATAATAAACTATGGTATGTCAGTCAGTTAAGTACCATACATGATACGCACTTGAGCGATCATGTCTTGAAAGAGACATGACTGACTAGGCAGGGGATTTTCCTGCAGTAGGTTGCCATTTTTTTTCTGTGGTAAATTAGTTGCCAATCAAGTCTACAGAATCCAATTTATCCTGCTATCTTACACATAGCTGAAGAAAGAAGAGACGAATTAATACCTTTTCCAAGGGTATTTGTGCGCAAGTGAATGCAATGAATTCAACTGGAATTTGGATTTGGCTTTCCAATTTCTCGTTTCAAGCCGATATTCACCTCACCACAACACACATCTACATATGGTAGGTACCTTGACTAATTCATGATGCCTAAGTTTTAAAATTAATTTTTAAAAATAAAAAAAGCTTTCTTGAAGCTTTCATTTTAGCTTCAATTGAAAGCTAAATGATTAAATTTACTTCAAACAGAAATTATATCAATTAGAATGGATTTTTTTTTATTTGCTTAAACAGCTGATTAGCAATCTTTTTTAGTCGTCTTTCAATGCAATGTAATTCTCTTTATTGAAATATTCTAAGAATATACTTTTTTGAAATTTTCTTTGAGGAATATTAGCTGATTCAGTTTTTTAACTGACAGCAGCCATGCTTGTGTGTTTGATGGAGGTGATGACAGATTGTAATTCTACAGAAACTTATCTGTCAAGCATAATTTAAGAAAATGACAGGGGCACCTTTTTTATATAATTTATAAGTACTTGGTAATCTTAAAAATGTTTGAAAATTTTCTCCTTCATCTAATTTTAGGAATGTTGACTTTAAATATGCTATAATTATAGTTCTTGTTTTCTGGTAATGTTGTGTATGGTTGGTCATACTTTCAAAAATTTGGCACGTTTATATGCATAAAAAAATAAAAATTCTTTTAAAACTCCTGAAACTTGAGGTCTTGTATTAAGCTTTACCATATATAATTAGTAAATAGAGGTTTCATCTAATAATCTAAATGGCTAACATTAATACAGAATTTAAAGATTTAAAATTTAGTAATTTAAAAAAAGAAATGAAAACAATTCTTGCATAAATTCATTGTTCATTGAAAAAAATGGTTTTCAATAATGTCCTTAATATATCTCATTTATACAAGCAATTAAAATCTTTTCTAATTAGATAATGTCAATTTTATTGCCATTTTTTTTTTTTACAATTCATTATTCATTGAAAAAAAAAAAGTTTTCAATAATGTCCATAATATATCTTGTTTATAAAAGCAATTAAAATCTTTCCTAATTAAATAATATCAGTTTAATTGCATTTCTTTATTTTACAATTCAGAGCAGATTTTTGATATAATGTTGCTGTTCAACAAAGACAAATTGATTTAATTTCTCCAAAGACTCCTGCTTTTAACTAATATGAATATGAAGTTTGTGAAATTTTAATTTTTTGAAATTACATAAATTAATTGTGGCTAACAAGTAAAAACTAAAAATATACTTTACTAAGATTTTCTATAATAAAAAAGAAAATATTTTTTCCCAAGTTTTTTATTTAAAAAAAAATTTTTTTTTTCAAAAATAATTTCATTCATTTGTGAAGAAGTACTGAAAGTTTCATTAACATCTAACAATTGACTTTTGCAAGAATTTCTAAATCAACATGTTTTTTTTGTTGTTGTTTTTTTTTACCAGAAAAAGGGTACTAAAACACCCATAGTAATCTTTAAGCCCACTGCTGACAAAAAAAAAAATTTAGCCAAAATTTCAAACATGCTAGAAAGAATTAAAAAATTTAATAAAAAATATTTTGGTCTTTTCTCTTAGTAATAACAAACATTTTGATGATAAAAATCTGTTTTTATTAAGTTTGGGGCATTTTTTTCCCATCTTCTGCTGTTTTTTCAAAGAATTAGTGGTGGAGCCTGTTTCAGTACTGAACTGAATTGAATTTCTTCAAGCTTACTACAATTTTTGTTAATATAAGATTATTATGATTATGAACAGTAAATTTATTTAAGTTAACCTTTAAAGTTATAAAGTTGAAACAAATCTATATTCCTTGAAATGTTGTAAATTAAAATCACTTAAGGTTTTTTTTGTTCTTAATGTCAGCCTGAGTCACAAACTATTATAACAATAAACAAATAAATATTCTGTGTTACTGAGACATTGCATGTTAGTTTGAAATTACCTTGACAGTTGAGTTACTTTATAACCCCACCATTTCAATACTGTCAGAACCTGGTCAGGGGAACCAGATAATATAATCCCACCTAAAACCAATGATGTTACGACTTAGCAATCCAGTTCTCAGAGTCTTAGAATGACGTGTTAATTTGTGCTGGTCCAAGCTGGCTGTTGATTTTTGGTAGCTTCAATCCACACCTACTCTGCCCATGTTGTGTTCTTGATCTCAGAAGTGAAAGATTAATGTTGCTGGTAATCATAGTGCAGGATTGAACTATGGCAGAAGCTACACTGAGGAAATAAATATCTTAACAAAAAAAAAAAAATAGAATAAATGAAGAATCATTGGGTTTGTGTAGTTCTTACGTAGTTCATTTGGTTTATGTAGTTCTTACGTAGTTCATTTGGTTTATGTAGTTCTTGGTATAACGAAAATTAACTCTTTCCACATCAATCTCTATAGTGACACTGCAGCCTTGTCAAAAATTTTGGAGCTAAGTTCAAAGTTCTTCGGAGTCAGGAGATTTGGTGATGGCTGATCACCAATAAAGGAATTCACTGCACAAGTCTTGGAGTTTCCAAAGCTGTCTGCTTGTGTGCATTCTGGCACAAAACTAGCTAACAGGAGCTGATGGTTCTGGGGATTTAGTGATTGCCAAATTCTCACATTCTCCTCTATAGCGTTCTTTGTTCCTTTGATTCTGTATTCCTTAATCAACTTTCCAAATTTGGAGAATTATCCACTTTTTATGGGTGTAGTCACACGGATCACTCCTCCCTTCAGCTCCCACCTGCTTCACTTCTATCTCGCACCATTACTCTAAATGTGGGAGTGATAAGTTCTTCTTCCTCTTTCCTTCTCAGGATTCGACCCTAGCCCGCTTCCTCTTGTAAGCACACTTGTGTTTGTGATGAATTTAAATTTTAAAATATGTGTGTGAAAGTGTGTTTTATTCTAGTAAATAATTTGAATTCTCTAAGTTCTGTGAGAAAGAGATAAACTTATCAGATTGCTCACATGTTTTCACAACCTCAACTTTCAGAAAAAAGTTTGGGTTTGTCTTTTGTTTAAATTTTCTGTCAGTGAAAATATAAGCCCTGTCAACCTCTCTTTCTCTGCCAACACCATGTGTCCTTACAATTCCTTAATGATAAGAGAGAATTATTTTTTAGTGTCTGGACTTTATCTCAGCCAAGCGAAAATATAAACCATACTTATATTTTTCTTTGTCAATAATATTTTGTTTTCGCAAATTCTCAACAAAGTGGCAATGTTATTTCTCGATTGTTACAACACATTCCAGATTCTTGACAGATAATAAAGAATGAAATCTCGGTGCACCATCCCAATTCATAAGAAATAGGAAATACAAATGGCTCCTTTCACTCCTCATTACCAGTCTTCCATTTTTTTTTTCTCTCTCTCTCTTCCAGCTTAGACTTCATATGAGAATTAGCCCTTTATGGCCTTTCCAGCTCACTTTCCAATATTAGTCACTTCATCTACCACGCACTGAAAAACAAATTATACAAATAATTTTTTTATAGAAAGTCATTGAGAAAATCAGATTTATTTTTTTATCATCTATGAGATGGAAGTTGTAGTCAAACAGAAAAAAGAAACTATGAATTTAGGTACCTCCATGCAATTGCCAAAAAACCCCCAAAAAAAACAGCATATCATGATGTTAAAAGGGCTCAAACTTTTATCATCAAAATGTTTGTTATTATTAAAAGGAAAGATCAAATTTTGTTATTATTTTCATAAATTTTTAAAATCTTTTCTAACGTCTGAAATTTTAATTAAAATTTCATTTTTTGTTTTCTGCCAGTGATTCACACTATGTTTACGTAACACGACTATTAAGAAAATGGAGTAAGTCGAGTAAAATGATATTGGGGCGAGTGAATTTTCCCCTACTCTCGACCACTGGTTGAGTGATTTCTTTTTCAAATCTCAAGGCTGTGTATGTATGTATGTATGTATGTGTGTGTGTGTGTATATATATATATATTTATGCAATTTGTTATATATATTATATATGCGCGGTACTTATTTGAAAGCGCTCAGTATCATTGATAGAGCTAACTTATTTTGTCTGACAATTGCAAAAGCGTGAAACCCAGGTTCACAAACTCACACCTATCTAACTAAAGAGATATATATATATATATATATATATATATATATATATATATATATATATAGGTGTTTGTTTTCTTATCTGCATTTTGAGTGAAGAATATAGATGGTAGGTGTGAATAAATGTAGATTGCTCTCTTTTTGAAGTCCTAACTTATTGCTTTTATTTTGTAATCATTTTCCAATGTAAAAAAAAAAAAACCTTCTACTAAATCATTTTGTTCCTTGTCTATTTCTTTGCACCTAGGTTAATCGATGGGCTCAGTCGAAACAGCTCCCCGGTCAGTTCACTGGAAGTACCGGGGCTAAAGTCATGACTCAGGAAGAACTCAATGGACCTGACAAAAGATTCCAGGCCTGGGCCAAAAAGGTAATGTGGACTTTGATCAAGGGTCTCACTCTTTCTCTCTCTTTCTTGTTTTACTTCTTTTTTTTTTTTTTGTATTACCGATTTGTATCAAACCTATCTGTTCCTTTCCCTCAAAAGAAAAAAAAAATTTCCTCCCCTTTTATTGGTTCTTTTTGTTTTTGTATTTGTTTTGCTCCATCTCTGTATATAGGTAGGTGAGAATAGCCTCAAAAGAAATGATTCCATTTTTTCCCCTCTTTGACCTCTGACACTTTTTACTCAGCATTATTGCTTGAGAAGATCACTAGGATTTTTAAAATGAGCTGAAAAATGGGCCAATTTTTAGTTTCTCTTTCTGAAGGAAAAACGAGTTTGGCAACTGGAATCCAGATCTCTGACTCGGGACTCAGATGGTTTTCTTTGAGAAATTCTAGATGAAGAACAATTTAAAATGAATTCTTATAATAATTACAAGAAAATATTATTTTTGCCATCGAAATTTAAATATTTTGCAAAAACTGAATAAAATAATTTGTTTTTCTACTTTGACATCTTCTCCATAGACTGACTGTTAAAGGACATTTTATCATTGCAGGTTGGAAATGAAAGGATTTTTTTTTTCACCAATACACTTGTTTATGTAATAGTCATAAAATTTCTTTTTATGACATTTGTTTAGCACTGGTTCTCAAGGAATCACCTTCTGCTGTAAATTCTTGAATTTTGCAGAAATTGGTCTGTGATGGAATTTGTTCTCCATAAGTTAAAAGTTTCTCCAACTAGATAAAGATTTTTTAAAAATTTGTAATAAAAAAACCCCACTTTAGCCTGATTCTTGAATCCTTTCTTTTGAGAGTTTTTCTCTCTAATTTAAAAAAAAACAAAAAAACATTTTGATTGCAATGAAATCTCTGTTTGTCCATTTTGATTCTTTTTTTATTCCTGCTGCTGACATTTTCTCTCAAATGTGTGAGTCTGTCTGTCTGTCTTTAGGTGTGTTTTCTTCTCAGAAGGCAGTGATATATATAAAGTCAATTTCAGACAAGATATTCTTTCAAAAGTCAATTTCAAAGAACAACTGGCTTACAAAAATGGTTCCCTTCTTAATTATCTTACTTTTTAACCAGGAGTTATTTTCTGATTTTCTTAACTATTGTTATAAGAAGACTTCTTTGTATTCAAATCTAGATAAATTCTAATACTTAGTGGATGGAAAGAAGGGACTCATTATCTTTACAGGATTTTAAGATTGAGCTTTTCATAAAAAATAGAAAAATTCAGTTTCTCAAATTTCCACTGTGTTGTTTGTAGATGTAAAAGTTTTCTTTCAGACATTTAAACTTTTTTTCCTTTTTAGTTATTTAATTTTAAAAATTAACATTTCACTGGAGTTTAGTAATTAAAATTAGGAGAAAAAAACAAAAACGATCGTGATGGGGAGTGGTGTGGAGGGCATCACTGGTCTGATGGAGAATAAGGTGGGGGTCAACAATTGCTTAATGAGGAAGTCTAAAGCGTTTATTAATGAAACTGATTTCTCTAAATTTTTCATTGCTTTAAAAGTTTGTATTTTAATATGTTCTCTTAAGGAAAATTCAAATAAAGATACATTTGATGTCTCCACATGTGTACAAGAAATAAAATAAGTGGTAGGTTGAGAAAAAAAAAGTTTAAAAAAGAAATTGAGTGTAAAAAACTTGTAGAGAGGTTTTTTTGTTTTTTTTTCAAATTTTCTTGAATATATTTAATGTCTTTTAATCATGAAACGAACTAGAATTTGGGGTTTAACCATCATTAATTTTATCCTTTAAATATTTCTGTTACTTTTTGTAAGGACAATTTTTTTCTCATTTTTTAGAACATTGCAAAATGTTTTCTTTATAGCGATTCGAAAAAAAATAAAAGAAAGTTGCTTCTCTTTCCTTTTTCTGTTATTTTAACAATAAAATGGCAAACCCTTTACTTCTTACTATTTCCTTCTTATTTGTAACATTTTTCAAGGAACAAGTCAATATTAAAATTGTAGAGATTAAAATATCGTCTTTTTCTTGGTCATAAATCCTAACATTATAGATTTTGATCTGAAAATATTCTAAGATGAGTATTTTTTATTTTATTTTTTTTAAGTTAATACTATTTTCAAAAAAATCAATTTGAAACACAGCAAATGAAAACAGATTTATTTATTGTAGATTTCTGATGATAAGAGTTAGATTTAAGAATTAATTCTACTGGGAGTTGATAATATTTGCTTAATTTGGGATCCTTTCTTCTGTGACATCTGTTTTGTCTTGGGATGCTTATGATATCTTCAACCAAAAATAGAAATACTATTATTAGTTTGAAAAAGTTCAATAACATCAAGTTTATCTATCAGAGAAATATATACAGGATGCAATGGGAAAATTCTCATCTAAATGATGACAAAATGAAAATAACACTGACATTTCATTTTAACAGATATATTTACCAAAATTACACAAAAATATCTTGAAATACTAAAAAGTAAATTTATTTAATAAAATCATTGTTGTCTTCAACCACAGCCTTCAGATGACTTTAGAATCTCTTGCAACTCTTCTGGATGGTCTCCTTGTTTAAGTTGGTTACTGCTGCCATAATTCTTGTCATCAGTTCATCTTTGGTGTTACAAGGAGTCTCGTTGGGTCTCTCACTCAACTGCGCTCCACACATAATAATCAAGGGGGTTGCAGTCTGGGGAGTTAAGGGGCCAGATGTAAGTGGGGATGTAGTTGCAGAAATTGTCTGACAGACATGATTGGGTTTTCTTGCTTGTGCAGAGTCCTGTTGTCAGACATAGGGTCTTCTAGCGGCTGCCTTCTTGACCCAGGGTAGCACTACAGCCTCAAAGCACCTTGATGCAGGTCTCCACGTTGAATCTGAGGCCCCATATAAAGATGAATGGAGGAATCACATCACCTCTCTAGTGATCACTTCAATCACCATTACTCATCCAACTCTTTCCGAATCCTCTTCACTGTCATGAGATTGATGGCTAAACACTCTGAGATATTTGTATTGGAGTTTCTGGTACAAATGCCAAGCAGTACAGCATGCCTTTTCTAAATATTTGTCAGAGTGAATTGCGTCATGGTGGTCTTTTTCTCACAGATGATGCCCAAATGACTCTACTGCAGCCAGCAAAAAGAAATCATGCACAGACAAAATTAAAAATACAGAAACTGGCGACAATTTACCCATCGCACACTGTTATATATATATATATATATATATATAAGGAGTGAACATTGAAGTCAACACTCGGGCGATAGACTGTTTCATGCTAAGCGCAATCATCAGGCGGCCTGATGATTGTGCTTAGCATGAAACAGTCTGTCACCCCTGAGTGTTGACTTCAATGTTCACTCTTTTATGTTTACATACGCTCTATCTCTGATATTAAGCACTTTATCCTATAAATATGGCACACTTTAAAACTATATATATATATATATCTAAATGAATAAGGAACAAAGAAAAAATTGCAACATTTAAAACATTAATTTAAAACAGTGGTCAATATAAAAAATATAGCAGTGAATATTTATTATAAATCATACTTTAGAACATGTACAAACTACTACAAAATTGTACATTTTGTTTCAGCATTGAAAGAACATTGTTTGTTAAATGTCGAAACAAAATGTACAATTTTGTAGTAGTTTGTACATTTTCTAAAGTAATAATATACATATATATATATATATATATATCAAAGAAGACAGTTGGCATTTTGCTGTTGGCTTAGTACTTGAGCTTCCAAAAAAGCTTGCAGCAATTTTGCATTTCAGCTTAAAGACTTTTCAGAAAAAAAATCTTTTGCTACAATTTTTAAATCTTAGGCTTTGTGTGCTTGTTAATATCTTGATTCCTAAGCCGTTCACTGCCTTTAATGCCTCTTGCCTGGATATTTGGTTCTGTCATGTGTGCGTGCGTGCGTGTGTGTCAACAGTGCATGTTACTACGAGATGGAGCAGGGCAAATACATGAACCATGTCTTAGTTACTTTTTCAGGTTTTCTCTGTTGGTGTTGTGCCACTCGCTGCTCGTTGAGTTGTCTCCCCTTGATTGGCCGCAGCCCTAGTCGTAGCAGCTGTAGTGGCAGCAGCAGCAGCCGCCTCCACCATCGCCGTCGCCTCTTCCTCCACCACCATGGCACGTCACCGGGCCCCAGATCATTCATAGTGGGGATCATCGTCGATCGTTTTTGCTGACCTACCCCCCCTACCAGCAGCGGAAGGGATACCGTAGCAGTCCTAACAACAGTCGTCGCCACTACAGTATCATCAATTGGATTCAAGGTGGGACTGACATTGTGTTAACAAGGCAACTGGCATATTGTATCCCCCTACTTCTCCTGAATTCCTTTCTTTGTAATTTTTACACATTACGAAGCAAAAGCAAATAGAAATAATTCCCTGACTTTGTCACTTCAACGCATGTTCATCTGGACATGCGTTGATGTTACAAGTCAAAAGCAATCATTTGTTTAGGTTGGTCCTGTTTGGTTCTCGTTACGTTTTAATGCTTTTATTGCTTTCAACACATATGGATCAGTGAAATGATATTTACATTGGATGTATTTTATTGTTTTTTGACTTTATATCTTGAACTTGGCTAATGTGGATGACTTTATAATTGATTTAAAAATTAAATCTATTTTAAAAAAAAATGTTTGAATTGATTTGTAATTTGACGGAAGAAAAATACAACTTTTTCTTTGGTTTTCTCAAAACGCCTGTCAATTTATGATTTGACAACACTATATAGACACTCAAAAAAATTTTATTTTATTTTGTTTACATTCATCACAAAACTGAATTAAATATGAAAGCAAATTACCTGTTGTTTTTTATGTTTATCCACAAAGTTCTTGGTAGTATTTGAAAAAGAGAATGTGTTGATTTTTGTGTGTGAAGTTGATGTTAACTGACACTTTATAACAATTGCAAGCGAAAAAGTAAATAAAGATTGGATAAATAGTGTTTTTGTATAGAAAAGGATTTCAACAAAGTTTAACAAATGTAGCCACTTAAAAATGGTGTGTTAAAGGTCAGTTTTCCTCTTGACATCTCACCTTTACTAGATACTCCCTTGGCAATTTTGTTTTCAAATGCTTATTTCTAGAATTGAATAAAACCAGAACTTGATTTAAGCATTCTCTTTGTCCTCAAGAATCGAAAACAAAAAGTATTAAACACTATTTTATTAGATTGATTATCGAGAAGAATAAATTTGTATTCACAAAACTATGAAAAATTGTGAACCATCTACTAACGTAATATTTCTTTTTTCTATAAACAAATAACAAAGAAAACAAGATTTTTTTTGCAAATGTACAGAAATGTCTGAACTATAGAACAAAAAAATTTACAATGGACCTTTACTAATAGATGACCTCTTCAATTTTTGCAAAATTAAAACAAATTCTAATCTGGAAAGAATGTATAATGTCCAGAAAATATTTTTGCAAAATTTATTATTAGTTCCTTATTGATTTGTGTTTATTTAAATTTTCTTGTTTTGTAGTTCATATTCATTTTGATAACATTTTTTTTATTCATAAATTTATTTATTTATTTATTTTTTTTTTTTACAGCGTTTTTTAAATTTTTTTTTTATTGCACTGTAGTTGTTTCACTTTTTGTAATCTCCTAAATGTAATCTCTTGTCTTGTAGATAAACAATCTAATAAATAAAATAAAATTACATTATTCGGACTATTGCTGTTGCCATTTGTATGGCGTTTTGGCCATTGTACGCTCTGGCCTTCTTCAGGTGCTAGGAATTTCGAACCAAACCCTTTATTACAATCACTGGGGTATGTCCTTCTCATTCCTTGTGTCGTAATGCTTCTTTTGGAAGTTGTGAGTTATCTCCCTCTAACCCTTCTGTAGCCTGGTATTGAACTCAAAACTTTGGGTCAAGTCACAGGAACTAACCAACGTCTATATCCACTGGGTCATGTGTCCCAAGAGCAACTGAATTTTTGGGACTTATAAACCTAATGTTCAGTAACTATTTTTTTCTAGAGTTCATATTGCATTGTTTTGATGTTAATGGTTTTCTCTAGTATTTATTATCAAAGCTCATATTGCAATCTCATGACACTAATGATTTTCTCTGGCACTCCATATTACTGGTTCCCATATTGTGTTTATCTCTATGTTTGGTCGTACAAGTGGCAACAAAGATTAGGACAATAGTCTGAATAGTGTAAATAATACCTCATCTCAGAAATATAGACAAATACTAAAAAAATAAAATAGTGTTTAATATTTTTTGTCAGTTTCTCTGGAAAACAAGAAATGTTTAAATATGGTTTCTTATGTTTAGGTTTTATTAAGAATCTAAAAATGGATTTTTTAAAGCAGAATCGACAAAAGAGAGTAACCAGTAAAAAAGGTGTCAAGAGAAAAACAGCCCTTTATTTTTTTATTTTTTTTTTTATTTTTTTTATTTTGCCAGAATTTTATTTTATATTTAAATATTTTAGAATCAGTTTGTTTCAAAGTAAATAAACATATTTTTGTTGCTTTGTTTTGTGGCGTTAAGTGGTGGGGGAATTAAGCCAGCCACACCCTATTGTATGTTTGTCCCTACCCCACCATACTTTGCTACAATCAATGATGCCAGTTATCTTTGTAACACAAACAGTCCCATTTTCTGCAAACCTTTTCTTTTTCAGATTATTTTCCGTTTCGACAAAATGTCTCTTCTTCTGCATCCCAAGAAGATTTCTTTTCGAAATTGCTTTCTCCAAGTCAACAAGTTGAGGATAGAAATTATACCCCCACTTCCTTTCCCCCTTCTCAGTCTTTGATTTTAGTTTTTATGTTCTTGTCAGATATTTTTTCTACAAGAAAATCATGCATTTCTATTGATTGTCGTATTTGAGGAAAATATCTTTTTTTTTAAAAAAGATTTTCATTAAATGATTCAGTTTGCATGTTGTTGACCATTTTGCAGGGAAAACCTGTTTATGAACTTGGAATCAATGAAGTCGATTTTAGAAAAAACTGTTTTTTCTCTTCTCCATGTATTCCAGCATTTAAGAAGCCAATGTGAACATGTCTGTTCATGATTCATTCATTGAATGTGTGTCTGTGAAGAGTCAGTTTGTAAAATCCTGGGATTCTTGGAATAAAAGTGATTCCATTCCTGACAGTCTTTGAATGTCAAGTTCAATTTAGATTTCTGTGTTGAGACCGATGTTAAATGAAGCTCAGGTAAATTAACGACTTATTATGTAGTAAAATAGATAAACTGTCTGATGGTGAGATGATGATGATGACAGATTGCTGCTTTGCCCCTTTTGTGTGTCCAAGCAGTGAGGAGGACTTTCTTTTGATGGCTCTCTAACTTGAAATGATTGGCAGGAGGAAGAAATCTTTTTAACGATATTCCAAGTTGGCTGGAAGTAATAGTAGCCAACTAACTAGCTGCCTAATCCTAAAATCTCTAAAGAGTTGTATTCCAATTTCACTTTGTCAATTAAACTAAGATTCACCTAGACAAGTGATGCTCCTTACCATGCAGTTTAATCTTATAGTAGATTTCAGATCTACACACAATCTATCTTGCTCCATTGAGGCGGGATATTTTCTTTCTGGCTTGATTTTAAATTTTACGACTTTTTTATTTGATTCTTTTTACTTGTTTTTATAAATTGGAGAGGAAATTAGCTGAATTCATATCTTTTGCTTTTAGTTTTGAAAAAACGTTTTGGAGATTCCTTTCCAGAACACTCTGCATTATTTTACATTACAAGTTTGTTTTTGTCAGTCTCTCTTTTTGGTAAGTTTTTTTGTTTCCTGTTTTTATTTTCAGTATTTTTTTTATTTTTTTTAAATTATAAAATCATTTCTGTCTTTATCTGACGATTTGCACCAATAATTTTCTGATTTAAAAAAAAAAAAATAATCTCAAAAATATCCTTCAGTGACATTCAAAATATTTTTCTAATTTGGTCACACTTAGTCCAAAGATATTTTAAATTCACATCGTTTTTGAGCAGCTACATAATATGAAATTCTGGCATTCCATTGTATCCTTAGATACACAAACATAAGTTTTTTTTCCTGTTTCCTGAATTCAAATGCCTTCCCATTGCTGCTGAAGTTGTTTTCTGGTATCAGTTTAATTTTTGTAACTATTCAAAATAATTCATGTCAACTCAACTGTGATTATGTTGCAATAATTATAGAAGACAAGAGAATTGTTATTTCACTCGTGTCCAGCTAAAATTGCTAAGAGTAAAGCAAAACTTCTCAAAATAGCTCCACATGGTATATTTGAAAAATGGGAAGAGGTCATTAAACAGTGACGAGTCCTTCTGGGCACCACTATGTCAAACCAACTGATATAGAAGCACTAATTAACTCTGGTATGACTTTATCTTTTCTGTTGAAAGTTAATTGAATTTTTTTTTTTTTCAAACTAATTTTTAGTTTGAAAGCTTAGTCAAGAATGCTCCCGACAGCAAGCAGAACTTCTTAAACTTCAATAATAAGCCATCTTAAATCGAAGATGGTGCTGAAAAATTCAAGGCCTAATCAGGAAACTTTTAAAAGAAAATATGAAGAAAACTGGTTTGATTTTGACAAGTAGATTGGACTGGATTTTTCAGCACCCTTTTGTACTCTGTTTTATAAAACTATGTTCTTAAAAGAAATTAAACATATAATCATTTTGGCTGGTTTTCTTGATGCCAGGAGAACTTTCTTTAAAAATATTTTCTCTTTGTTTCAAAGATTTTAATGTTCATTCTATTTTATGACGATTTCTTGTTGGCGGGAAGATTTATCTTAACATCTAAACTTTTCTTCGACTAAATAGGAAACTTTCAAGTCACAAGAATTGTTAGGTAAACCAGTTTGTTCTTTGATGTTTGAATTCTTGTGATTTTAATGTTTGAATTCTTGTGATTCAAAATTGTTACCATGAATAGCAACAAAAAAAGATTCTTTCTTTTAGAAAGATGCCTGCATAACAGAACAACTCCAGGAATCAATTGATTTCTTTTATCTTTCCTTTTCTTTCCTCTTGTTTTCCTTTTCTATTTTTCTCACCCCCCCCCCTTTTTTTTTAAAGAAGAAAATTTTTGTAAATGTTTTTTAAAATCTGTCATTAAGCAAAAGTATGTCCGTTGCCCATTGTTTGTTCTCCGTTTCCCATTTCATGTTTTTTTCTTCCTACAAAAAAAAAAAACTTAAAATTCTCTATTTTTATTATTGTCCATCTTTATGATTTCTGCAGGAACAATTGCAGAATGCTGCCCCAGTGCAAGGAGGAATTGGGATGCATCTTCTGCAGAAGATGGGCTGGCGCCAAGGGGAAGGCCTTGGCAAACACAATGAGGGACCCACAGAACCAATTTTGGTCAATGTCAAAGTTGACAGAAAAGGTAAAAAAAATTTCCTCTGATTTGATTTTGCTTCTCTCAACTTTCAACTCTTGAAATTTGGTGCGGTTCTAAGGGAAGTAAATCGTGTTGGCAATTCTCAAAATCTCATATCAATTTATCATCTACAAAAGAGTAACTGGTTGAACTAAAAATGTTAATATTGTCTCAAGAGACAGAAAACGGATTTCAATTTCTGTTGAATGAGAGCAGCCTTTGGTTTGATTTTGTTTCTTTAATTTTCCCGCTGAAAAACAATGAATCCAAATCAATTGAAAAGGAATCAATTTGGATTCAATGTTATTTGTGAATTTTCCGCTCCCAATATTAATTATTTATTTTTCAGGTCTGACATCACATGGTGAAGATCCAAAGAAATCCTTGGCCGTTGAAGTAGCAGGTAGCAGTTTTAGCTTTGCAATAGATTTATTTTTCCAAGTTGTATGAAAAAGGTTCATTTTATCACTTGAAGCCAAATTGTGGTGAGGCTTTCATTAGACAAGCGCCACGTAGAAATTGAATGAATCACTATTTTCTTCTTTAATTCAATGGGCAATTAAAATAGACTTAGAAATAATAATTAAAAATTTAATAATAATCAAAATAGACATAGAATAATAGACTTTATTGCTCTCCCAAATGGAGAAAAAAAAATTTTCAGTCTTGGTTTTATGTCTACTTGCATTGTTCACTTTTGGCTTTTTTTCATTTTTTTCTTTTCGTAAAATCTTTTAATTTTTTTTTTTAATTTTTTTTTATGCAAGGAAGAAATATTTCTAAATGAAATGTTTTCTAAACTGACATAATCAACTAGATCTAGTTTTTTGCTGATGAATTTTCGAAAATGGACTAAACTTTTTATCTTTTAATTTTCAGGGAAACACCCTGTGTCAGCTTTGGTGGAACTGTGCAGCAAATGTAAATGGGGGACACCTTTGTTCCAACAAGTTGAGGAAAAAGGACCAGATCATAAAAAAAGTTTCATGTTTAAGGTGAGACAATAAGTTCACTCATATTAGGGCATTGATGTGACACAGACTATAATCTTTTTTTTTTTTTTTTTGTAATACTCAGATTGTCATCTGCTCATCTACAGACAAATGTTGGATTAACAAAATAGTGAAAAGAAATAAAATTTTGGAAAGTTTTGTAATTTGCTTGAAGCATTGTGTATATTAGGTGTATGGGTAGGTCTTGAAGGCTGTCACAATGCATTTAGTAAAATAAAAGGTAAAGCGCTTGTTGGGTATTACCTATTTATTATACATTAATATTTCGATATCAAAATCTCATCTTCAGAATGGTAGAAGAGCTTGTTTTCGAGTTCCTCCGTGAACCGTGCCTTTCAACGAATGGTCATCCTTCGCTGCTACTGCTGTTGTTAATTGTAGTGAGTGTGTGCACCAAATAAAATTTTGATTTTGACCTTCATGAAATGCAAGAATTTTGCAAATTTCTAAAAAAAAAAAAATTCTTTTTCAGGTAACTGTCAACAACATCACCTACCAACCAACGATGCCCAGCAACAGCAAGAAGAATGGTCGAGCACGTGCTGCTATCCTTTGTCTCCAAGACCTTGGTTTGCTCCCCAAAAACTTTGTCATTTGAATGCAGACTCCCCTTTGATCCATTTTCATGGTTTTTAAATTTATTCCCCACTCCTGTGCTACCCTTTAACCTGCAATCATCTAAAATTCAAAGTTTTGTTTTTCTCAAGAAAATTTTCAACTGAACATGTCAAAAAAGGAAAAGTCATTTTCTCTGAAATTTTCTTCTGTTTATCAAAATTGAATTTAGGGTTAATAAATCTGGGTTTGTTTTTGTGCGGTGCATTTCTCTTTTCCTTGCCTCGTCTGACTTGGCGAGAAAAATTAGATTTTGAAAGCATTATCACTGTACTCATATCGATCAGGTTCAACCTTGTGAAATTCGTGTAAATGGGTTATTCCCCTTGGACAATTTTTTTTAAATCCATGGTAAGGAGATCATAAACCGGCGTCAGGAGGTGGAGGTGAAGGAGGAAGAGGATTACTTTTCAAGATTAAAACTTGTGCAATGTTACCATTGCTTTTGTTTACAAGTTCTACTGCTCTGAAAACCAACGCCCTTCTCTCACATGGCATTAAAATGACCAAAATACAATAATCCAGCATCTATTCCCATTGCTTTCAGTAATTTTTTTTTTTACTAAATGTATTTTCATCATCAAATCTCAACTCAGGCGGTAAACCACTAAAATGTTAGTCTTTTTGATACAGTTTTTCTTTTAAGTGAAATAATTTTTTTTTTTTTTTTTTTTTTTTTTTTTTTTTTTTTTAGAAAGGTGGATTAGTGTTTTGCTGAAGTTTAGCAATGGCTAAAGCTTTCCTTTCTCTTGAGTGGAGAGAAAAAAAGGCAGGCAAGGCAAGTTTGAATTTCTTCCTGCTCATTACATATGTCCTTTACAGATTCACTAAAAGGAGCGTTTTTCTCAAGTTTGCTTATGGATTGAAGAAATTAAGACATTTCTTTTTATTTATTTCCTCAAATGCAGGATATACAATTGTCAAGTTAAGAGAAACGTTTTTCTATGGAACAAACACTTGATAATATTTTAATTTGTCAACAAAATTGTATGAACATATTCACAGTAGAATACTTTTTAGTATCCTTGTCAGCCACCTTTTATATGAACTTCTCTCCTTTCCTTGAAATATAACTTTTGTTCCAGTAGATTTAAGTAGAACTAGAAATTAACTGCCTGAAGAGATATTAATTGGTCAACATGGCTTAAAAAAAAAAAAATACAAAACAAAAGGCAGTCAGCTGGAAGAGAGCAAAAAAAATGTCTTTAGTTTCCCATTAAAGGATGAGGATTGGTTCCGCTAGACTGGTGGTGGGGGGGATAATTAAGTAAAAAGTCATGATGCAAAATTACCTCGTTTAATGAAGAGTTATTATCAAGATAAGGCCAATAGAAATGACATCATCATCATCATCACTCACTGAAAGAATTTTACTAAAGTAAATGCGTGTTTATTTTGTAAACTGTGTTTTTTGGTTTTGATGTCCGAATCCTGGTGTGTATGATTAAGAATTAAAGTGAATCTGGTCCAAAGATGACATGTGTATAAAATCTGTTTTAGAATTTGGGTTTGAAATTTAGAGTTTAAGAAGAAAGTATTTAAGAAATTTAAAAAGGTAAAAAATATTTTACTGATTGGCTGAAATGGCAAGTAGACACTTGACATTCAATAATTTTGTTTCTTTGAGTTC
Organism: Ascarosepion bandense; assembly: GCA_037127315.1. Lineage (NCBI taxonomy): Eukaryota > Metazoa > Mollusca > Cephalopoda > Sepiida > Sepiidae > Ascarosepion > Ascarosepion bandense. The sequence goes on along the minus strand of JBBBDQ010001524.1, from coordinate 2,917,321 downwards.
CAGAGCAAACCAATCACACAGCCAGCAAAAAAAAAAAATAAACTACTTGCAAATATACAATGTTTGTGATGCCTGTAGACAATGAAACTTTAATGGGGATTATTTTTTTTTTACATTGTGTGAATAAATATTTCCTAAACAAATAGGAAGAGCCTTTCAAAGAAAGCTCTGATCTAAAAAAAGTGAGAAAAACTTTTAGTATAGATTTTATAATTACACCTGCCGTAGCTTAAGTGTAAATTGATGATCTTGATGCAAGTCTAGTGCTGTGATTAAATTAAAAAAAAAAAATCTTCAGGTGCCATAGAGAAGAGCTCATTCAAACAATTACCATGAAAGTAGTTATAGAAAAGGCAAAGGGAGGCAACCTGAAGCCAAGCCGACAGGCCAGGGTTTGATAATGTGGATTCTTCGGATTTTATCAAGTGACTCAAGGTAAATAGCAGCAACCCTTGGACCATATGCAGCAGTAAGTATTCTAGGCATCTTCTATGTAGGATACAAAGAATGCAGTTGTTTTTTCAAATAGAGATTGTGCACTTGGTGGATTATTTACTTATTTTCAAATGTAAAAACTTGTTCTTTTTAATTTTTCACTATTTTTGTTTTCAAAATTTGTTGAGATCAACGTGAGCCGAGAAATAACAAAATTTACCATCTGTTTTGCCTTCATTGGACTGACAATTATTGAATTGAATACAGGAGATCAGGGCTTTCAACTTTTTTTTGTTTTGCACGCCCTGATTGTATTGCCATTTGATTAATCCCCCCCCACAAAAAAAAAAAAAAAGTAGTGAGGTATTAAAAAGAGAGAGACATGAACATTCTACATCATCTTTCTATGGCAACAGATTGGTTGGAATAATGTTCTCTCCCCAGCCACATAAGATAAGCAAGAAGTGTAACATCAAAGGTCCTGTCAAGCATTAGAAACTCCCTTCATCTTGCTCTCTGAAAGAGCACAAAGGCATGAAAAGTGTTGCTCCTTACAAACTAAAGATTACCACTAATTTACTTCTCTTTTTGGCTTGCTCGTGCATTATGATAACAGGTAATTTTCAGAAGAAGGCTGCAAATAATCAGACTTTTTACTCAGGTGTTTATGTTTGGTTGGTTTTTTTTGTTTTTTTTTTCAGATTTCCTGATTATTGGCATTTTTTCCTTCTATCAAAATTAAATAAAATGCTAAGTAAATTAGTGCGATTAATTCCCCCCCCCCCGTCGGAATGTGGAGGATTGTTATAATTAGACACAGGAAATTGCATAATCACAGCTAATAAAATCCACTGAAAGACCTCACAGTAATTCATTTTGGAGGCCAGATAGAGATTATGGAAGACCAACAATGCAATAACCATGATGGAAGTGCAACAGTCTTCTGGTAGAAAAGTCATCAAGAATATTGCTTAGTGGTCTTCCTTTAGCGATCGTTCAATGTTTAGAGTAGTCTGAGGTTGCAGAACAGAAGAGTTTCTAAATGCTAATTGCTCAATTGTGGAAAAAAAGCATGTTTGCATGAAGACAAAGAAATTCTAAATTAATTTGCTGTCAGTTAACTGATAAACGTTTAATAGTTTTAGCATTTTTTTTTTTACATTATGTTCTAACAGGCGAGGCCTTGTAATTATGCATTCTTATGAGACGACCAATTCTAAATATTGAAATTGAATAGTTTAGACTTTCAATTATTTTAAAGTTTCGATGAGCATTATCATTTCTTGAAATAGATATGGGTTAGAGTTAAATCATCTGTTGGGTTTGCTTAATTTCATTTTTGTCATCATTCTTTTAAAAAGAAAAACATTAAAAAATATGAAGTATCTGCAAAAAACATTAAAAAATATGAAATATCTCCAAAAAATGCCAACAATGAACAAAAGAGGAAACTTATGCTGAGATTTTGGCAAAAGTTGAAGATCTTTTATAGACAGAATTTTTTTCACTTCCACAAATTTCAGTTTTTTTTTTTTGTTTGTTTGTTTTTGTTGTAATTATTCTCTTAACAGGAAAAAAAAATTAAATGTGGCAATTGCAATTTTTGAAAACCAAAATGATTCAGCAACGGTCTTCTCAGATACTTGCATTTATTTATAAATCTTAAGGGAACAAATAAGATTTATATATTAGCCACTCCTCTCACCCAAAATAAAACCTTGATATAAATAGAACTTAATCTGTGCCTGGGAAGCTCTATGTTTGTTGCCATCAAAATGAAAATATCTGGGAAGCGTTTCTAGAACCTTCGAACAGTTTTTCTAGACTTTTCAATATATCAACAAAAAATGAGACACAAGATGCTATGAATATAAATGTATTAATTTGTTAATAAGACCAATATGTAGTTTTTTTTTTGTTTTTGTTTTTTTTAAAAAAAAAAGGATTTTTAAAAACAAACAGCATTTTGTGTGATCTCTCTTATTTTCACATTGATAATGGCTTTAGACGTGTGTGTCAGATCGTTGGGAAGAAAGTAATCAAGGGAGAAAGAGAGAGAAAATAACTGCCAAAGAACATGAAATGCTTAGGAGAGAGGAGAAAAATATGTGCCGAAGAACACAAGATGCTTGGGCGTAAGGAGATGGAGAATGGAAAATAATCGATGAAGAACATCAAACGCTTTGGCGGGAGGAAAAAACACACACACACACACACACACACACACACACCTGAGGAAGAGAAAAGAGAATTAACTACTGAAGAACATGAGATGTTTTTGTGGGGGAGAGGAGAAAATAACCGCTAACGAACACCAGATTCTTTTGGGGGGAGAGAAGTGAAAATAACCAGCGAAAAACACCAGATGTTCTTGGGAAAGAAGAGAAAATTACCGATGGAAAAAAAAACAGGTGCTTGGGAGAAGAAAAAATAACTTCCGAAAAGACCAGATATTTGGGGGGGGGGGGGTGAGAAAGAGAGAAGAGGAAATAAGTGCAGAAGAAGACAAGCTCTTGAAGTAGGGAGGAAAGAGAGTTTAGGGGAGAGAAGAAAAAAATAACCGCCGTAAAATATCAGATGTTGCGGGGGAGGGGTGAAAATAACCACCGAAGGCCAATAAATGCTTGGGTGGAGAGAAGAAAAATATAACCGCTGATTAAGACCAGATGTTTGAGGGGAAAGAAGATAAAACTTACGCTAAAGAACGCCAGATGCTTAGAAAGTGAAAGTGAAAATAACCGGTAGAAAGCACCAGATGCTTGTGGAGAGAGATTGAGTGAGGAGAAAAATAACCGCTGAAGGACACCACAAATGGTAACGGATATCTAATCTATTGAACAAGTGAAGAGGCTTACCCCTTGTTCCCTGTTTAGGATATGGTTTCCGGTTTTCTCTTTTCCAATCTTTTCACTCTTACGTAGCCCCCTACATATCAAGTGACGTTACCGCCTTGCTCGGGGAGATATGATTTTAAACATGTTTGAAATACAAAAACCAAAAACGATTGTCTCTTGTCCTAGAATCCATTGTGAAAATGTTTTTAAAACTAATTCCCCTTTGTGTATAAAAAATTTGCTAAAGGTTTGTTCAATTGTAGAGATATACGACAGAATCTATCAAGGTTCTTAATAAAGGCCAACTGTTGGTGCCTATTATTATAAATAAACCCAAGACTATATCATTTGTATCAGACAGAGTGTCGCTCAAACTGGACCTTGTCACGGGGACTTGTCTTCGGAGGGAGAGCAATTTAAACGAGCCCAAAACTATGAGCAGATGTTCGGCTGGGGAAAAATAAACAAGACCCCGATCCCGCGAAGGCAGGGTTGGGTAGTTTTTTTCCCCCCGAGTGTACGCGTTCGGAGTCGCATCCCATCTCAGTGAGGATGACTTGGTTAAATACCCAGACATAGCGAAGTTCTTTGTCTCACACTCTATGCTCGATGATCATTCCCTACCCCAACCCTCACAAGGCACAAAAATAATCTTGACTCATAAATTCCTCAGACTTGAAAACTTTGATTCTACGAGGGCTACTAGTCTGGATAAAATTACTATTGTTAAAGTTGTTTAGCTGCTGAGAAAGAAAATAGTTTCCTAAGTTGATGGAACATATCAGCTGCATGCTCTATTTTCATGGATACTGGCGAGTGTTCATACTTTCCACAGTATCACTCCATCAGCCTCCTTAGTGTCAATAGTAAACACTTTGCGGCTGTTCCAAGGAGATGATTGCGCACCTTTCCAGAAACAACCTTCGGACAGTTCTCGCTTTATTTCTCTGGATTGACTACTGCTGTATTAACTCTCTCTCTCGTTGGTAGTCATATGAAGAGAGCCGTTGCTTTCCCAAATAAAGAATCCGCGCATATACTGAATATGAGGATCTTCTCAGTAAATCTAGCGTAGATACGTTGTGGGAGTCGTTCATAAAGAAAGAAAATGACGGCAAGCGTTGACGAATACAGTCAATTATCGCACGGGCAGTAACATTCATAGGCAGGCAATAAAATGTTTATGTTTAAGTTTCCAAGTTGTTCACTTAAGAGGCAATCTTGAATGGGGAACATGGAATCTTAGTGGATTAAAGCGATGGTTTGTGAATTTGTTGACATGGTGCTTATGAGTTCAACCCTTGTACTTGGAGTTCGTGCAAGTGGCGAAGAAATAAATGAGCCATACAAAATCGGATATGATCAGCGGAATGACCGCTTAGATTAAATAAAAGGTTCAGTTTGAAATCAGTTGAAAGTTAATCCAAATCAACAAGCATGACGACGAATAAAACGTTATGAAAAGAAAAGATAAGGACACAATACTCAGCGTGTAACGATAACTCCTCATGAAAGAAATTATCTCCAAGGCTTTTGAAAAAAGGTGTGACATCGACAGTTGTGCTACATTACCAAGTCTTTTCTCTTGGATCATTGTCATTGTACATGTCTAGTCTTCAGAGCTCTAAACGTCTCCTTCGGACATAATTTCTTTCCGCTTTTTATTAATAATCTGTCCAGGAACAGTCACAGATCATTAGTAAACATCATAGTTCTGGTGAATAATATCGTAAGGAAAACACTGGAACAAAAGATTAGAGAAAAAACTGTTTAATCACACGGATTAATACAATAATAGGAACTAGCACAACCCGTAGAATTTCCACGGAAGGATAATTATGATTTCCTGAAAAAATTTTACTTTTCATACTTTTTTTTTATTCCCCTTACAGGAAAGATTTGGACAATTTTGTCAATTCTGATCACCATATACACTTAGTTATCTTGCATCTGGTTGTCATAAGAAACAGTTTTAGTCTGAATCTCATGATATGAATAATACTTGTGTAAATCAGATCAATTTAACATTAAATTTGATAAATTTTCCAAAAATAAAGTGTCACAGATGTATATTTTATTTTTGCAAGATTTTAAAACAAATTGTTTACAAATGTGTTAATCACTTAAAAATGGCTGAAAATTGAAAGATTAAAAAATAAAAAAAAAATAAAAAATTTAGATTCTAATCAATATAATTTGTTTGAAATACAACAGAATATTTTGCTTACTGAAAATAGTAAATTTAATCATTTAGCTTTCAATTAAAACTAAAATAAAACTTTCAAGAAAACTTTATTATTTTTAAAATTCAATTTAAAATTTAGATATCAAAAATGAGTGGTGGTACCTAGATTAATACAATAGGGAATACTGAAGGTTAGTAGAGTAATGCATGTGAGCCACTTTGTGACTTCCTTACAGTAAATGGAAGAGTCTATATTCAACAATTTAGTGAAGCAAAAGTCAGTTGTCTTTCAACATGACAGCTCTCTTTTTAATATACACATTCTCTTTTGGGGTTCACTTCCAAATCATGCCTTGGGTTTCTTTTTCTTTTGCTAAGTGTTTTTGAGTAGTCATAACTGAAGTTGGCAAGTCAAAAGTATCATACAGCACTTCCTTGTCGGGGTTTTATTTCCTTAGCATATCTTGGTTTTAATTGGTTTAAATGCTTTTAATGCCACCAATTTCAACCTTGTACCATATACATCATCCTCCTGCAAATGCGATTTGCTATTTCACCATCTTCCCAACTTTTCTTTCCTGTCTTGTAAAATCCTGAAGAAAATCTATCTCCACCTTTGAAAGATTTTATGGTTAATTTTGTACTGTGCAAAATTTTTATTTTTCTTCCCGATATTAATTTCTCTAACACTGATTTAATTTTCCTGCCGAACATTAGTTCCACTGGTGATATTTTTGATGCAGTATTAGGGTTAGGGGGTCAGCCTATAAATTCTTAAAAACTGTAAGAGCATGTGTGGCAGATGCGATATCACCCCTGAAATGATAATAACGTTAATAATATTAATAAAATTGGATAGGCCACGAAACAGAAAACACCAAGTGAAAGAGAGGCCTCTTCGAATAACCAATAGGTTGATAAACCGTAAAGACTTTGAAATATTAATAATGTTACAGAGAAGGAAATTAGAACATGAGATACAATCTTTTTTTTAAGTGTACAAAAAGTAGCAGATTATAGACAAAATTATCATTTCAAATAGTAAACAGAAAACACGAGCTTTTGGAGAAGTTGACAAACCGTGTCAAAACTACTAATTGGAAAGAATCTAGAACAATGATATATGAAATCATTAAAATCTAAGATGGCCGATGGATAAAGAGTGAAGTGTCTTCTTGAGATTTTTAATTTCAAATCAGGAAGCGAAGATTTGTTTATAAACAATGCAAAGGGCAAGATGGATAAATAATAAAAATGCCTGCCACGAGTCTTGCGAGTGTCAGTAGATGGGTCACAGCCGGATTACACGTAATGCCGGTTTTTTCTCAATAAAAAGGCAGACCTTACGTTGTTAGGTGGAGTTGGTGGTGGGCTGCCGAGGAGGCGCTTGGTTCCAAGATTGAGTTGCTAGTGGTTTGCCAGAAGAGGAGTTGGGGTTTCGACTGTCTTCGAATGCAGTCGAACTGAGTGACGTCAGAGATTGAAAGAAAACGTCCACTGTGTGTGTTGCTGATACGGAGACCGAAGAAGCGAATTACTTCCGCTAACATCTAAATACCACTACTGCTACTAATACTACCACTGAGAACGGAAACGTCGACGGTTGTAGTAGTTGGGCTAAGAACGAACCAAAAAGAATTAAACGAAAGCCATATTTACAGAAATTAATTGAAATATTTTATTTTGGTTGTTTATAGTTCATATACAAGACACATTCAACTTTTTACAACAAGGATTTTTTTTGTATTTATATATAAAAACTTTTGTCTTCCTAAAATCAAATCGACTTGGTTATATTTATTTTTCTGTTAACCCGATACTCACCCGACGAACTTGCGGGTGGACCAACGGGGAGCTTCGGATTTCTACGATTTGATAACTGCTCTCCAGGATCAAAAATCACAACGTGACTGGAGAGTGGCATCAAATAGACATTTGGAACCGCAGGTCCAGGTCTAACCTGTAATACTGGACAATACAGGTCCAACGGCCGGTTTTGTGGAGTACGTCGGTCCAGTGGGGTTAGGCTTTACTTCTTCCGTTTCTTCACCGTTTGATTTCTTTAATACCTTTTAAACATATCAGCAAATGTTCAATTTGACCATTTGATCTTGGGAGGTATGGTGGTGTTGTTATATGTACAACTGCAAAGTATTTGTAAAAAATTTAAAAATTACTCAAAGTAAATGATGTGCCATTATCAGACACTATATTATCAGGAATTCTCAATCTTGAAAACAGTCCATGAAGAAAATTTACAGTTACAATGGAAACAAGTCTTCTACACTTAAATGTTTCAATCCATTTTGAAAAACTATCGATGACAATCAAGTGATATGCACCATTCAAAAGTCCTGCTTAATCAACATGCCACCTAGACCAAGGATTATCAATATTAAGCCAGGGTTGACTTGAATATCTTGGTTCATTCCAAAATGTTCAATATAAAACTGCTTTAAAACTTATGTAGGGAAGCAGAAATTACGACTATTTCAGCATTTATCTTTTGTCTTCTGGTCGCACTGTCTGCACGTATACAATATCCCTTCAACTTTTGCAGGATCAGGTCCTTAAAATTCTTTGACATTCGCATGGCACTGTCTGTAAGACTAATTGTTAGGTGCTTCTCAAGTTTTAAAATGTGCGAACGAATTTCTGGGTCTTTACACAAAATTAAACATATCTGGAAATTATCAACGTGTATGAAATGGGAAACATTTTTCATTGAAAATTTTAGTAAAAACTAACAGTTTCGTCAAACGTAATGTTTCCTTCTTTTTTTAAAAAAGTAAAACGTAATTACTATATTTTTTCTTCTCTGATGAACACAATTCCCTTAAAAGTAAACGTAGCTTTTTTTAGTTCTTACATCCGTCTAGCTCTGGCAAAGTTTTTCCCAAAATTTCTTCGTATTTTTTTTGTAATACGACAAAAAGATAACTTCTTCACGGTTATATAAACATCCATCAATTAAGTTTACGACCGCATCAGGCGTGAATGAAACTGTAGTACTTTCGTTTGGTTTCTACAACATTGCTTCAAACATCATTATCTATTGTTCTAGTAACGCTATTTTTTGTTGTTGTTCTAATAATAAATGTTAGACTCCAATTGTTAAGTCGTCCATATTACACATTTGTTAAATCCTTGGTTGACGTGAGTTCAAAAGTCCGTACAACGTCAGAATTTTTTTTTTTCAGACGCGAATTTCGAATTCTTGGTACCACTCTTATAATTCTCATATAAGCTCAGAGTTTCTGGTTAATTGTTTTGTAAGGGAAACACTGAAACAGAAGATTAGGGAAAAACTGTTGGACAATAAAATCCCATAAATGCAGAAGAACCTTTATTTGTGACTCTTTATTTATGAGCTGACGTTCTTTTCTCAATCAATGAAAGAGCCTCTGTTCAACAATTTAGTGTTGCGAAAAAAGATAGGTCGTCTTTCTTTCCATCCATCCACCTAAACACCCCCCCCCCCCCCAACACAAAGCTCAACTGGGAAAATACCGGCTTGTAACTTTCAATGCTTCTAAAACCAAGATAGCCACATTTAATTATCACCGAACAGAACCTGGATTTTCTCCAGTCATCATAAATCATTGTACTTTCAGTGAGACTCCATGCTTTGGAGGGTCTATTGAGATTTAATTGGAACACACATGATCCATCTGTAAAGATGCTGTAGAAAAAAAAAAAAAAAGCTGATCGCGTCCCAACAGAAAGTATCGGACTCCTCCTGCCATACCCTATTTTTACAAGAGTTAGATTAGACCAAAAATAGAGTGTATTGTTGCCATGTCTGGGATGACGTTACCTAATCTTCACTTTCCAACCTTGATAGAATTCTAAATCGTTGTTGTTCCTGTATACGGGAATGGGATGTTCCTATCTTCTTAGATACGTGGAAATATTGGACAAAATACCTAGTAGAGTGATTATAACGATCCATGCTCTCTCTTGTTCAGCTCCCTGCTTCCGAGCAGAGAGAGACCCAAACAAGGTTCCGCCGAAGAGTAAAGTCTTGTCTGAGGTGAAAGAACGAAAGCTTGATATTTTTGGCTGAGCCTAAGGGCCCAGAATCTCCACTACTGCCTTGGTAAGTACCGAGTAGAGTCGAGTGATTATACTGACTAGCAGTTCACTAGCAGTGTATCTACTTCACGCAGCCTGCGAGTCTTGTATTTGTTGATATACTATTATTCCCAACCTCGTAATACTCGTTATGCTACGTCCACATTTTCCTTTGAATTCCATTTGTAAAGAGGAAGTGCTACTCAGTTCCCCACCCCGAAAAATGTGATACTTTGTGAAACAAACTTTTGCGTGTTTGCTGCCTTCATTCTTGAGTTATTTTTCAAGCCAAAAGGTCAAGCCCTCCTTATCTTCTCTTCATTTGAATTCCTCTTACGCGCATCTCACCCATCTTTCCGTTTTAATGGTCACTGGCTCTTGGTCCTTATAATGAGTGCAATCATTTGAGGTTCGTTTACATGCGCAGATTTCCGTCTAATATGTTCAAGGGAGACACTATCAAGCACTAATCAACAGAGGGTGCCGATAGCCTCACCTCTTTCATACAAGAAATTTTCCATGGTTTTCTTTCCTTCCAGTCAATCTCGCAGACATTTTATCCAAAATTAATTTCGTCAACTTTCACTCTTTGAATTCTTTGTTTTTTTTTTCTGTTAGGACGGAAATAAGAAAAACAAGAGGTAATTTGGACCCTAACGACGAGTAATTAGAAATGTACGCGTATGTAATCAGGTGTTTGGGTTCCTTATAATAACAAACAAAGAATCGACGAAAGCGCGTACCTGCAGGGTGGAGAGTGGCTAGATCTGGGAATAACCAAACAAAACCAGAGAATAGAAATAGAAACAAACGGTAAAAACATTGTAGAATGAAGTGGGTAGAGAAAATGTGAAATAATTATTTTATCTTCAATAATGGCCTTAGATATGATATTACAAACTGACAGTTCAAAGAACGAATAGGTTAGGTATTTAACGTAACTTGTCAAATAAATCGATAAATAAAAAATAAACTAATAAATAAATAAGAAAATAAATTTTTTTTCTGGCCATATTTGAAGATGAGTTTAGTAAAGAACAAGAGTTAATTTTTATATGATTTAAAATCTAGAAAAATGAGAGATTTTTAATGTAGGAAGATTCGGCGAAACTCAAATGGAGAAGAGGAAGTTTTGTTTGAAAAACATTAAAACAATGGCGTGATGGGAATTTTTATCAGTAAAGAAAGTAACAAATCAGAAAATATTTTCCCTGTAAACAAAACAGAATTAAAAAAAATATTGAATTAAACAAATATCATTTTGCGAGACATTTTGGCTCAGATGTACGAGAGAAAAAAAATGAAAGGAAAGCTAACGTCAACAGACGAACAAATCAGTTTTAACCCATTGTTGCATATTGGTTACAACTGTGACCAGTACGCGACAGAGGTCAGTGAAAGGTCACAACTGTGACCAGTACGCGACAGAGGTCAGTGAAAGGTCACAACTGTGACCAGTACGCGACAGAAGTCAGTGAAAGGTCACAACTGTGACCAGTACGCGACAGAGGTCAGTGAAAGGTCACAACTGTGACCAGTACGCGACAGAGGTCAGTGAAAGGTCACAACTGTGATCCGTACGCGACAGAGGTCAGTGAAATATCACAACTGTGACCAGTACGCGACAGAGGCCAGAGAAAGGTCACAAGTGTGACCAGTACGCGACAGAGGCCAGAGAAAGGTTACAATTGTATCCAGTAAGCAACAAATGGTTAATGGCATTTGGTTTTGTTGTTTAGTGGCAATTGTTTATTTTCGATTCCCACTGGTGTGGGGATGGGCAGCGTTTATAGAACAGTTGAATGTGCGTTTCAGAAAAAAAAACACCGATGTCCTGAAATGTGGGTGAAAAAGCGAGACTCGAAAAGTCACAATTCACTTTAAGCACACTCAAAGCTAACCGCAGAGAAGCAAAATGAAAATATTCATTAGCATTCATGATCTTTAACTCTTTTTGTTGATCCAATATGTGTAGAATTGAGATGTCCGCTCTCATCTCGTAAAATAACGTAGTATAGGAGATTTTTAAGACAATATGTTTGGAGACCTTTTAAAACACTTTTTTCCTTCAATTTGGTGTCAATGTTCAAAGTCATTAGACTCATTAACGCAAGTACATCACTTGATCTAAACATTATGTGAAGAAAATCTTTCACTTTGTGTTTCCCGAAGACTGTCGAGGGTGGGGAGCGATAAAGTCCTTTCTGATTAGTATTTGTAAGATGAGAAGTAATTTTAGTGCGACACAGAGATCCGAAGGTGAACTGGCATGGCGAAGGATGCGTTGCAGATGCTGAGTAAAGTATTAAGAAACAGGAAAATTTCGCTAGAAAAAAGAAGAGAGTACTGGATTGCTATGTGATGTCAGTTCTTTAATATGGCAGTGAATATTGGACAGTATCATCGAAGATGAAGAAAAAACTGGAAAGCTGAAATGTTGTACTACAGAATGATGATGCGGATATCATAGATCGAGCATGTGAGCAATGATGAGGTTTTGGAGAGGATAGAAACGAAAAGGAAATTAATAGTGACCATCAATTAATTGCGATTTTTATAATTTACTCTTTGGAGAGTTTTTTTCTACAGAGGTCACCCTCATTTCCCCACATATATGTTTGAAATAATGTAGGGGTAAAGTTTAGGGACAAGGGAGTTTTTGTGAAATTAAAGAGAAGTCATTTGTTGGGGCGGGTAAGGGATATTGAACGAGGGACAGAGGGTAGGACTGAAATCAATGTGACTATTAAAAAAATTTACTTTGAGAGACCAGCACATAAACAACTTCACTAAGACAGGAGTGAAATTTCCAAAATTTCCCAGAAAGATAATTTAACCCTCTCCCGCCGCAAAAACAAACAAAACGCCATCAGTAACAAAAAGTCATAGAAGAACAATGAAAAATATTTGAACAATTAAAATTGAAACTGTAGATCCTCCTAGGTTTGATGATAAACTACATCCGGCAGCAATGCTTCTGATCGGGAGGATTTTAGGAGCGTTGTAGTGCGTGGATACTGACTCGTAACAACAAATCGGGGAGCCGAGTTCGAATTCCAGTTGAATTCCTTGCATTCACTTACACACAAATATCCTTGGGAAAGGTATTAATCAGTCTCTTACCTCCAGTAATGGGTTAAATAATAGGACAAATTGGGTTTTATAGCCTCGGCTACTGGCGTTATTTACATTGTGTATATAACACGCTAAAATCTGCCTCTTCACCGAGCGACCATAGCTTAGAGGTAGATTCGCCAACTGATATCAATTCGGTTGGATTTCAATATTGGCTAGAAGCAATCGGTTGTCTAACCGTACTGATGATCTATGATACAACGAAACGGATGAATATATATATATATATATATATATATATATATATAGATATATAAAGTAAGGAATAGGTAAGAACAACGTGTCTTTAATTTAATGTTTCACTTTAACAAGCTTTTTCAGAGATGTACAAAATTTAGTAAATAATAATGCTCTGAAAGTAAAAGACTGTAAATGGACTTTTACATCTTTTACTAAAACAGATTATGGATAAGAATTTGCCTCAGTAACTCTGAAAGAGAAATCAGGGAGCCGAGTTCGAATTCCAGTTGAATTTCTTGCATTCACTTACGCACAAATACCCTTGGGAAAGGTATTAATCCATTTCTTCCCTCCAGTTATGGGTTAAATAACAGTACAGATTGGGTTCTATAGCCTTGGCTGGCAACCAGTTCTACAACAGAAAGCAATGGCAACCTACTGCGGAATAATCTTCCCAGTCAGTCACGTCTCGAAAGAGACATGATCGCCCAAAGCGTGTATCACGTATGGCGCTTGACTGACTAATTATTCTAAGTACCACCTTTACCCGGCGTGGTAGCACATGTTGGGGTCCCACATATGACCAAATAATTAACCCTCAAACAGGTCAAAACAGAAAGTGTAAGATTTTTAAAGTAAAAAGACCAGCAATCCTTAAAATAAAATAAAATGAATATTACCAGCAATACACTTGAATCTCGATAAAAAACATAAAAAAACCTCTTTGCAAAATTATATCAATGAAACCTGTTCTACAAACCGTTTCCTTATAAAGAATACATATTCCATTCATACGAAACTATTGTAAAATTCTTGGCATTAAATAATCCATTGAGCTTGGTAAACCATAAAAACAAAATAAACCAAACTGAACTATGAAAGACTGGTTTTGACAAATCATTCTTTGAAAAGTCTGATGAAAATATTTCATTATCACTGAAACAATCACATTTACTGGAAATAGAGAAACTGGATGTGGCCGAAACAAAACCTCACACCACTTGTGTGGACCTTTTCTAATGTGAAGAAAAGTTTTTATTTGTTATTGGCACTCAGTTTCAATAAGAATTCACAATTGACAAAACCGACATCAAGTAAAATCGCTCTTTTCATATTAAAAAATCATTTTGTTTATGCACCTTGTGCATCCGATTCTCAAAACTATATTTTGAACTTTCTAAATAAAATGCAAAAAAAAAAAAAAAAAAAAATCATACACACATCACCGTAAACCCGTGTCAAACAAACGTAATGGCGGGGGATGCGCTTAGAGAGTCCGAAAACGGAAATGATGGAATGTAAATCTTAAAGTGCAGAATTTCAGAAATGTCTCAAAGCGGGGCTTACTCAGGTCAGATAAGTAGATGACAAAAAGTATTTTTCTAGTAATATTAAGCATCTGTTGGCCTGCACATAGAATTATAAATCTGATTTTTTCTTAATTGATCAGTCCTGAGATTTTGATGGGGATGCTGATTGTTTTTGCATTTAACAAGTGACTCAAAATAACAGAAGTTTTAACGTGCAGACGGATTCGTTTGCAATTGTGAAACCTTTACTGCAACATGTTTTGTAAACAGTCATATAGATGGAAACCTTTCGAAAGGTTTCATTACAATCTGTCCGGTAATCTTCAGTACAAGTTTGTATTGTGCAGATTCACAAACTCATCACCAAACATTCTACACAAAATACTTGAAGGAACACTATTTTCCTTTATTAGTAACCAATGGATGAATTTCTAATCAGGTAACATATTTCCAAAACACTATTGTAATGCCATGTTTCTTCATAACGTAGGTGATCATTGCTCTCCGCATCCTCCTTTTCTTTATTCTCTGTAAATTGCCACACATTCTTGGCAGAAATACTGAAGTGGTTTCCGGTGACTTTCTCCATATTTAGTTGCTAATCAAGAATAGAGAGTTTTTTGTCTTTTGTTATTTAACTCGAAGCTCTGGTGGGAAGAGAAGTCACACATGAGAAGAGATTCATACTATTTTCCAATAGTGTAAGTGCGAAAGTGAAGGCAATAGACTAACCGAGAATTTGAACACTGGTCACCTATTTCACATTCGGTGCTTATATCCAGTACGCTACGCTCCTCGTCATCCCTCAAGTTTCAGTCAGTCAGTTAAGTGCCATACACGCTTTGGGCGATCATGTCTCGAAAAAGGCAGAAGATTATCCCGCAGAAGCTTGCCATTATTTTCTGCGGTAGACTGGTTGCCAGTCAATGCCATAGAATCCAATCTGTCTTGTTATTTAACCCATAACTGGAGAAAAGAGACGAATTAATACCTTTCCGAAGGGTATTTACGCGTAAGTGAATGCAAGGAATTCAACTGGAATTTGAACTCGGCTCCTCGATTTCTCGTTCCGAGCCGATATATACTGCGCCACAACGTGCGAAAAAATGACATCGTTCACCTTGGCGTTGTGTGACATATTAACGAAGCTAATTTCGAGGGAAACTTCGTTAATGCAACAAGTTTATTCTTCACTAGATATTCCTCTTGCAGTGGCCTTGTTTAAGAACTATCATGGCAAGGAAGCTAAAATATCGATAAGGCAGCGTTTCACATGCAGAGAAAAATAGCGAAAACACATCAACAATGTTTACTTGAAAGCGCTAAACAAAGTCAGTCAGGTTTCAATATGTCAATCGAAATGTTCTCTGAAATAGAAACACACACATACTCACACATTTATTTTCTTAATTTTAATTTCCAGTTTAAAAGTTAGTATCCCAGTAAGTGAACAGTAATTGTAAGTAGTAATAGTAAAAAGAAATTCTATATAAAATTTTCACTGATTTCCATAAACACATTTTAACTGACAAACTTTCCTCTCGTTGTGATTAATTTTCCTTGGTCTTTTTTGCTAGCAATAAAAAAAAACCTAATTTGTAAGTAATAACTAGGTTTCCGCTTTAGAATTAGAAGCAAACTCTAATTTAATGGAACGAGTGTCGGTGTTGATTGCCTTCGGGTGTTATTTGAGTTGTGAGCTGGTGAACTGATGCCTGACAGTATTTTTTTTTGCATTTGGCTTTATGAGAAAAATGTTTACAAGATAACGTTTTCGTGATACTAATTCCCGAAGATTTTTTTAAAAAAGAGAACGAAAAAGATTGAGTAAATGAGATAAGAATGTGAATTTAAAACTGCAATGATCTGTCAAAATGATTTCGGCCGTTCATTGCAATGAATGGAGATAATAACTACTCGATACGCTTTTGGCCCTCAAATAATCCTTTTTTGTTTTGTTTTCATTTCTTTGATTTCAAAAATAAATAAATAAATAAATAAAATAACAAACGGAGTAGAAGAGAAATAAAAGGGGGGATATTTTTAACGGAATTATCCCGTTGTTTTCATTCACCTCAACTGGGGTAAAGGTTGTGTAAAGACAAAGAGCGCAAGGCACATTGCAACAGAATATGATTTAAGGTGGAGGTTTAATGTGGGAATCTGTTAAAAACTACTCAAGCTCCCTGGGTACCTCTCTGTACACGGAAGTACCAAGCGCTGGGTATTGACCCAGCCCGATGGAGAGCAGTGGTGATACCGACCGAACAAAGCGATGGACCGGATGTTTGCACTATCATGACCAAAACTAGTCGGTGCGCAGCCGGATCGACGCAGATGTTCCGGTTGAAAACTAAAAAATTAATTAAATATTAAATTCCAGTTCGCGAGCCTACGAATCAAAGACAAGTGTGAATTCCCAAATGATCTGCTGCGATCCAAAAAGTCGAAATAAAAAGCCGACACAGAAAGCATCGCCAGACTGACTCGAGAGAGACGAGTGTAATTAGCATCTCCCCTTGACCGAAGTCAAGCGGCTTACTATGCTCGCCTCACTTCCCTATCTTTTCCTTCTTCGCTGTCTCAAAACTACTTACTGACCTAAGGAGCAGATGCATCAAAGACATTCCTTACTTACAACGCTCCCACATACCTAAGTATTAATTCTATTTTCAGCATTTTATTGCCATGAACATTTTAATGTCCGTTGGACCCATATGTAAAGGATTACTTTAATTGTAAAACCTTAATTGATTTATGTATATATAAAATGTTATTTCTCAACTCAATTTGCCTTTCCTGATTTATAATCTTTTTATGTCTTATAGTGGGCTATCTACAACGAGACCAAATTCCGTTAATCTGCAACAATATACAACTACCCTTCAAAAGAACACCTACCCACTATAGAGCTACTGTTGGAAGGATAATTTTGAAACCCCCTTTACCAAGGGCAAGATAATTGAAATGTATTCATCAGTCCGTATGATGGGCTGAAATTTCTAAGGTAATAGAATATACAATTGCATAAATGGATCAAAACACAGCTACATAGAAATAAGGCTTAGTGCTCCACTGGAATCTACAAGTATGGCAGTTCTGAATTGATCGTAGGAATCCGTCTGTTTTCTCTTGTTGGACCAGATTCAGAACTTTTCAAAGAACTGTTATTGTTCTATACTTAAGAGAACATTCAAAAAAGTTAAAAGCTTTATATGTTTGTCAATACAATAAATCTTTTGATTGATATAGATTTCCTCGTCATGTCAACTAATTAAGCACTATACAAATTAATACACTAGAAAGATTAAAGCAAAAACAAAAAAAAATCTACTAAATGTATTGTTTACTCTCATGGAATTTGAATAAATGGAAGGAGGGTCAAACAAAACGAGGTTGATGCCTCTTAATTTTCATAAAGCTCATCTTAATCGTTTATTCAGGAGGTAAACAAAACGTTTTTGATTAACCACCAGCAATTTGATCTCGACTGAAACTCTTTTTATAAAAGATGTAAACAATTTCTAAAAAAGTGAATAAAAAGTTAATTAAGTATTTATTTGTATCGCTGTCACACAAACCTAAAAGGATGCCTAAAAGGGGAAAAAACCCCTTCAAAAGCCACATCTCGTTTTGCTGAAAGCGAACAAGGGAGCAATACAATACAGGGGTACATACAAGGGTGCAATACAGGAGACAACATTTTGGAATTGTTGAAGAATAAGAAATATCCTACGGAGAAGAAAATGTAAATTGTGCACAGAATCCATGAAAGAATAAATAAGTTAAGATAAAAATTTCAATAGTTAAAATTATGTGATATATATATATATATATATATATATATATATATATATATATATATATATAGTCATCCGCAGACAGATCTGTTTCGCTGTATCACTGCTCATCAGTATGATTAGACTCCGAATGCTTTGAACCCAGGATTGAAACCCAACCGAATTGGCGTCAGTCGGCGATTCTACCACTGGGCTATGGGTGTTCGGTAGAAGAAGGCAGACTTTTTAGCGTGTATATTGTCATTATACCCGCCCAATAGCCAGAATGCTCTAATCCATTACTGAATGAGCGATGCGTACATGCCAGAGTAGCTATTGTTTATAGCGAGAGAGAGAGAGGGAGAGAGGGGGGATTCCGTTATAAATCTGAGATTCTGTGCATATATTTGTAGAAAAAATAACATTTATTCAATTAAAATCATTTGAATATAGCTATATCATCGTTACGTTTTAGCCACATTTTGAAAACGAAAAGCAATTTTTAACTAAAAACTGGGGGATCAGTTTTGTGTAATATTTATTAAATTAATATCGCAAATAACCTCTGACAACTAAAATCCTGCTCAAAGCCTGGCAATGGGCAAAGGCAGACAACTAACGCTGATTTGGGTAGAGAAAGCCATCTAGGTGAAGGAAAAGCCTGATTTGAAACCCTAACCCTGCCTTGCTGTCATACACACAAAAAAAAAAATGCTATGAAAGTAAATCCATACCAAAAATTTGAAGTGGAGCCGCGAAGGTGGTTGGCTGCCAACTTTTTGGTAACTCCTGCAGTCAAGCCATCCCCCTAATGTCATGCCCAGGATTCCTTTGGATCTGGTCAGTTCGGACTAGATGCGGAGGTATGTAGTCTGGGTAGCAAACAACCTCCATGTACCATATCCCAGGAGAAGTTACTCCAGTGTTACGAACAAAGGACTGAATTTTAACCAAAAAAGGCGCTATTTTCACCTCATGCAATAAACGGATCTCGCAAGCAGTTGTTAAATTTTGTCACTACTCAATGCTCACTAATTGTGGTCAGACTATTTTACGCTTAAAGTATAAGATACTCAAACGATACCATGTCAGGCGGAAATAAAACTGCAGAAAGTCAAAGACAATTTAATAAAGGAAAGGGGGAAGAAAGGACTAATCATCATTTGTAAAAAAAGACAAACTGTGATAGCACGAGAGAAAAAAATACTCGGAGGTGTGAAATTCGGATTTGTAAATCGCAAAGTAAAAAAAAGTACAGACATGGAAATAAATACGTGAAGTGTTTTAACAGATAATGGAAAATGGGAGACTAATATCCGAAGGCAAACCGGAAAAGCGAAAGATATCCATACATTCTAAACAAAGGAAGAAGAAACAGGAAAACTGATCAAGGAAAACAACACAAAAACTGCCTAATTGTTATGTAATATCAATTCTTTTATATAGCCGTGAATGCTGGGAAATTTCCTCATAGATAAAAGACTTGAGGCAACAAATGTGACACTACAGAAGGATGCTGAGAATACTATGAACGGATCATGTAAGCAACGAGGAAGTCTTCAGAAAAATGGGAACGTAAATGACAATTATACTTAGAATCAGAATGACATTTCTACGACATCTAATGAGGAAAGAGAACGCAGAGAATTTAACACACACAGGACCTATTTAAAGCAAGAGTAAACAGCAAGTAACCTAACGAACTTTTGTAAATGGATGACAGAGAAGGAAGGAATTGTAATAATAAAAAAAAACATAGATTGCTAAGAGCTACAAAGGATAGAAAGATGTGGAGAGCTATAATCGCCCACGAAATATTTACCCATGAATCTAACTCGAGGTAACCGCACAAAATAAACATGGCAGGTCGAGAATTTTTACGAATATTTCATCAATTTTATTTGTACACTATTCTGAAAAAAGGCCAATGCAACGGGAGGGATATAACGAGTTTCTCAATTGTCTTTCTTATGCTTGACTAACCTTTCGATATGTCCAAATATTCTTATTGTAAACGAATTATAATTTAATAATTAGATAGAAATTTGTTATTTAAAAAAAATGTGATTTTTAAGTTGGTACCTCCGCTAAATCGCTGCATAGTATGAATAAAAACGGCCCCAAACTTAAAACAAACTTTTTCCAACAAAAAGTTTATTAAGAAAAAAGAGGAAAGTATTCTTGAATTATTTTTTAACATTTTTAATCCCTTCTAACACGTTCGAAATTTTGATAAAAAATCTTGTTTTAAATCGTTACGAGAGTTTACAATGGAAAACGTAATATTACATAACTCAGTCTTTTTTCCTGTGACAAACACATTAATTTGGAAATTCTTGCAAAAATCAAATAATTGTCAGATTTTAATGAAACATTCAGAACCTATTCATAAATGAACGAAATTTTATAAATTATTATCTTTAAAAATCTTAAAATAATTTTTTTACATCTGTTATCCCGCTCCACGTAAATTCATACAATTTTAAGAAATTAGATTTTGTTGCGATAATTGGTTTTATTAGATAAACGCAGAACTCATTGGTGAATGTAAATCACCTATTATTTTTTTGAAAAAAATTTCTTGTATTTCCTAAAATCTGCTCCCAATAATAGAATTAAAAAACGCAATGTAACTAGGAAATTATTTAATTTGATAAACTTTTAATTGCTTGAATATAAATAAAGAACATTATCTGTCAGTTAAGGGCCATACGTGGTACACGCTTGAGCGATCATGTCTCGAAAGAGATATGACTAACTGGGCAGAAGATTATCCCGTAGTAAGTTATCATTGCTTTCTGCGGTAGACTGATTGCCAGCCAAGGCTATAGAACCCAATCTGTCCTGTTATTTAACCCATAACTGGGAGAAGAAACGGATTAATACCCTTCCCAAAAGTATTTGTGCGTAATTAATTGTCATGAATTCAACTGGAATTCAAACTCGGGGAGCCGAGTTCGAATTCCAGGGGAACATTATAGTCTGAATAATTTTTTTTCCTGTAAATAATGAAATTTTAAAAGAATTGTTTTCATTTTTTAAAAAATTATAATAATTTAGAAAGTTTCAAACATATTTTTAAAATACTTCAAAGATTTGTTGGAGCTAGTTTAAAAGTTATTAAGCAAAATTTATATTTACTAAAAGAAAATTAAAAAGTTAAATACAAATCGTCGTGCCTTTCTATTTTTTAAGTAATGAAAAAAAATTTTTTTCTGGATTTGAAGTTTTCTTTTTGTATGGTAATTTCTATGTGTAAATTAAAAGGTCATGTGTTTCAAAGTTTCTTTCCCTTACAAGAAATAAATTTGTACAATTATGTTACTTGTGATCGCCATACACTTATCTCAGATTAATTTAACATGAAATTTGCTAATTTTCCAAGAATCACAAATGTATATTTTATTTTTGCAAGATTTTTAAAACCAAGAATTAACTTTTGTTTACAAATGCGTCGATCGCTTAAAAATGGCCGAAAAATTGAAAAATTAAAAAAATTGAAAAATGTTAGATTCTAATCAATTTCTGTTTGAAATACACCAGTGTTTCGCTTACTGGAAATAGTTAATTTAATAATTTAACTTTCAATTAAAACTAAAATAAAATTTTCAAGAAAACTTTTTTATTTTTAAAAATGCAGTTTAGAATTTAGATATGAGTGGAGGTACCTATAAGGAAAGTAAATTATTTCTGTCAAGCAGACGACGATTAGAGAATGACATGTTATTGAATTTCATGTAATTAAGATGTTATTCAAATAATTAAACACAATCGAATCATTCCAACGAAACTACTTACTTTATTAGCCAACGTCAACATGGCGTCCATTCATTCACATTTTTTTTTTTTAACGTAAACAGTGAGACTTGACGCTGTAATAAGTTGTAAGTACTGACACGACTTCGCCTGACTTTTTTTGTTATTTGAAATGAAGAGGTTAGTCGAGGCGGGACAGAAACTGCCCAAAAATGCAGAGCCGCCGCCTATTTTTAAACTGACTGCTAAAGCAGCTCCCATTTCCTAAAAAGCTTTTTCTTCAAAGCGTTTTATGAATGAGTGACATCGTCAACGCTGAAAACATACGGTATGTACCTCAAAAGAAGAAGAAGAAAAAAAAAACAACAAAAAAAAAAACAACATAAGTTTTAAAATACATTTTAAAAATGAAAAAAGTTCTTCAAGGTTTTAACTTTGATTTCAAGCTAATAGATTAAATTTAGTATTTCCAATAAGCAAAACATTTTTCTATATTTCAAACCGAATTAAAACATTGATTTAGATGATATTTTTTTGGTAATGTCGCTTATGAGCATCCGTATTTAGTAAATCTAATTTTTATCTAATAATATCACCTAACCGGCACAAATACAGAGTTTTAAAATATTTGAAACTTTATCAATTATTCTTATAAAAATATATATAAAAAAAAATGTAAAAAGTGTTTTTCAAGAATGTTTTTTCTTAAAAAATGTGTCCATAAAAAAATGAAGATGTTTTCTAACTAATTTTTCATTGCATTTTATTTTATGATTTAGAGCAGATTTTCTCGAACAGGAGGACCCGCTTAAAAAAAAAAAGTCAAAATTGAAATTTCTTAAGACTTGTGCATATAACTAATAAAACATTGAGCTCTTCAAAGATTAATTTCTTGAAATCTGATAGAACTAAATAAGTAGGAGTAACAGATATTTTATATATATATATATATATATATATATATATTCTAAAAGAATTTAATAATTTTATCAACGTCTGGAAGTTTCATGAAAACAAAAAGACACTCAAGTTTTCCCCATCCTAATTTATGAACCATTATTCCCCCACCGCTGATGCAAGAAAAACGACACTTTTAACCAAACTTTCGAGGGTTCAAAAAAGATTAAACAATCTATATTTATAAAAATGGATATATCTGTGTGTGTGTGTGTGTGTGCGCACGCGCGTGTGTCACAATTCTAACGAACCCTACCCCTCCGAAACTCTTGGTCTGATTTCAAAATTAGGTCACTTGTCGATCATGATATTTTTTGTATGGTAATTTCTATGTGTAAATTAAAAGGTAATGTTTTTCAGAGTTTCTTCCCCTTATCAGAAAAAATTGTACAATTATGTCACTTGTGATCGCCATAAGCTTATCTTATCTCGCCTGTCAATACATTTAATTACCGTGAAAAATTAGAAATGTCAATTCTGTTTTTACAAATAGTTTTATTTTAAATTTCAAGCCATAAATAAATAATACTTGTGTAAATCAGATTAATTTAACATTAAATTTGCTAATTTTCCAAAAATAACTTGTCATAGATGTATATTTTATTTTTACAAGAATTTTAAAACCGAGAATTAACTTTTGTTCACAAATTTGTCGATTGCTCAAAAATGGCTGAAAAATTAAAAACAACATCTCAAATTTTATATTTCAATTAATATAATTTCTTTTAATTTACAGAGTAGTTTTCTTATTGAAATAGTAAATTTAATCATTTAGCATTCAATTAAAACTAAAATAAAAATTTCAAGAAAACTTATTTCTTTTCTAAAAATTCAATTAAAAAGTTAGTTAACGAAATGCGTGGAGGTACCTAAACAATGTTAAATAATATAATGGTAAGTACCGCCACTAAATCGCTAAAAATAAATAAATAAAACAAAATAAAATAAACAGCATAGTATAAATAAAAAAGGCCCCAAACTTAATAAAAACGAAATATTTTCCATCAAAATCTTTACATTATTATTAAGAGGAAAGATCAAAAGTAATTTATAAATATTTAAAAAAAAATTTAATCCCTTCTTACATTTTCGAAATTTTGGCAGAAAATCTTGTTTTGATTTGAGTTAGCAGTTAACCAAAATGTTACGACTGTTTACAATGGAAAGCGTAATGATTATATCACCCACTTTTTTCCGTTGACAAACACATTAATTTGGAAATTCTTTCAAAAATCAAATAATTGACGGATTTTCATGAAACTTTCGGTACTCATTCACAAATGTTATATTTTGTTTAACAAAATGGTGGACAAATGTGTTGCATTTGGCTGCGAAAGAAGATCTAAAAACAACGCAAAAGCTATCAAATTTTCGTTTCCCACATGGCAAACCAGATCAGTTTGAGAAATGGACAAAATTCGTAAATCGTGCTGATTGGATTGCGAGAAAAGTTCAGTTTTATGTGTGAAACATTTTGAAAGGGAAAAGAAGTTGGATTGGTCCCTACATCCAATACAAACAATTCATTCGGAGGTAGGGGAACACAACCAGAAAGCCTCCGAAGAATAGAAATTACCGTGATGATGAACTACCAAATTTTACTTCGGCGGATATTATTACAAATTTCGATGATTTCAAAGAAACAAAGTGTTACTCGACTGGTTTCAGGTTTTAAATAAAAACGAAAAATACATACAGATTTTCCGGATTGATTTTGATAAGACAAATTTTCCATTACTCAAAGAGTGTATTGTGATTGACAAAAATTTACATGTTCAGCTTCAGTATCATAGAAATCCAATACCATTACCACGGCGATTTGTGAATGGACACAATGCTAAAGTTACAAGTTTTAGTATGTTGGACCCCCCCCCCATATTCAAAACGTTGTAATTAAACACTCAAATTCCATACTAAAGGAATTAGAAAAAATCCAACATTTTAAACCCTTAGGGCCGTTCCTCCTTTTCTGCCGAACTAATCAGATACTCTTTATTATTACGCTATACTTCTTTTCTAGCAAATAAACTGGTTGAACAGTTACCGTTTTTATCTTTTTCTTCAGTAGAAAAATATAAAGTGGTGGTGTAGACTGCTGCAAAACCTCTCTTGGGAAAAGATAACATTTCTTAGGATTGTATCGATGTTGGATGAAATGGACCTTCAAAAGAGAACAAAGTTTCATGGTGGGAAGAATGTTGGTTCTGCTGAAAATGGCGACTTATACAAAAGGTATAAATGGTATTTATGATTTCAGGGTTGAAGGGGACGGTGCCATCTGTGGTTAAAGTCTTCCTGAAGTGACTGTTACTCGTGACTGGCTTTCAGGAAATAATTTCTTTCATTGCATAGATTTCAAGGGCTGTAGTAGCAGACAACCATTCTGCAAATGTAAATGCTTACAAAATTTTTATTAAACAAATTTAAAGGAAATAAAAAATATTTTAATACTTTTCCAGATTCTCCCCTCAAAAATTGTTCTCTTCTTTGACACTGTAAATTTGTTGAAGAATATTCAAAACAGTTATCTAACCAAAAGCAAGTTTGTGTTTTCTTCTTTTGATTTTAATATTTCAGGCCTTCATCTATTTTCCCAATCATAAATTTTAGCTTAGTCTGATATACATAAATTATATAACAAGGACAAGTTTTTGGATGCTACACTATGAAAAGCACCAAAACTAACTTTCAAAGCTCTACATCCCAGTGACAATAAGCAAAATGTTAATTTGGCTATTGCTGTATTTCACAAGACAACAATTGCTGCTTGTAAAAGCTATTTTCCGGAACGGACTGATATTGCAAATTTTCTAAAATTGATATGAAGCTGGTGGACAATAGCCTATTCTAGTCAAAGATTTACACCTATTTTTTTAAAATAATTCTGTTACTGCAAATGATGGTAAAATCAACTTTTACCAAAGATTTTCTGATTGGGTTGTGTCTTGGCCAAAAGTTTCTAACTTTTGTCTCACTAGCAAAACATTTGTCCCAACTTTGAGATCGCAAGCAATGCTTATGCAAGAACTACTGAATGACGGGTCTGAATATGTCCTCACCTGTAGATTTCAAAGTGATCCTCTTGAAAATCGATTTTCACAGTATCGCCAAATGAGTGGAGGGAGATTTTTAGTGAACCTTCGCGAGATTTACAGCAGTGAAAAGATTTTAACTTGTAGGTCTCTTTTAAAAGAAAATATTATCATTTAGGAGGAAAACCTCAAGCCATAGCAAAATGAAAATTTAAATAATCTTCTTGATATTTTGTCCAAACATGAATCGGAAATAAATGAACTTTGTTTATCATCTGACAGCAAAGAAGAGATATATTCAGTTGCTTGATATTTTACAAAAAAAACTTTTGAAGCGCTTTAACTGTGATATTTGTTTTATTTTTATGGTTGGCAATGATATCGAGATCATTACCTTGATTTATTACCTCGAGGAGGTTTGACAATTCCATAGACGAAAATTGCTGAGTTTATTTCTTCTTGCTTTGTAATTTGGGATTTTTCTAATCATTTCATTAAAGAACATAAGCAGTCTACAACCAGGAAGTCAGCATAAATAATTTTGGAAACTTATTCCCCAAAATATGCTTTTTACATGAGAGCAGCAAATTGAAAAAGATTATAAATTTGCAACAAAAATTGTTATAAATTTGATATTCCATAAAAACAAGCGAAAATCTTCTTTAGATGAAATTAGAAAAGATTCTTTAAAAGTTTTTAAAAAGCAGCAAAGATCGAATGAAAATTGAAATTTAGTGTTATTCTATTAACAATGTTTAGTGTTATTCTATTAACAATGTTTACTGATTTTCTTTGTAAAAATATTTTAAAATTCCTTTGGTGAAAAAAATGACATTTAATAATTTTACATTGTTATGGGAGAGTAAATTACAATTTAATTTTCTTTTAATTTTTACTTATTTCTATTCATGTGCTTTGTAAATAAACATTGATATTCCTAAAAGATCTTAATAAATAAAATAAACCTGTTGTCTATTCAAATAGTTTTTCATGTTTGTAAACAACAATTTGATTGGCAAAATCAGAGGCGACAACTCATAATGGATTTTTTTTTGTGTGTATATTAATGAAATAAAAGGAAAAAATACATTTAACTAATGAAAATGTTTTACTTTGGATAGAATAACATAAAAATATGTAGGTAGAATTTATTCAAGCTTTCAGATGTTAATTTTCAGATGTTAACAGACGTTGGAGGAAAGCGACTTCTGAGTTACTTCCCTTTTCTATGAATTTCAATGGGCTCTTAAAATTCTAGCCTCTCATATGGCATATTAGGCCGTATATATGAGTACAGACCATGACTAAATATAAGTAATTCCACAAATTCGCTATAAAACAGCATAGTATGAACAAAAAAAACCCAAACTAAATAAAAAACAAAGTTTTATTGGCAAAATATTAATGTTATTATTAAGAGAATAGATTAAAGTATTTTATAATTATTATTTTTTTTAATTTTTTAATTCTTTCTAACTCGTTCGAAATTTTGGTAAAAAGTTTTTAGGTTTTTCTTTTCGTCCATGGGTGACGCAATTTTTACAAGAGTTTATTACGGCAAACGTAATATTATGCAGGTCACTTTTTTGCCGGTGAAAAACATTAATTTTGAAATTCTTGCAAAAGTCAAATAATGGTCAGATTTTGATTAAAATTTGATGACTTGTTCACAAATGACTGAAATTATTTTTGAATTGTTTTTAGAAAATCTTGGTGTATATATCATTTTATATATATGTTACCTCCCACACCAATTAATTTCCTGAAATGTCTAGAAGTTTGCGAGAGTTCGCCTATATATCTAATATTAGTTTAATTCAGGAGTCATTGGGAATGTTAATCAACTGTTTTTTTGTTTTTTTTTCTAAAATAGCACTTTTCAAAACATCTGCTCCGAATTGTGAAATCAAAAATGCAATACAACCATTTTTTTTTAGATAAACTTAATCGGTTTTATAGACAATATATATTAAGGATAGCATAGTCTGAAAAGGAAAAAACAAAAAAAAAACAAAAAAAAAAACAATGAACAATGAATTTTTACAAGAATTGTTTTAATTTTTATTTTTTCTTATAATCATTTATAAAATTTAAAAATCTTAAAAAAGTTTTCTTCTTCATCGTTCGCGTTAGGTTGCTAAGTTAATACGTGAAGATTACGTGTACTAATCGAAAATTGAAAAGCTTAATACAAATAATAGAACCATTCAATTTTTAAAATAATTAAAACATTTTAATTGTGTGCATGCTGATGACCCGTATTTTTTTTTTACGGGTGGCCGTATGTGATATATATCTCTAAAAGGCCACATGTTTCGAAGGTTGTGCTCCTTAACGGAAAAAACACAAACAAAACAAACTATATAAACATTTTCATTAGGGAACAATTCTTTCATTTCACTTCCGTGTTTCCTATGTTTTCCCTACTTTTCAACATTCAACGGACTTTGTAAATCATCCCCTCAAAATTTAAAGCAAGTTTTATATTTTAATTCCTAGTTACCTAATTTTCTTAAACTAATTCTGAAATACAGTTTGTAGAGATAACTAATAAAGAATATGAAAAATAGATATAAAAAATAAAAATGAATAAAAAAAATGAAACTTCATTATATGTTATTAAATTGTAAAATTATTTTAAAAGAAAGTTTTATATTATTTTAATTTCTCATTAAACACCTTCAAATGTAAGGCTATAAAGCTAAACTAACTAAAATTCCATAAAATAGTAGGTAATTGCTGAAAATATTGTGCTAGATTTTTAATTTTACTATATAGTTAAAAAAAACCAAGCGTACGATTATACTACATAAAATTATGCCAATTTAGGCCACCATATTTCGCATTTTTTTTATGGCTTCATGACAGTTATCGCCTCTGATAACAAGGCTACTGTAATTAAGAAACGTTTTTATAATACATTTCAGGCAGTAAGTAATACTTGTTTCAACTCAGATTAGGGTAAGTTTAAATTTGCTAATTTGAACAAAATATTGCGTCAGCGATGTATATTTTATTTTTGTAACATTTTTTAAAATCGAGAATTGGCATCTGTTTAAAAAATGTGTAGATCGATCAAAAATTGAATTTTTTAAAATCTGAAAAAATTTAGATTTCAATCAATTTTCGGTTGAAAATACACCACAATATTTTGCTTATTGGAATTACTAAATTTAATGTTTTGGCTTTCAATTAAAGTTGAAGAAACATCTTTATTTTATTTTTAAAAAATCAATTTAAATTTATGTATCGGAAAACATAATGCCAATTACAGGCGGAGGGCTTAAGCAAATAGATGGCAGAGAAGGGTTAAAATAACAAGACAAAATATATTAAGAGCTACAAGAGACAGGAAAACGTAAGAAATTTGTAAACAAACAAAAATTCATCGATTTATTTTAGTAATGTTAGAAAACTGAAAGTTAAATTAATCTGATTTTAAAGAAATATTACTTATCGCATAAAAAGTAATATACAACCAAATATTGTTGTGTTCATCTGATCGAACGTTTGACGGACTGTTGAATGACGGAGCGATGACAGCTTCTTACGTATGAACGTAAAAGCAATTTTCACAAATCTAAGGGAAGGGACAAAACTCTTAAATTACGTAACCTTTTCATAATGATGGCAGTTTTAGTCAACCATACATGAAAATAAGGATCGTAGTAAGTAAATAAAAAATATTTAAAAAATAGTTGGCAATAATCTTTGTAATTTTGAACTTGTAAATTTCGTTTCAACTTAATTATTATAGAAACTCCAAAGAACACAATACAAAATTTTACATAATTTTAAACTATTACAAATTATTATAATTAAAATGTTAAAAAAAAAAGAATAAAAGGAAATTAAAAAATTCTTGTAAAAATTCATTATTTATCAAAAATCTTTCTTCAGACAGTAATGTCCTTAATATTACTTATTTACAAAAGCAACTAAAAGCTTTTTTAATTCTAAGTAATGTCATAGTTTTATTGGATTTATTATTTTTCAATTCAGAGCAAATTTTCATTTAGATAGCACTAATTAGAGGGAAAAGTAGGTGATTTACAATCTCCATAGACTTCTACTTCTAAAAAAAAAAAATTGTCAGAGAACAAGAAGGTTATGTGCGAAATTTAATGAAATTAAGTGAGGGGGGGGATACATTTTAAAAATTTTGTTCCCAATATTTAAAAAAAAACTTTTCAAAAATAAGTTCATTCATTTATGATAAGTCCTGAAAATTTAATTAAAATCGGACAATTATTTGATTTTTACAAAGATTTCCAAATTAATGTGTTTTCTACGGAAAAAACGCGCGCAAAAAAAAAAATCAATGTTATTAGTAGTTAGAGTAGGCGATGACGTAAACAAAACACGATTTTAATCAAAATTTCGAACGTGTTAGAAAGGATTTAAAAAAAATTCAAAAAATAATTAAAAAATATTTTGGTCTTTCATATTAATTAATAATAACATAAAAATTTTAACGATAAAACTTTATTTTCGTTAAGTTTGTGGCCTTTTTCATTACGCTATGCTGTTTTTCCCGCGAAATAGTGAAGGTAACTAAGTAAGAAAATGCATACAACATTAAAATTGGCTTATAAATGTAGGATTCATTCTGATTCGAAAACTCAGCAAATCATTTAATGAAAAAATAATAGTGTAATATAAATTCCAGACAAATGCTACCTTACATTTTAAAAAGACAGTTTAACGTGATACAGTTGCACTGTAAAAAGCAAAGACATCACCATCAAAATTTTACTGACCTCAGATTTTTATCTCTTCTAGTTCTATTAAATTTGTGTTTTTCTGAAAGACTAGTTTCCGCCATTTTTTCGCATCTGTCGTCTGTAGTCAGAGAATTTCACAGAAGATTGCTAAATCACTCAATTGTTTATGCACTATTTTTTTCTTTTGATTTAATTTCATCGTTTCTCCAAATGATACTATGTGGTCTCTTATGATGACTGGACACCATTTCTCGTGTTCTCTCGTTTCCGCGTGACTTGATCTAATGTCGGTAGGATATTAGCATAGCAAGTCTCCAAATAACTTGTAATGGAACATTGAGATATTTCCAATTTGCTTGTAATCTCATCAAGGACATCGAGGAATGACAAAGTTTATAAAAACAGAAGGGGAAAAATAAAAAAAATATGTAGAAGTGTATAAATACAAAATAAAAAACAAATAAATAAATAAAACAAAAAGTCTTTCCTTTTGGCAATAGAAATTCATTTATTTTTTTGGTTTCTTTCTTTTTAGTACTATTTTTATTTCAGTTCTTTTTTGTTTTCACTATCATGAAAAAAAATATTTTCTAATTCTTTTTCGTTTTTTTCTTTTATCAACTTCTTCTTCTTCTGTGTTCCCTGTCCTTTCAGGACGTAGGCGATCATGGCTTTCCATGTCTCCCTATCCATGGTGGCTCTTAGCCTTCTCAAGTTACACCATGCAGCCCTCGTTCCATAATCCAATTGATGAGGTCCTTCAAATATGTTATCCGCTGCTTTCCCCTGTCTCCTTTTCCCTCTATCTGGCCTGTTAGTATCAAGTTCTCCAAGCCCTCTTTCCTCATCGCATGTCACAGGAACTTCATCTGTCTCTTCCTGATGCTCAGTATTAATTTCATTTTCGTTTCCACCATTTCCAAAGCCTCATCATTGCTCACATTTCAGTTGCTTCAAGTGTTTCTTTTATCTTTGATGCAACTACATTCCTTATAAAAAATATTTTTCTTTTATTAAATACTCGTTTGTTTGCATTTGGTAAACTACCACTCACCTACCCGAACTGTGCTTTCTGCCAAGTTTTTGATTTCGAGTAGTTCTCCGAGAAAAAAAAAGTTGTACCTTTTCCTTGAGATCCAAGCATGTGGCAGCACCTTCCCGACTGTACTAAAGGAAGAAGGTCGGAGTATATGATGCCAGTGTGAAAAGATCGCAGGGACTGAACAATTTTTGTCTTTGACCCATATCGACGGCTTCAGTTACTCGTGTCAAAATGTGTCACGTTCTAATTCCGTGAGAAATATAGAAATGAGGTCAGAGTTCGAAAGATCATACGAGGATGTGCTCTAAAAATACTCGATACAATCCCTAAAATTTTGTTATATTAAGTTTGGGGCACTTTTTTTTATCATGTACGCTCATTTTAGGTTATTAAGATAGAAGGGTGAGTTGTTTTGTTGCGCAGGGGTGCGTCTTCTTTGTACGTCGGGAGTCACCAGTGTAGCCGTAGGGAGCTGGTTATTGTTTCTTTGATTCGGCCTTGTGTCAGACTTAACCGAACTCCCTACAACTTACAAGTTTTATGCAGAGTTAATATTTATCAGAATTATCAGAAGGTTTTTAATCGTTATCAGAAGGTTGGTTGTCGACAGGATAGAATGTGTGGATTAGTGTAGAAGAATAAAATATATATTTTGCATTTTAAAATAGAAATTTATTAAAAGGAGGAATAACATAAGTTGTAGAAGTTAATGTTCAATTAAAAACATTATTAAGAGGTTAAGGGTCGAGTTCGTACAAAATGTTCGTAGTAGTAATTGTTGAAAGAGATAAGGAAAAAGAGAACAAGGTGCGACCCGACCTTATCTCCGGGTCGATTTGAACATTTAGTTCTTCCGTCTTTACATTTAGTTCTTTCGTCTCTCGGCTCCCATCTGTCTCTCTTGATTGACGCCGATGTCATTTGTATAGTCCTTTTGAATTTCACATTGAATCGCCAAGTCCTTCCAAGTCTTACAAGTCGCTCCCTTTGGTCAAAAATCATTTTAACACTTACTTGCGAAATCTGGTCTCGACTTTTTCGTTAAGCACATGGTCAATCCTTTTTCTATTTGGGAGAACCAGGATTTCACACGTCGTTGTGAATTTTTGTAAAAGTGAAGAAGGTTGATTTTAATTCATTTCTTATTCGCTACAGTTTAATTGTAGATCAATGGTATATTGGTTAAGATAAGCCGAAACAAATATCAGAAATGTTTGCAGATAAAGCCTCTTTGGTTGAGCCATGAACTTTTCAGCACCTTCTATGAACAAACACATACATCCATATACTTCGCGTACACATAAATATTTTATCTTTTTCTGCATTTTATCTAAATATTTTATGAATTTAATTATTTTTAATTTTCTAGGACGAGGATTTATTTTTATTTACATCGCGACTTCTATCCCCATTTCTGTTGTTATTATCCCAAATAATAGCAAAAACGATGAAAACTTTAATTATTTCGTTTTATTTTCACCCAAAATAAACGAGGAAATTGAAAATCCAAATTTGATGCGATTAGATAAAAAATGGCATTGTCGAATTGTTGCAAAAATCATGTTATTTGGACGAGCAGGCATGAACTCAGGGTGAATAGTTTATGGAAGCCAAACATTAACCACAGGAAAGCAATAATGAACTTTTTAGGATGGCAAAATCTGTTCAATGCCTAAGATAGTTGCATTTTTCTCCTTAACGTTGTTGTTCAGACCCACAAAATTCAGAATTTGTTTGTCATTTAAATACGCATACAAATTGATATTGTCTTTTATATTTTCTACCGAAGCCAGTTTTGGAATTAACATTCTCGAAAGGCAATAACATCATTTATATTAGCGGTCCCTACTGATGTTTCATCTTATGATTCGTTGTAAACGACGACGAAGCGGACCACGAGTGCGTGAATACTCCAACTTAAGTACATCTCTGCTAATAAATAAGCTTGCAAGGAGTCAAATGTTTGCAGTGTTTTTGTTTCTAGATAAAAATACTTGATAAATTTTAAATTTATATCAGGAAAATACATATGTGCGTATTTAAATAAAAGTAAAATCTATTTATAAAAAAAAAAAACGCGCAAAATTCATTTTCTTTTCAGTATTGCACTTCGCTCGGGCTTTTTTCCTGGTTTCTTGTTTTATTCGGACAAATGTCAACATTTCTATCTCGTCTTTTTAATGACTTTTCCTCCCACATCTGGTCGAAATTGGACAAAAATTTTATTAAATCTGGAAGGTATCTCCTCCTCTTGAACAATTTTCTTATCTAACATCCTTATCTGTTGCCATTATTACTGCTACTTAGTAGTGGGTTCTGGTAAACGAGCCTTAAATTATAAACAGAAGGAATAAGTTCTTTTCGTATTTAAAAAAAATTAAACATCAAATAATAAAATGAGTGAAAAAAAGAAAAAAGAACGAGAATAAACGGCAAAATGTGTGAACAGGAAGATGGCGAGTTCAATATTTTAGCAAATTAAATGATGAAAGAACATTTAGACGTGTTGACGTATGAGGATGGTTAATTTTTCTTTGATTCGGCCTTGTGTCAGACTTAACCGAACTCTCTACAGCTTACAAGTTTTATCCAGAATTATCATCATCAGAATTATCAGAAGGTTGGTTGTCAGTTGGAATGTTTGGAATAGTGTAGAAGAGTGGAATAATAAAATATACATTTTGAATGTTAAAATAGAAATTTATTAAAAGAAGGAATAACAAGAATTCGTAGAAATGTTCATAGTAGTAATTGTTGAAAGGGATAAAGGAGAAAGAGAACAAGGTGCGACCTGACCTTATCTTCGGGTCGATTTGAAGTTGAAGTTACATTTTAGTCGTTTCATCTCGCGGCTCCCATCTGACTCTTTAGACTGGCTGACGCTGGTGAAGTCCTTTCATTGTAATCTAGATTTTTCGCACTTACTCGCGAAGTCGTTTTTGGTCTTGCAGATCACTCCCTTTGGTCAAAAAGTATTTTAGCACCTACTTGCGAAATCTGGTTTCGACTTTTTCGTTAAGCAGATGGTCAATCCTTTTTCTATTTGGGAGAACCAGGATTTCACACGACATTGTGAATTTTTGTAAAAGTGAAGAAGAAGGTTGATTTTAATTAATTTCTTACCCGCTACTGACGGGTCATAAAACACACACATAAAACAAGCTCTCCTACCATTCTGAAGATTAAATTTCAATCTCGAAGTAGTAATGAGGAATAAATAGGTAATACCCAATATCTATTTGCATTTAGAATTATCCACTTGGCAATAGATACTAAAAATAGTATGAAATAGATAATTTCTTTTAAAAAAACTGGGGTAGCCTAATAATTATGGCCGGTAGTATATATATATATATATATATATATATATATATATATAAGAAAAAATAAGGCAGACACGTTATTTCAGGGTGAATCGAAAGTGTGGCTTATTTCCGGCGAACCATCTTCAGCTTCCGTCTTTATTTTACAAAGGATTTTACACGAATCAGTATATATATATATATATATATATATATATATATATATATATATAGAGAGAGAGAGAGAGAGAGAGAGAGATTTTTAATTCAAAATTAGTTGCTGCAGAGTTGACAAAAGTTAAAAAAGGTATATTGTCTTTGAAATATTTTTGAAAACTCAAAGAAAATTTTAATTTTGAGCTTTTTGTTTTTTTGTCTTCTGGTAACGAAATACTAATCTGGGGATTCTGCATTGCCTTCCTTTATAAGAGTGGGTCATCTGGACTTATACTAAGTGTGTACTAAATATTTACATTCTTTCATTTCCCCATCCCGTTCCTATCAGTTACGATTTTTTGTTTGTTTCACGGGATGGTTTCTCAGAATTTATCCCTCGCCCGGATGAAAGGACATGAGCGACAGGTGTCACCGGACCGTTATCCTGCGACTGTCCACAACAAACAAAAAATAACCCTCGGGATGTGGAATATCGGAACGATGAACAACTGTGGACAGCTGGAAAACAGGAAGCAGAAGATGACCAGATTAAACATCAATAATTTAGGAATATGTGAAATGAAATGGTCAAACAATGGACACTTCATCAGTGATGACCACATAATTATATACGCAGGAGGTGAAAATAATGAAAAAGGAGTCGGCGTTATACTGGATAAAGACACAAGGAAATGCGTT
Source organism: Ascarosepion bandense (assembly GCA_037127315.1). Taxonomy (NCBI): domain Eukaryota; kingdom Metazoa; phylum Mollusca; class Cephalopoda; order Sepiida; family Sepiidae; genus Ascarosepion; species Ascarosepion bandense. The sequence continues at coordinate 2,881,721 of JBBBDQ010001524.1, read as the reverse complement.
ATGGGATACTGCTAGATATCTGAAAGAATTCTAGTAGCTAAACTGAAAGGGAGGCTTCTCAATATATCGGTTATAGCGGTATACGCACCGACAACATAAAATACAGAAGAAGAAATCGAGTCCTTCTACTCCATGCTTGATTAGGCCAAAGCGCAGGGCAAATCGCAGGAATCAGAATTATCATGGCAGATCTCAATGCCAAAGTCATAAGAGAGAGAATGTGAAACAGTCGGTAATTTCGGACTGGGACACTGCATTGGCCGTGGTGAAAAATGGGTCCAATCGTGCACAGCGAATGACAAGATAATAACTAACACTTGGTTCCAAGGTCACCCAAGAAGACTTTGGACATGGCGAAGTCCAGGAGGAGAAATTAAGAACCAAATTGATTATGTCACTGTCAATAAGAGATCCAGAAATGCAGTCTTTCACAGCAAAGCCTACCCAGGTGCTGACTTCGAAAGTGACCACATATCAGTTTTATGCAAAGTAAGGATAAAAGTCAGTCAGTTAAGTGCCATACGTGAAACACGCTTTGGCGATCATGTCTCGAAATAAACATGACTGACTGGGCAGAAGATTATCCCGCAGTAGGTTGCCATTGCTTTCTGCGGTAGACTGGTTGCCAGCCAAGGCTATAGAACTCAATCTGTTCTGTTATTTAACTCATAACTGGAAGGAAGAGGCGGATTAATACCTTTCCCAAGGGTATTTGCGAGTAAATGAATGCAATGAATTCAACTGGAATTCGAACGCGGTTCACCGATTTCTTGTTCCGAGCCGATATCCACTGCACCACATCCAAAAGTAGGTGATTAAAGAAACCTAACAACGCTCTAAGACTGCAGTACAATAGATTCATGAAGCACCCGAACCTGTTGGAAATGCATATGGACAGTGTGAAAACGAAATATGAAGAATGAATTGGAAACGGAAGCCCAAAATGGAATGCACTAAGAGCGACTCTAATGACATCTGCGAACGACATCATCCCAAAGGAAAAAAAAAGGCCGAAAGAAAAATAAGTGGATCACTGAAGAGATTCTTGATCTGATGCAAAAGAGACAAAAAACAATGCCAAGATATGGGACAGAATACAAGAAAATACGTAATGAAATAAGGAGAAAATGCAGACAGGCTAAAGAAAGATGGCTCAATGACAAATGTGCTGAAGTAGAGAGACTGAGCACAACAAATAATGGTGATATGCATACAAAATTAAAGAAACTAACAGGACAAAAGACCTGTTCAGCAACAAGATGTATAAAAGCAAAGGACGGTACACTCACACTAGAAAAAATACTTCAAGATGGGATAAGTATATTGGTGATCTCAACAAGAAAGAGCAACCAACAATACACAAAATTACGGATGGACCAGAAATATTAAAAACCGAAGTGAAATCTGCAATGGCCAAATTGATTACAAACGAAGCAATCCGATGGGATTGTAATAGAGATGTTGTTGCCCTTAGAAGACTTTGGCATAGACAGTCTCACAGAAATAATAAACGAAATCTACAACAGCGGCAATATACCGAAGAACCTAAGCAGATCAATTTTCATAGCACTACCTAAGAAGCCAGGTACAAAGTAATATGAACTCCACCAAATAATCAGCTTAATGAGCCACATAACAAAACTCATCATCCGGATTCTGATGAAGAGAGCGGGCAGCAGAATTAGTCCAGGACAAGAACAGTGTGGCTTTAAAAATACCGGAACAAGGAATGCGATATTTATACTCAGAATGAAATCTGAAAGAGCAATAGAAGTCCAGAAGGACCTCTATCTGTGTCTCAGTGACTACGAAAAAGCATTTGACAAAATATGCCACAAAAACTTGATAGAGATGCTCGACAACTTCGACATTTGCGGAAAAGACGTTAGGATAATTAGGAATATCTATTGGCAGCAAACGGCTTGCGTACGGATAAGAAGTCAATTCAGCAGATATACAAAAATAGAAAACGGGCGTAAGACAAGGATGTGTTTTCTCAGCGGATCTATTCAACTTATACAGCAAACCGATTCTGATAGAAATAAAATCGTTGCCAGGATTTGTCATTGGTGGCCACAATCTCAACAATATAAGATACATAGGTGACACAGTGCTGATGACAGACACATAAAGGAAAGTGCAGGACCTCCTACAGAATGTAGCAAGAGAAAGCGAGAAAAAAGGACTAAGCGTAAACTTCAAGAAAACTGAACATACGGTCATCAGCAAGAAGAAGGCCCCAAAATGCCAATTACAGGTCGGAGAAACTAACAAGTAAAGAAATTTAAATACCTAGAAAGTGTGCTGACAGTGGAGGGAAAGTGGAATGTTGAGATTCAAGGACGCATTTCAAAGCTAATCAGAGTACTGAAATACAGGAAAATCTCATTGGAAACAAAGTAGAGAGTGCTGGATTGTTATATGATATCTGTCGTTCTCTATGGCACTGAATATTGAACGATCTCCTCAAGGATAAAGGAGAGGCTTAAGGCGGCAGAAATGTAGTTTTACAGAAGGATGCTGAGGATACCTTGGACTGAGCACGTGACTAACGACGAGGTGTTGGAGAGGATGGAAATGAGGTGAAAACTTAAAATTATCATAAGGAAGAAATAGATGATGTTTGTAGGACATGCAATGAGAAAGGAGGGCCTGGAAAATTTAATACTCACAGGACAAATAGAGGGAAAAAGAGACTGGGGAAAGCAGCATGAGATCTACTTGACAGTGCTGAGCAAATGGATAGCAAAGCGGGGTTCGGAAGAGATATCAAGCGGAAGAATTTTGAGAGTGACAAGAGACAGAACCAAGTGGAAGTCCATGATCGCCTACGTCCTGAAAGGATACGGCACATGAAAAATAAAAATATTAAAAAAAACAAAGAAAAAAAAGAAAACAAAGCAAAAAAAAAAAAATACAATACCAATGCTGTGTAATTTATACATAGAATGTTTGTATTATTTTCGATTTTTTAAATGTATTTCAATTTGAATGGCCGCAGGTGTTAACTGTAGTTTTTTTTTTCTATTTTTTTAATTTTTTTTTTTAACTGGCAAAGGAAATATTCAAAGTTTAAAAGAGGCTGTATAGTGAAGATAAAGGCTTATCTGTATCTTACTAATATATATATATATATATATATATATATATATATATATATATATATATATATATATATACTACCGGCCATAATTATTAGGCCACCCCAGTGTTTAAAAAAAACTATGTATTTCATACTATTTTTAGTATTTATTGCCAAGTGAATAATTGTAAATGAAAATAGAATGTTTTTTTTGTTAGAACTGCACAATAACATGTGCATCTAATGAATTTATAAATATTTAATAATTACCTATATAGCAGTTTCATCAATGGAAGAATAAAGAAAATTTCGGGTGATTCGGACGCGTTCATCTTTGCTTCCTTGTCTTGTAAAATTTTGCAAAGTAATAATAACAAAAGAAACAGTCTCTTTTCATTTAGTGTACCTCTCTTAGCTCGTCTTTTGGAGATGATCAGATTCAACACTGCACCATAAAACGCTAGATATGAATGAATCGTATCATATCTGTTCGGCTTTCAGAAACAAAGTTAAATAAAAAACAAATTGGCATTTGATACACTGAAATAGCAAATTCAAATCCTGGGAAGGAATGCTAGAATTCACCTTTCTGTTGGTTTCTCAGAAGGCTAAATGTTAATGGTAAAATGAAACGTATCCACCACGAAAGACGAGCTTGCATTTTTTTTTCAGAATCTGCAAAAGAATTGGTCATTGATTTGAGAGAGAATCAATAGTTTCTTTTCACCTCATTTTTTATCTCTCGCACCCGCACCCGCACCCGCACCCACAAAGCAAAAAAACTACGGGTGGGTTGCTTACCCGATAAGACAAACAGGAAATAATAGCCATATTTTGAAGTAGAAGAAGAAAAAGAAAAAGTAAAGGAACGCCAGGTTCTACGCTCGTCCCCATCCTCGTCTGCTTTTTGTCGTGACAATTGAGGATTAAAAAATTCAGCAGTAACAAGACGAAGGAATTCAAAAAAACAAAAACGAAAACGGTAAAACTCTTAGGAGAAGTATCGCCCAGCGTGAAGCAACCTTTTCCTTGTAGGGTTACGGGTTAGGGGTTAGTTGAGAAGTTGTTGAAGTGAATATGAAGAAGGTTATGGAAAAGAATTTATGATTGTTGAAAAATGCTCTTCACAAATGTAGCATTGTGGTAAGCGATTGAGTATGGGTGGAAGATGGGTGGAGAAGACGCGCATTAGAGAAGAAGAAGAAGAAGAAGAAGAAGAAGAAGGTTTATAAAGGAAAGAGAGGGAAGAAGTAAAGAAGAAAATAGAGAAGATAGAAGGAAGGGAAGAGAGAGGCAAGGGGAAAAGGCAAGAAGGGGAAAGAAAAAAAAGGAGAGAAAGCAAAGTGTAAACCTGGAAGAGAGAAGGCCAGATGGCGAGAAGGTAAAACAAAAAGAAAGACACAGAAAGAAGGAGAAAAAGTCGGATGGAAAGAAGAAGGAAAGAAATTACGTTAGGAAGGAGAGAAGTTGAGGAAGAAAGATAGAAGAGCAAAAAAGGCGGAGAAAAGTAAGGGAAGGAAAGAGGGGAAGGAAGGACGGGAAGGAAGGAAGGGACGAGAGGAGGAAGGAAAGAAGGAAGGGAAGAAAGGAAGGCAGGATGGAACGATCGCGGGAAAGGAAGGAACGAACGAGAGGAAGGAAGGAAGGAAGGAAGGAAGGAAGGAAGGAAGGAAGGAAGGAAGGAATAAACAAACGAACGAACGAGAAGGAAGGAAGGAAGGAAAGAAGAAAGGAAGGAAGGGAGGAAGGAATGAGAGGAGAGGAAGGAAGGAGAAGAAGAAACGAAGGAATGAGAGGAAGGAAGGAAGGAAGGAACAAGCGAATGAACGAGAGGAAGGAAGGAAAGAAGGAAGAAAGAAAGGAACGAATGAGAGGAAGAAAGGAACAAACGAAGGAAAGGAAGAAAGGGACGAGAGGAAGGAAGGAAGGAACGAACGAACGAGAGGAAGGAAATGAGGAACAGAAATGCCGAGGTGGGTTGTGTATGCATAATTATATCTACCCATGTTCTCCAAGAAACGTGAAAATTGTACAGATATCAACGCGTGTCGAGAATAAAATATTTTCTGAAATATACGTAAAATGTTTCCCTTGTGTAAGGTAAAAAATGGGGAAATCATCTCCATTCCTCGCAGTGGGTAGTCTGTGGTAGATGTGCGAAAGATGGCGGTTATAGAAAGACGTTATTAAGAATTTGTAGAAATTCCTGTGATCCGCTAACTATTTTGGGTTGGATGTATTATTTAAAAGTTTTGTTAAAATATGGACAAAAAAAAAAAAAAATGAAGTTTTAACGTCTGACACACTCGCTCTCTTATGGCTGTGTATGTGCTTATGTGGTTTTTGTGTATTTGTATTTGTGTGTGTGTGTGTGTGTGTGTGTGTGTGTGTGGGTGGGTGGGTGGGTGTCTATTAGTGTACGTGTTTTTTTTTTTACTGTTGTTCACCTAATTAGTTAGTTAAGCGCCATCCGTGAAACACGCTGGGCGATTATGTCTCGAAAGAGACATGACTGACTGGGCAAAAGATTATCTCGCACTAATTTGCCATTACTTTCTACGGTAGACTGGTTGCCAACCAAGGCTGTAGAACTCAATCTGTCCTGCTATTTGACCCATAGCTGGAAGAAAGAGACAGATCTTTCCCAAAGATAACTGAGCGTAAATGATTGCAACGAATTCAACGAGAATTCGAAATCGGCTGTCAAAAACAAGACCCAAAAACAGTTCATTGTAAAGAAAAGTCGATAACGAGATTTTAAAAAGTTAAAATTTCAGTGGTTGGGGAAGCATTCTATCGGGAAGCTGTTTCGCAAATTGGTGGTTCTAGGGAAGAAGCTGTCTGAATATAACTTCCTCCTTACCAATGGAATACGAAGGGTGGATTTGATCCTGTTTACATGGCATGGCGAATCTTCGATTTAACAGTCTGAACTAATAGAACTAAGGAATAGAGCTCGCCTGAACATTTTCCATGGAGATAGCGAAAGGTTTGTAAAGTTTCGCGTCTGTGAGAAAGGAATTGTAGGGTGATAAACTATTCCCAAGGCCATGTAGACACCTTTGAACACTGTCGGAGCGATCAAATGAGAATTGTGTAGATCCAGGGTTAGGATTAGGGTTAGGGTAGTAATGCTTCATATTCGGCCGGATCTGACCCTTGTAAAATTTTAGAGCATGGCAGGAGTCGGTCCCTTTGTGAAGCGGCACTCGGAACCTATCCCTTTTCCAATCATCTTAATAAATCGTATATATTGATTCCACCTGAGGGGTGAACGTCAGTCCCAGTAGACGTTTAAAGCAAAATGATTACCTCATTGAAATTACAACCGTTCATAATGACAGGAGAAAATTCAGGTTCTAGTCGGTGATGACGAGACGTTGTTGGCTTAATTTTGAATGTATTGGAGCCATTTTTTTCTTCCAATTGAGCTTTTAAAAGTCGGTCCCAGGAGAGATCATTTGATAGGTTATGGTCATCTAGGTGCGCCCATAAACTGTGGTATAATCTTCATATTAATTATCTAAGAATGTTCTACGATAGATACATAAAGCAGAATGAAGATAGGTCCGAGAAGAGAGCCTTGGGTCGCCTCATTCATTCTGTTGGGAGTGAGAGGGCATCAGCAGTGACACTAGAATAACCACATCATTTCTCTCTCAAGACTTTGTTTCTGTTGAGGTGATTAACAATCTTCCTGTTGATCATGAAGTCAAAAGTTTGATGAAGACACAATATATATATATATATATATTGTGTGTACGTTTCTCACTAGTCTCTCTCTCTCTCTCTCTCTCTCTGTCTTCCTCCTTTTCTCTTTCGCTCTCTTTATATATATTATGTTGTCCCAAAAGTTCGTAAACACTTGAAAAATATTGAAATTTTACTCGCCAAGTAATCTAAGGTTACCAGAAAACACTTGCAAAAATTAAAATTTTACTCGCGAAAACAACAAAAATTATTGTCAAATTACAGACTATCATTTTTCAAGACTTTCTGCCATCGATCTGCAAGCTTTCAGATCTGGTCAAAGTACCATTCAGCCGGCTTCGAATCAAAGAATTTTTGACACTCTTCCTCGACTTCATCAAACGAGTTGAATCAGCGGCCCTTCAGAAAGTGTTGCATTGAGCGGAAAAGGCCGTAATCTGATGGAGAACAATCAGGACTGTAGGCTGGATGTGGCAGAAACTCAACGCCGTCCAGCTCTTCAATCTTGTCTTTGGTCTTCCTGGCGGTGTGTGGCTTGGCATTGTCCTGCTGCATCAAAGCCGGGTACTTTTGCTTCAACTTTTCGTAGACACGCTCAAGTTGCTGACAATAAAGTTCGGCACTGATGGCACAACCATTCGGAACCAACTCAAAATGCACGATTCCTTCACAGTTCCACCAAATGCACAACATGACTTTCTTGCCGAATCAATCTTGATTTAGAACCGACGGTGTCTCTTGCCCTTTCTGAACCCATCGCTTGTCTCGATTGTGCTGGACGAGGTAGACACATTTCTCGTCGGGTGTCACAATGCGCTTCCTAAAACGCTCGTTCAATGGACTGCTGAGCAATTGACGGCAAATTTCAACTCGTCTGTTGGCTTGTGCTTCGGTGAGTTCGTGCGGATCTTGGCGAGGCTTTTTGTGAACAAAATCAAGTTGCTTCAAATGTCGGTGAATTGTCGATATGCCAACTCCAAGCTCATCAGCCAATTCTCGAGTGCTCAATAAAGGCGTAATGTTCAACCCGGTTTGCAAGTCTTCATCATCCAACTTTAACGGCCGTCTCGAACGAGGCTTATCTTCAAGACTCATGTTGCCAGAATTGAAACGCTTGTACCACTTTGAGATCGCCGCATATGCAATTGTACCTTCACCTTCACCTTCGGCAGCACAAATCTCTTCTGCAGCTTTTCTGGGGTTTTTTCTTTTACTTAAAAATTATTTTAATAAAATTAATGACCCACACAATACTTATTTGGTTTTCATAACGCCAATATTTCTTAGTATACAATAATTACTTAATTCTAGTTCTTACCTAAACAATCCACCCTTTTTAACAGATGAGGAAGTACAAAATCAATTTTTAAAAGACCTAAAATCATACCTGCTGTTAAAAATTATTGTCTAACCATTTAAATAATGTATTTTCCTAGTATGCATCTTATTCAGGCAAAATTAAGTGTGTCATGTTTAACATCAAGCTACATTTTTTCTCTTTTGCGACCCAACTTTTCAACTCCATAGGTCAACCTAATTCTCAATTTTGATTGAGCACTATTGACACACCTACAATTATATTTTAACATCTTCCAACCACCCTCCTTAATTTTCTAAATAACCATATATTCATTTTATTTTTTAAATAAATCATTTTCACAATTTAAAAAAAAAATATCAACTGAAGAAGACGAATAATGTTGTGACACATGAAGTTTTTTGTGTAGTAATATAATGCTTTTATAAACCATTGTAATAACAAAATTACAATATATATATATATATATATATATGAGGAGGCGTGAGATCTCTCTTAGGGATTTAATGTTGAAATGTTCATCCAATACTTTTGAATTTTGAAAATTTATTTTAATTTTAATTTATATATATATATATATATATATATATATATATATTCGTGCGTGCGTGTGTGTGTGTGTTTGTGTGTGTGTGTGTGTGTGTGTGTGTAGTGTTGAATTGTGATGATGCTTAGCGCCAAGATTATTGTTTTTTTCAGTGATTTACTGATAAAAAAGATATTTTGGCAAACACTGTTTTTATTGTGTTATTTTTTTAAGTGCTCGTGAATGTATGTCCGCTTAATTGCTTTATAATAAGTTGGCTTCTTCTCGTCATTTTGGTTCACCTATTCTCATTGTGTTGTATTGACCTTTTTCTTTCTGTGTTAGTATATGCGAACGCTTAAAAGGATTTTAATGCATAAGTAAATGTTTGTGATCTTGAATGTATATCTTGAAAAATATATATATCTATATATCTATCTGAAAAAATATCTACTTTGCTCCGCAAATAACAAAATTAAATGAATAACTAAATAAGTAAAATACTAACACGATAAGAAAACGATCAACACAACACAATAAAAAGGGGTTAACCAAAATAACAAGAAGAAAGCAACTCATTATAAAACAATTAAGTGGCCAACTATTCAGGCGCACTACAAATCATTGCAATATAAAGCAAACACCTGCAAATAATACAGCATTAAAAAGAAGACAACACAACAAAAGCAATCAAAAGCAATTTACTATCTGTAGAACCGCTCACAAACCAAAAATATTAAATATAAATAGACTCCGCATAAATAAGAATAAGGAACCGGGACATAACAGCAAGTTGAACAATAATCCCTTACGAAACTTTGAAGTCGGCATGATTCTGCTTAGTTAAGTGACAAACTTTTCCACATTAATCCTACACACACACGCACACACACGCACACACACACACACACACACACACATATATATATATATATGTGTGTGTGTGTGTGTGTGTGTGTATGTGTGTGTGTGTGTGTGTGTGAAACCAATAAGATGCAAACGCAAGTTCTACGCCATCAGCTTCTTTTCTCGCAATTCCTGCCTGTGAAATTCCCTTCCGTTTACTTGCTTCCCCGACAGCCACAATCTCCAAGAAATTAAATCTGAAGTCAATAGTCATCTCCTATCTCACTAACCTGCATCCTCTCTCTCATGCTCCTTTCTCCGTCCACTCCACTCTCATCAGTATTCTCATCCTTCTCTTATCCACTTCCTGACACGCCCTATAACCTGTCACTCATTCTCATAACTTTCCTCCTATGTAACCCCTCCACAAAAGTGGCAGTGTAATGCTTTGCCTGGAGCGACATGATTATAAAATATCTATACAGTAGCGAGCATAAAGATAAGAACAAAGTTAAGAAAAAGTCTAAATATTAAATAACTTTTTATTTTTAAGCTTCAAAGAACATTTTACGAAGGCAAAAAAGGATATAAAAGTAAATTATATAATTTCAAAATTTAAAGTTCAATAAACTTTTTCTGATAAAGATATAAGAACAATTATATAACATTAAAAAAATAGCTGATCAAAAACATCAGGACGATTAAATTAATTCATATAATAAGTATTTTGCATTATTGAAAGATTTTTTAGGGTAAGAACATAAAATTGGGTATTTTACTAAATAACACCGGCTCTTTACTGACTCTTGCATTGTAAGTATGGCGAAAAAATCTGTGACGTCATTGGAACTTAGAAAACTGATAGTCAAGTTACGTAAGGAAGATAAACTCTTGATTGTCGATATTTCAAAGAGTGTGGGGAAATCTAAAAAGTGTTATTCATAGTATTTTAAGAAAACTTGAGCAAAATGGGTCATGTGAAGCCAAGAAATCACCTGGAAGACCAAGGAAAACTACTGCAAGGGAAGACAGATGGATTGGTAAAGAATCGATATTTGCCTCAGTGCTCTAAAAGTAGCGTAAAATTTGGAGGAGGAAGTGTGATGGTGTTTGGCATGATTTCTGTTGCTAGTACGGGACCTCTTGTTAGGCTACACCGTAAGATTAACACAACTGTATGCAAAGAGATATTGAAGAAACATATTGTATGTAATTTCAGAACTGCAATTAATCAACCAGCTCTATTTATGCATGATAACGCGCCATGCTACACAGTGAAGTCTGTTAAAACATTTCTTTCTGAGGAGGATGTTACTGCTACGGAGAGGCCTGCTCAAAGCCCAGACATGAATTCTATTGAGAATGTTTGGAAGTTACTAAATGAAAGAGCTAAGGAAAAGAATCCATCAAACGTCGAAGAACTATGGACTAATTTGAAAGGAGAATGGGAGAAAATATCTGTTAATGAATGCAAGACATTAATTCGCTCAAGTAGTAAAAGATGTCAAGCTGCTATTAAAAGTAAAGTTTTTTCACATCAAATACTAATGAATTATGAACGGTATTTTCATTTGGATGTGATGTATGATTTTGTTAATCGTTCTGATGTTTTTGATCATCTATTTTTTAATGTTATATAATTATTCTCATAATTTTATCAAAAAAGTTTATTGAGCTTTATATTTTGGAATTATATAATTTACCTTTATTTCTTATTTTTCCTTGATAAAATGTTCTATGAAGCTTTAAAATAAAAAGTTATTTCATATTTAGACTTTTTGTTAACATCGTTCTGATCTTTATGCTCGCTACTATTATATATATATATATATATATATATATATATATATATATATATATATATAGTAAAGTTTTGTAATTTGCTTGAAGCATTGTGTAAAATAGGTATATGGTTATGTCTTGAAGGCTGTCACAATGCGTTGAATAAAATAAAGGAAGGTAAAGAAGTTTTTGGGTATTACCTATTTATTAAACATTAATATTTCGAGATCAAAATCTCATCTTCAGAATGGCAGAGAAGCGTATGTCTGTCCGAGTGTGTTCCTGGCCTTCCTTTTCTTTGAAACGGCAGGAACACATTCAGACAGACACACGCTTCTTTGCCATTCTGAAGATGAGATTTTGATCTCGAAATATTAATGTTTAATAAATAGGTAACACCCAAAAACTTCTTTGCCTTCCTTTATTTTACTAAACGCATTGTGACAGCGTTCAAGACATAACCATATATATATATATATAGAGAGAGAGAGAGAGAGAAAGAGAGAGGGGGAGAGAGGATGAGAGAGCGACAGACAGACATGGTAGGAAGATTGCATTGTTAGGCACAATTCAGTGTCACCATGTAGCATTGTTTCTAACACCTTATCTCTCTCTTTCTCTCTCACTATACATGTATGTGTGCGTGTGCATGTTCGAGAGGGAGAAAGAGAGAGAGAGAGCATGAATTGATTGTGGCCCTTTGAAAACAGATTTTACTTCAAATAATCTTTCCCAAGATCTGCCAAGATCTGAGTCTTGATGAGAAGACTTCACTTGAAGTCAATCGGCAACAGTAGAAACGACCTCTGAGTCCGATGATTGCACTCAGCTACGTTCCAACTGCATAATATTTTCACAGAATTAATTAATGACATTTTGAAAAACAGAAGTAATAAAAAGAAAAAGGAAAAAGTTATTTTTTTTTTTTTTTGCTTTTGCTTTTTTAAAAATATTTTCGGCTGGTAAAAAAATAGAAAAATACATTTTTAAAAATTAAAAATTTAGAACACTCTGTTCAAAGTGAAGATAATTTTGGTTTGATTGCGAACTTATCAAGCCCTCATTGTGTCTTTTACTAGTCACATTATATCTTCTGATATTTGCGTAGGCGTTCGTTAAGACGTTCGTGTGTGTTTCGTGCGTGTCCTGAGCATATTTTGTTATTCATATGCCAACAAGTAACAAAAGTCGTTTATTCTTTGTCGCCCGCCCAGGACGGAAAATCCCGACCTTCCAAAAAAAGCTACCGCTTTCAGGTCACGACATTTCTCGTGTCTGTGCTCCGTCTCCTTATTTAGAAACTCACGTTGGAGCAAAAGTTGAGGATACTTTGCACAATTTTGTCGAAATTGCACCTTATTGAGAAATATAGCGATTAGTGAAAACACAAGTAGAGTTCCATTTCCCTAAATTTAGTTTGTTAGTATTTGGAGATTTGAACAACGAATTTCGGACGAGCTGATCGTCTTTTGTATTTGTCACGTAGGGACGCCGGCGACCACCCATGAAACAGCAGAGTAAGCAAGATGGGATAAAGAATAGCACTTTCTACAAACTCATTACAAGGGAACTTTTGAATCGAGGCAGAAGAGAGAAGAGTTCACTTAATAACTACTTCGAAAGAAAAGCAACCATTTTACCTTCAAGTGGAACATATTTTTTCTTCTTTTTTTTAATGTTCATTGTTTTTTGTGTATCTGGAAATAAAATCTTTTTTTTTTTTGGTGTAAAACGAGTCGTTTCACTTTCTTCTTCTTCTTGCTGCTGCTGCTACTCTAATTGTTGCGTTACATTTTTTCCATCTTTCTTTCTTTATTTCAAATAATATCTGTTTAAGTCACGCTAGCCTTTCAGTTCCGACTTCCTTTCTTTACCGACAAGATGGATTATAATAATCCTATTTGATCTTTTTGTTGGATTGTGATTCTTATGGTCGTACGTAATATGTTACAAGTCCCAGGTACAAAGAAAGAACGAAACAGATTGTCAACAAAAGAGAAGGCCATTTCCGGTTGCTCTTTCGACAGCATCGCAAAAACAAATACCAAACCTCAATCACACAACTTAGGTACATCCACTCATTTTCGATACAGGCTTACGGCCTATCACGTTGAATACACCGGTTCTCGCTTGATAACCGAAGTTAAGCAACGTTGAGCCTGGTCAGTACTTAGAGGGGTGGCCGCTTGGGAATACCAGCTGTAGGCGTATAGTGACGGATGTGCGTTGTGGTGCAGTGGGTATCGGCTCGGAAAGGGAAATCGGTGGGCCGAGTTCGAATTCCAGTCGAATATGCTGCATTCGCTTAAGCACTGGTACCCTTCGGAAAGGTATTAATCCGTCCCTTCCCTCCAGTTATGGGTTAAATAACAAGGGTAAGACTTGGGGACCCTGCCTTAAAAACAAATCCCAATGGATCTTGATATTCGAAAAGAAAAAGTATTACTAAACACAAAACTTATATATAAAAAACAACAACAATAATACATTGTTGAAAGAAAAAGGTATTACCAGCAATAAATAAATAAAAATTTAGTTGGCAATAAATGACCCGCCGAGGTTTATATGCCATAATACAAAACAATCAACCACTCATTTTCGAAACCAAAGTTTTCAGGTGATTTAAAAAAAAGAAGCATTCTTGAAGTTTTCATTTTAGTTTTAATTGAAAAGTAAATGATTAATTTTACTATTCTAATGAGTAAAATACTCCGGTACATTTCAAACATAAATTATATTGATTGGAATCTAAAATTTTGAGATTTTAAAAAGTTTTTAATTTTTCAGTCATTTTTGAGTGATCGACACATTTGTAAACAAAAGTTAAATCTCAGTTTTAAAAAATTTGCACAAATAAAATATACCTCTGTGACATGTTATTTTTGGAAAATTAGCAAATTTAAAGTTAAATTCTGATTTGAAACAAATATTACTTGTTTATAACATGAAATTTGGAATAAAAGTATTTCTTAATCACAGAGCACTGATCTTTGAGGTTAATGATGACAGCCAGATGGGTGAAGTGATTGATGATAGGCTAAGTATTGTTGACCAGAATTGACATAAATTTATGAAATCTAAGTGAATGTTTCGTAAAGAAAACAACCTTTGAAAAACATTACCTTTAATGATATGTCTCTTAAAATATTCTATAGCCAAAAATGTACTATTTAAAAATTAAAAAGTATTTTTAAAATCTTACTGCTAAATGATTTTTATGAAACTTTTCAGTAGTCAATTTGTAAACATAGTTTTTACTTAATAAATTAATAGCTGAAGACGCCAAGTGATTGGAAGGAATTTAAAAGATGTTTGAAACTTTATAAATTACCTTAATTAGGAAAGAAAAACTGAAAACAATTCTTATATAAAATCATTATTCATCGAAAAAAAATTTTTTTTCAGAGTATGATATGCTTAAATTATATTATTTATAAAATCAAGAATTGGCTAAAACAAAATTAGATGATTTACAGTACCTAAGGAGTCCTGCATTCAACTAATAAAGCAAACATTTGTGATTAGTATTGAATTTCTAAAAATTCCATGAGAGGGGGTAACGGATGTAAAAAATAAATGTTTTACAGAAGGATACTGAGAATATCATGGACTGAACATGTAAATAACAACAAAGTTTTGGCACATAATGCGGAAAGAGGGTTTGGAAAATTTGATACTCACAGGACAGATCGAAGGCAAAAGGAACAGAAGACAGCAATAATTAAACTACCGAGCGATCTTGAGCAAATGGATGGCGGATCAAGGTTTAGGAGAGATAATAAATAAAATTTATTAAGAGCTAAAAAGGACAGAAAATTGTGGAGATCCGTGATTGCCAACGTCTTGAAGGAACATATCACTTTGAAGAAGAAGAATATAAAGATGGATTAAACTTTTTTGAAGTGTTAGAGAAAGAGAGAGAGAGAGAGAGAGAGAGTTTCGGCCGTGGTAGGCTCCAGCCTTTTTCAGGTGCTAGCAATTTCGAAACGAACCCTTTATTACAATCACTGGGGTATATCAACTCCATCCCTTGCGTAGTAATGCCTCGATTGGAAGTCATGAGTTATCTCCCTCTAACCCTGAAAGTTGTTCACCACTGCTCTAGCCTAGTATTGAACTTAGGATCAAGTCACAAGAACTAACCAACGTCTATATCCACTGGGCCATGTGTCCTTAAGATGAAGACAATAGTTCGAATAATGTAAATACTGTGAATATGTTGTTGCTGATGTTCTCGTGCATTTCCTTGTGTCTCTAAGAATCCATTCAGAATCATCGTCATGTACAAAATTTCCTTGTGTCTCTAAGAATCCATTCAGAATCATCGTCATGTACAAAATTTCCTTGTGTCTCTAAGAATCCATTCAGAATCATCGTCATGTACAAAATTTCCTTGTGTCTCTAAGAATCCATTCAGAATCATCGTCATGTACAAAATTTCCTTGTGTCTCTAAGAATCCATTCAGAATCATCGTCATGTACAAAATTTCCTTGTGTCTCTAAGAATCCATTCAGAATCATCGTCATGTACAAAATTTCCTTGTGTCTCTAAGAATCCATTCAGAATCATCGTCATGTACAAAATTTCCTTGTGTCTCTAAGAATCCATTCAGAATCATCGTCATGTACAAAATTACAAAAACATTTCATGAAAGAAATGAAGGTGGAAATAAGCACAAAGGAAATTAATACTGAGCATCAGGAAGAGACAGCTGAAGTTCATACAATGAGGAAGGAGGGCTTGGAGAACCTGATACTAACAGGCCAGATAGAGGGAAAAAGAGACAGAGGGAAAGTGACAGATAACATATTTGAAGGACCTAATCAGGTGAATGATGGAACGAGGTTTGCATGGTGTAGCAGGAGAAGGCGTGCTAAGAGCCACCAAGGATAGGGAGACGTGGAAAGCCATGATCGCCTACGTCCTGAAGGGATAGGGCACATAGAAAAAGAAGAGGAGAAAAACTGTTTGTGGTTAAATGGGGACAAGAAGCCAGTAGGCATGAGAAGTCAGGAAAAATGGAGTCGGAAAGTCTTGTACACATACACATACAATATATATATATATATATATATATATATATATATATATATATATATATATCAGTCTGTTCTTATCTATCTATCTATCTATCTATCTATCTATCTATCTAAATCACTCGCACACAGGCCTGTTTTGGTGTATCACAGCAAATTAGTGCGACTAGAGTAATCGTTTACTTCAAGCCGGGACAGAAATCCAACTGATTTGTCACTATCCGGAAATCATACCACCAAGCTATCGGCATACATCAGAGAAAGGTATTTTCATCGCGTGTAAAGTTTTTACAGAATGTAAATACGCCAGCACACACACACACACACACATATATATATATATATATATATAGGTTGAGAATCCTTTACCTGAAATTCTTTGAACCGGAAGTTATTCAGTTTTTTAGATTTTTTGGGATTTTGGAAAATGGACTATTTCATTTGTATATATCATCTATAAAATGGAGCAACTTGGGAATGGAATCCAAGCATTTTACGATATCCTTTTACATTTCATAACACAGCTTATACATATACTCTGAAGACAGTTTTTTAAAAATAAATAACATACACTCTGAAAGCAGTTTTATATGAAACTGAATAAATTTTGTTTACATGCAGATACACTTAATGTCGCTAGTCATGTAACACTTACACGGATTTTTAAGGGGTGAATTTAAGATTTCAGTTAAAGATTTTTTATAATTACTTCATGTATAGAAAAACATGATTACTAGTTATAATCAATATATAAATGCAGGACATTTTGACATTTTCAAAAATAACTTTGTTAAGTTCTAAACACCTGGTAAGTAATCCACGAACGAAGACGTTGCTATGACGATCGCTAACGATGGCTACATAGCTGGGCTTCCCCCCCCCCACACCATTACCTCCATTATAGATGAGCTCACTGACAACAGCCGCACATCAGGAAGATTCTTAGTGCTTTCAGAAATTTTTCATTCGCAGTAAGACATATCAGCACCCGAAAAACTTTCAGATTTTGGAAGGTTTTGGAATTTTGAATTTCGAATAAAAGATGCTCAGCCTCTCTCTCTATATATTGAAGATGAGTTCATCACACCAAAGCATGGCCAAAAGTCTACATGAACACAAGTCCGCAAATCCTTTGCTTTTAAGTTATTAAGTTTTGTTAGGACGAATAAAAATATATTCCAAAGGACATAACTCTTTACTGTTTCAAACAGAGTACCTCCCTTTTCACCTCTGTCGAAGTGAGTCCACGCGAGTCACGTGATCTACGCGACATTCAGACGTGAGGCGCGCGACTCTCAACAGACTTGGAATATGGCCGTCAATGGTTAAGAACACATGTATATTCTCCTGCCCTAATGGTTGTGACGCACAACACAATAACTTTGGACTAATTCTATAGACCTATGTTGTAATGTTGTCCGTGTAAAATAAATGTATACTTCCAGTTAACCGCGAGTAAATATCTACTTTTCTTTCGTTCCATGCATTTTCTCCAAGTGCTGCACACACACACACACACACACACACACACACACACACACACACACACACACACACACACACATATTCGTCCACTGATTATGAATTATACTGCACATTAAGGCGTTATAGTTATGAGACGACAAACATCCCGTTCATAACAAGTTTTTTTTAAGTTTACGTTAAATGGCACTGTTTAGTCACATAGACTAGGTTACATTTGTCATTTGTGTATTTTTTGTGGCTAGTCTGTCTTCAACGTTTAACTTGTGTATTAGTGAGTTAACTGAGAAGTGTTCCATTTAACAATGGCAAGATATTCTTATGGTGAGCAGACACTAAGGATTTTTTAACATCCGGGCACGCGAATGATATTGGACGGGAGGCTGCACGGCCGTATCAGATTGCGTTTACAGACCGAAGGCAGTTGAGTCTGGAGTTGAGTCTGCTGCTGATCGTCGCGTTGCTGAGACAGGATCAATGTCACCACGAATTATGGATTGAGGAAGGCCAAGATACTCTTGTACGCATGACAACGAAGAACCCATTCAACATGGCCTTTTGAGCACATGTTTATACGGACATATTACCTTGTTTTGATGTCAGAAAATCGTCCCCAAATTTTTTGTAAAAGTATTTTAATACAATATATATATGCCCGCAAGTCCTTCATTATTGAGTTATTAAGTTTTAAAAAAGTTTACGGTAGATGTCACTTTGTTGTTATATAGACGAGATTACATTTGTCATTCGTGTACTTTTGTGGCTAGTCTGTCTTCAACGTTTAACCTGTGCATTACTGAGTTAATTGAGAAGTGTTCCATTTAACAATGGCAGGATATTCATATCGTGTGCGGGCAGATAGGATTTTTTTTTACATATGGACGCACAAATGGTAATGGACGGGAGGCTGCATGGCTGTATCAGATTGAGTTTTCAGGTCGTAGGCATCCAAGTCATTCAAACCTTTTTTTGTAGTTTATCGTCATGCTGCTTAGAGAGGAACCGTGGTACCATAAACTATGAATCGAGGAGGACTGATATCTGCTCGTACACCTGACCACGAAGAACCCATTCTACTGTCTGCCGGGAACGATCCCGGTATCAGCACATTTCAACTAGCCTTAGAATGTCTTACATCACATAGTACCGTATGGAAGTTACTTCAAAAGCACTTCTTGTATCTGCATCATGCAAGCTCGCTTCGTCCTCTCATCACCCACTGAGTAGAACGTTTGCCGATGGCTTATTACATAAATTTCCGCTCCGTTGTTTGTCTCTTCAGGTTATTTTACGGATGAGGTAACATTTTAAAGAGACTGAATAACAAATTCACACAACTAACGTTCGTGGGCGGATTAGAATCCCCAAGTTACAATACAGGCTAGATACCATCATCAGTTTGTGATTAATGTATGGGCTGGAATTGCAGATGACTGTCTGGCAGGTCCATACGTTCTCCCAGTACGTTTTACAGGAGCTGTCAACAGAGACCTTATTTCGAAAACAATTACAGACCTGCTAGAGAACGTACACACGTGGTTCATGAATGATGGGACTCCGGTTTAATATAATCACATAGATGTTGATGCACTGGCAGACATTTACCATGAAAGATGAATAGGTAAGGAAGGAACCGTTTCATGGCTTGCACGTTACCCCGGCCTCAGTCTTTTCAATTCGTATCTGTGAGTCAAACTAAAATGATTATACGACAAATATTAATAATGCAGAGACGTTTCATCAACCAGTCATTGGGGAAACCAAACTTAACAAAAGTATTTTTGGATTGTATCTTAGGTTCTAAATTTAACAGCGTCTACCGCAATTTTTAAATCTAATAACTTAAAAACTAGGGATTTGCGAACATGAACTTGTTTTGTTGTGAGGAACCCGGCCCTAAAAATTGTAAAATTTATACACCATTTATATATATATATATATATATATATATATATATATAAACACACTTTAAAACAGACAAAATAAGAAAACCTATCCACAGAGAATTTAAAGGCTTAAACCTAAATGTAATAGTTAACACAAATTTAAAAGTAGTAAACTTCATCGATGTAACAATAGATTTAGTTAACAATAATGACCAACCATACATAAAACCTAACGAATACCCACTATACATCCACCCAAAGTCAAACCACGCCCCTAGTATAATCAAACATATACCCTCCTCCATAGAATATAGAATAAGTCAAAACTCGTCCAGTGAAGAAATATTTAACAAACACAAAAGTCTCTACAAAAAGTCCCTAAAAAAAGCGGCTACAAAAATCAAGACATCCAATACATAACAAACTATAACCATAACAGGAAAAATAGAAATAGAAAAATCACTTGGTACACACCTCCTTTCAACCAAATGATAAATACCAAACTAGGACAAAAGTTCCTGAACTTAATCAAAAAACATTTCCCCACAAATAAACCTCTTAGTAAAATCTTCAACAAAAATACACTTAAACTAAGCTACAGTTGCACAAACAACCTAGAAAAAATCATAACAAACCATAACAAATATATCCTAAATCAACACGCAGATCAGAATAAAATCGACTACCAAAATAAAATAAAACACAACAATAAAAACATTTGTAATTGTAGAAACCTTAACAACTGCCCACTACAAAATAAATGTAAAGTAAACTCAATAATCTATCAATGCAACATAACATCAATTGAAAATTCAACTATAAATAAAGTTTATATCGGATCAACTAAGAACACTTTTAAGCAGCGCTGGTACATGCACTTAACTTCATTCAAAAACAACTTATACCGAAACCAAACATCCCTTTCTACATACTTTTGGAAGCTAAAGGATTCAAAACAGAAACCCAAAGTAAAATGGAAAATCCTAGAAAAAACTAGATCTTAAAACTCACTTGACGACTTTATCTGCCCTTTATGTTTAAGTGAAAAGCTACACATTCTAAAGTACCCCAACAGTAGCGAACTATTAAACCGTAGAGACGAGTATTAGCAGTATTATAATATTTCTCGTTAAAATTTAAATAAACAAAAAAGCACCCCACCCACACGACCCCCCCAAAATGCAATAACTACACATAATCAACCCTATTAATAAATAGAACAAAAAACGTAGAAATAAAAGACAACAAACCCCACACCACACCAACAATAAGTCCAGCGACCTGTAAATGGTAGGAAAATAAAAGAAACGATCGACACTACAAAAAACCATATATCCCAATACAAAATAACCAAAACTAAACAAAAACGTGACCAGCCCAAAACTAAATAACACATATCCTCTAAGCCAAATAGCAGCACCTTAAAAACCATAAAAGAATTGACTAGACCATCCAAAAAATCACACACCACTCATTCGACATATACTAATTTAAAACTTAGTAAACTTCAGTTACTTTCCTGTTTATTTTTTTTCTTTTCTTTTTTTTTAATTGGAGTAGATAGTTCTTACTATCGCCCGGTCTCACACTCCACCCCCTTCTTTTGAACAAGAGTAGAGGTGATCACCTTGTTTCTTGTTCAGGAAGGGGTTCCCGGCTCATCCCTCTTCTTCGGTCTTAGTGTTAGTTCAGCTGGAAGCTCTTTGCAGTTACGGAGTATGGTGGCAACGCCTTTACATTCTGAGGGTACCGGGTTGGCAGTCTCCTGGTTGCTGCTTCCGACTGGTAATTAGGAGCCCGAACTCTTGCGTAGCGTCTTGAGAGGCTGTTCTGATCAACAGTTGAATAATACCGGGGTTCTTGTAGTGCCATATCGCGCATGGAAGGGCGTCCCTGCATGAACGTTCGGTGGGAAACCTCGAGGCCACATTATGTTGTAGGCCGCGCCAGTCTCCATCCTTCATATGCTGCAAACAAGTGACCGACAGATTCTACTCTAAGACCTCTCCTCAACTGAATCACTATGGAAAAAAGCAAACATAATAGCAATACTAAACCAGCTAGTCTGAAAACGCCCAAACCCGTCTGCATCTCTTACACTAACATACGTGGTATCCGCACTAACTTCCTCAGCGTAGATTCATTCCTTCACACTAACTCATCTGATATCTTAGCCTTATGCGAAACTAAGCTTAACCCTTCTATCCCCTCTTCTGAGTTCTACGTTCCTGGCTACCTTCCTCTCTTCAGGAAGGACTCCAATGTTCATATGCATGGGCTTGGTGTGTATGTCAGCGAACACCCCCCCTAGCTAGGGTGACATCTCTTGAATCCCTGGATCATTCTTTCATGTGCTTCCGTCTCTCACTTCTAAGCTCGATTAGCTATCTCTTCTTTCTCTACCGCTCACCTTCCTCCTCTTACTGTTCGTTACTTGACAGCATCTCTGACAATATCGACAAAGCCATTTCTTCCCATCCCTCTGCCCACATATTTGTGTTTGGTGACTTTAACACCCACCACACCAAGTGGCTGGAGAACTCTGTCACCGACCCTGCTGGTGTCCACACCATGAATTTTTCACTTTTCTCTTACTTCCCGACTGTGGAATCCCCTTCCACATGACTGCTTCCCCGACGGCTACAATCTCCAGGAGTTTAAATGTAAGGTCAATAGACACCTCCTAACACAATAACTCGCTCCCATTCTTTCAAACACTCTTCCCATCCTCCCAACTACCTATCACCCCCTTCTGACATTTCCTATATCTAACCACTCTTTCTATTTACCTTCCCCTATGTAGCCCCAAGCGCAATAGTGGCAGTGGAATACCTTGTTTGGGGTGAAACGATTAAAAAAAATATCATTAACAACGACGCCACTACTACTTCATCCAGACAAGATAAATAGGAAACCTGTCCTGAACTTAACCACCACTCCCAACACCTAACTCCAAGACTTAAATAAAACCAACAGAATCCACATAAGCTCCCAACCCCCACTTTCACCTAAAAAAAGCATATTCACCACAAATAAACCGTTTTTTCACCAGATAATTTTCATTTCAACTTCTTTACCCGATGAGAAGCAACCAAAAAACAAGGTTAGCTTCGAAACGCGAAAATTTTTGTGTAGTAATACTATGAATTTATAAACCATTGTAACAACTATTACAATACTATATATATATATATATATATATATATATATAATCAACACATAATTAAAAGGTTATAAATCCTCATTTTTTCTCTAGTCGTGTAAAAATTACTTTTAAAAATATTATATTAATTTTTGTGACATTTTCGATACGATGTTGTATACTTCTTTACCCATCGTCTAACGTCAATGTTTCTTCGTTGTTCTTCTACGTTTTGAATATTCTGAATTGAATTAAACTTTTTGATATTTTTGGTTTGATGAAACAGTCATGATTTTACACGACTGCCGAAATAAATTCTAAATTTATAACCATTTAATTATGTGTTGAGTTTTACTTTTCTATATTTCATATTGCTCTGGATAATATCCATTGAGCTCTTTATTTTTATTTATTTAACCCTTTATATTAATTAGATACATTTTTTCGCATTATCCTTTCCGTTTTTACAGATTTGTCATTATTTCCCATATGTATGAACGAAAAATGCG
The DNA here is from genome assembly GCA_037127315.1 of Ascarosepion bandense. Taxonomy (NCBI): domain Eukaryota; kingdom Metazoa; phylum Mollusca; class Cephalopoda; order Sepiida; family Sepiidae; genus Ascarosepion; species Ascarosepion bandense. The sequence continues at coordinate 2,858,400 of JBBBDQ010001524.1, read as the reverse complement.
CATATATATATATATATATATATATATATATATATATATATATGTATATATAACTTATTTATAAATAGAACTTTGTCTGTGTGTGTGTGTGTGTTTGTGTGTGTGTGTGTGTGTGTGTGTGTGTCTGTTACCTATAGACTCCGAAACGGCTGAACCAATTCTCTTGAAAATTTACACATTTGTACTATAAGCGTCTGCGAGTGTTCTTAGCTAGTTTTGTGTCGAGGTACCCCCGATAAATATCGATTATAGAAGGAGTGGCCCGATTTTAGTCAAATTTGATACACTCATAGACAAAGACATAAGAATCGATATTCAGAAGTTTCAAGGTTGCAGTTCTTACAATAGTGCAGAAAATCGATAATATATATATATAAAAGGCAAGATGTTTGTGTGTGTGTCTGTTTATCTGCCTGTATGTCTGCATTTTTTTCAGCCCTTTTATTTTAGTTTTTGCTTTGGGTTTGGCTCTAAGTAGGTATAATTGTAGTTCTTAGTTTCAGCCATGATACCATTTACTCAGAGGATTTATTTAGCCTTCAAAATTCAGTTTACGACAAAAAAAAAAAACTTATTTGATATCGATACCAGGAAATTAAAATTTGACTTACATCCATTCATTTTTCTTTCAGTCTACGGTTTCGCTTTAACTGGAAACATCTTTTGCTTTTTAGTCTTTCGTGCCAACGTCCAAAGAGTCTGAGCTCCAAGACCATGGATTAGTTTTAAAGCTTTCATTACACCCGTGTAACGCCGGGCTATACTGCTAGTATATATATATATATATATATATATATATATATATATATATGTTTCTTTTTCTTTTTTTGTTTGTATCTACTTTGTTCTCAATTTTTGTCGTATTGTCATGTAACAGTATTTGATTTTTTTGCTCTAGGAATTGTCCATCGCTATTTTTATTCAATTACCGATGCTTGGCTTTTCCATAAAACCCCATGGTATTTTTCAAAAACTTGAAACCTGGAAGAGCAACAAAAAATAAAAAGAAATTAAACTGTGAATCTTAAGAAACTAAGGCTACACAAAAGCGAACCTGAAAATACAAAGGTTTTACTGGAGAATCTCCTACTGATAATGTGGCTATTCTATGTGTTGTGTCTCATTTAACTATAAGATCAGACCAGCTCCCAAGTAGTTCATAAATCTCTCTTATCTTATAACTACTGTTGATATTAGAAGTCAAGCTTCACTTAATTTCGCCATAAAATTTAATTTAATTTTTTTATTTCTCATCAGAACAAAATAGGATCAACTCCTTTCTCCAGGCACCCCCTTGCATTTGGAAAAACTTGAATTAGGATTTTTACATAATTTATATATTTATTTTTTATCGACTGGATGTCAAGTACTCAGTCAAGTGCCATACGTGATACGCGCTTTGAGCGATCATGTCTCGTTCGAGACATGACTGACTGAGCAGAAACTACCCCACAGTAGGTTGCCATTACTTTCTACGGTAGACTGGTTGCCAGCCAAAGCTACAGAACTCAATATGTCCTGTTATTTAACCCATAACTGGGGGGAAAACGGATTAATACCTTTCTCAAGGGTATTTGCGCGTAATTGAATGCAACAAATTCAACTGGAATTTGAACTCGGCTCCCCGATCCGATATCCTCTGCACCACAACGTGAAGCTTCCTAATTATTTGTGGCTCTCTGGGAACATTTTATGCCCTTACCATTTTAGTCTGGGATGGGCATTTTATTGTGGGCATTAAATATTGATTGTGAACCTAAACAATTTTTATTCTCCTGTGAAGGAATTTCATTGAAATTTTCTTTGATTCTTTCCGATTGTCACTTCAAATAATCTGCATTTCGGCATGAAAAGGAACTTCACTTTTACAATTGTCATTAATTCTTAAGTTGCATCTCTTAGAAATACGACATCCGAGTCGTTCGTCTTGCGAAATATGTGGCGGAAGGAGCCAACTCCTTAATATACGGGATGTATCCAAAATATTTTGAATGTAGGTTTATCACACCAAATCAAGGGCAAAAATTCATATAAACATATGTTCGCATATTTCTTTTAGTTATTTAGTTTACGGTAGATGGCACTGTGTCGTTATATAGAGAGTATATATGTGAGAGTAATGAGTTTGAGTTTTGTTTAACGGCATATCAACACCTCTGTGGGTTATTTAATGCCAAAAATGTAGGGTTTCAAGGTATGTTTTTTAATGTTCGGTTGTAGTAAGAAGGTTGATTTAGTCAGATTTTAATGAAAGATTTTTTTTAATTTTTATTCTTTTTTATTTTAGAAAACTGAAAATGTTTTCTAGTTTTGTATTCAAAAATGTTTACCTGATAATTTTTTCCTTCAAAAATGTATTATTGGTAATATTTTTCCTTCAAAAATGTATATTTTTCTATAAAAGTCTATTTTTATGTACATATTTCTGTAAAAGTGTTTTTTATACTTTCATAGTGTTTTGACTCCAGTTTAGGGGTTAACTATTTGCCCATACCTGGGATCCTAACAGGTGCTACCACTCCGGGTTAGGGTAGATCTGGAAACAACAGCAATTAAGAGGTGGTTCCATGCTTCTCACCACCTCCCAATCAGAGGCCTTGCTGCCGGATGCAGTTTACCGTCATGTTCAGGACTAGAAATTATTTGAAAGAGTGTGCATTCGTGTCTAGAAGCAATCGAAGGACATTTTGAACTTTTGTTATGAGTTCTTGTGTTGAGGTACATCGATGGCTTTTTTAAAATATGTTTATGTTTACATTTTACCTTGTATTGGTGTCAGGAACCCGCCCTAAAATTTGTAAAATAATTTTTGGATTGTATTTTGGATTTTACATTTAACAACGTCTACGGTAAAGTTTAAACTTAATATTTGAAGAATGAAAGATTTTCAGATATATGTTTATACTGGATCATTGTTTTGTTTTAGTGTGAGGAATACATCCACAAAGTTTGTAAAACCATTTTTAATTCAACCTGTATATTAAAATCCTAAGCAAGTGATTTGATCGGATTGTTGGCATAGGAATATTTTTATAAGAAATAATAATTACAGTATTTACATTATTCGGACTATTGTCCTCAACTTTTGTACGACGTTTCGGCCTTCTTCAGCTGCTAGGAATTTCGAACCGAACCCTTTATTACAATCACTAGGGTAAGGACACACGGCCCAGTGAATAAAGACGTTGGTTAGTTCCTGACTTGACGCTTAGAGTTATGAGTTCAATACCAGGCAGTGGTGAACAAGTAACTTGCAGGTTTAGAGGGAGATAACTCATGATTTCCAATCGAAGCATTTACGCAAGGAATGAGGATGATATACACCAGTGATTGTAATAAAGGATTCGATTCGAATTTCCCAGCACCTGAAGAATGCCGGAGCGTACAACGGCCGAAACGTCGTATAAATGGCAAAAAAGATGAAGACAATACTCCGAGTAATGTAAATACTGTAGGTACTACCTCATCTCAGAAATATAGACAAAATTACAGTATGAGCTTTATTTAGCATTGTCGAAAAAAACTGACAAAGAAGTATTAATTTTTACTTAGCCATTTATTCGAAATATATACTTTGATATCTAATACGTGAACTATGAGAAAAATAAAATAAGAAAAATATAGTATATAATTTTGTATTTTGCGCAGGGGTTCCTTGAGTCATGTAATTTATTTTAAGGTTTACACAAAAGTAAAATGGTTGAGAAATGCTGATTCAAAGCCTCGAACCGAACCCTTTATTACAATTACTGGGGTATATCATCCTCATTACTTGCATAAAGCCTCGATTGGAAGTCATGAGTTATCTCCCTCTAACCCTGTAAGTTACTCGAACTCACAACTCTATGAGTCAAGTCAGGAATTAACCAACTTCTATATCCACTGGGCCATGTGTCCTCTTAGAGGTGTGAGCTCAATACCAAACTACGGCAGTGAACAAGTAACTTGCAGGGTTATAGGGAGATAACTCATGATTTCCAATCGAAGCTTTATGCAAGGAATGAAGATGATATACCCCAGTAATTGTAATAAAGCATTCGGTTCGAAATTCCCGGCATCTGAAGAATGTCGGAGCGTACAACGGCCGAAACGTCGTACAAATGGCAACAAAGATGAGGACAATAGTCCGAATAATGTAAATACTGTAAATACTACCCCATCTCAGAAACATAGACAAATAGAATGATCTAGTATTAAACGTCGTACGAATGGCAACAAAGATGAGGACAATAGTCCGAATAATGTAAATACTGTAAATACTACCTCATCTCAGAAACATAGACAAATAGAATGATCTAGTATTAAACGTCGTACGAATGGCAACAAAGATGAGGACAATAGTCCGAATAATGTAAATACTGTAAATACTACCTCATCTCAGAAACATAGACAAATAGAATGATCTATTATTAAACGTCGTACAAATGGCAACAAAGATGAGGACAATAGTCCGAATAATGTAAATACTGTAAATACTACCTCATGTCAGAAACATAGACAAATAGAATGATCTAGTATTAAACGTCGTACAAATGGCAACAAAGATGAGGACAATAGTCCGAATAATGTAAATACTGTAAATACTACCTCATGTCAGAAATATAGACAATAATAATTAAAATTTTTAAATATTTCTATATTTGTGTATCTTACCTACAGTGCGCATAACACTCTCAGTATCCTAACAGTCCATCCCGAAACCAATAACCTTACACCCTCCAGACTTAATAAGGACACGACGCAATATGCCACACCTGTAAATGTTAGATACTGACCCTTCATGGCTTTATTGTTTGCGGCTGAATTTTTGATTTTTTATCGAAATGCCACCCCAACCCCAACTTGCCAACTCATAAACAACCACAACACAAATATTCTCGAAACTTGTTTACCCACCCGTATTCAAATCGTTATCCACCCGTATATATAAAAGATAACTCTTACTTCTCTGGTTTCTGATTTCACTTCTTTTACCCACGGTATATAAATTATTTTGATATCATTGTCCCCCTAAATCAAATGCTTCCAGTAGGAAAGTTTGAAAAATTATGGTGAACCAGTTCAGTCTGAGGAATCAAGTGTTTCCTTTTCATGACCTACCTCCCCGCTCCCGGCCGTCATTATATTGTTGTTTTATTGAACGAGTTTTTGGTATTCATAGTTTTGGGTTTCACTTCCGGATCGGCCTGAATATTTGTTGGTTATAGAATCGGATTCATGGTCTTTCTTTGTTTGCAAGGGAGGAAAAATCACTGAATATCTTTTTGGCTTTATCAACAACTTTGGAAGGATCAATCATCTCCATGTTTTGAGAACTGCTTTTCGGTCACAAGAATATTACATGAGGCAGTAAACCGCTCTCCGCTTGTATTTACAGTCCACTACAGCGCGACAGTGAAAATGATCGATGTTCATCGTTTGATGGCATTTCAATCGATCCTCAAACGAAGAGAAACATTTGCAATCATAATCCCGATCGGTTGGGCGCAGTGATGTACAAAATACTTTATTATCGTATAAAATCTATGTACATATAAATAGTGAACTCTGATCTGGAGGTGTGCCGAATGAGAAAATGTCTTCCCGGATGCTTTCAAGAATATGGTGGTGTATCAGACAAAATTTTTAAAAAAAGGCATATTGCTCGCATATGGGCACGAAACCCAACCTTCTGTAACCACTCAAGTGGTCTAGACGAGTAGAAACTTTGAGTGGAATGACAACGAACTTTCTTTTATGACGAAATATTACGATTCAAGTTCTGATAAAATCACGAATCTTTGAAGAAAAGTTTTTCGTTTCAATTTTAAGTTTTCTGTTTTTTTTTTTTGCTAACGATTTGAATTTTTTTAAGTTTGAGATACATTTTTATTTTTTTATCGTTCTTTTTAAGTTGTTAAAACTTTCTTTCATTCTTTTTAAATTACATTTGAATTCCTATTTTTCCATGTGATTGACGTCTCTGCCATTTTCCCCGAAGTCGTGAATGGACAACGAAACCAAACAAACATTGCTTGAAGATAATCCCTGTACACCTACCACTTTCAGCATCACCAATCAGAGAGAGAGAGAGAGAGAGAGAGAGAGAGAGAGAGAGAGAGGGGAGGGAGAGAGAGAGTAAAGAACAGAAGAATGGTGTCAGGAGAGAACTGTATTGCCTTTACCAGCCCGATTGCCCCCCCCCTCATAGTAATCATATCTATTTTACAGGCTCCTCCACCCCCGACGGAAACTAAACGTTATCGACCAATTAGATGTTGATTATAGTCATTTGTAAATATTGATGCAATTTACAGGTAAAACGATTCAAATGTTTTTATTTTTTCTTACGCTGATGCCAACAACTTTCTCCGATACACGACGATTATTGAAAAGTCGAAGAGAAACTGTCTATTTTAGACGTCATTTACTTTTCAGCCATTTCTGCTGTATGCGAAGAAGTGTCAAACTTTCTTCCACCATTTTCGCAAAAGTCAGTCAGTTAAGTGCCACACGTGAGACACTCTTTGGCGATCATGTCACGAAAGAGACAAGACTGACTGGGCAGAATATTATCCCGCAGTAGGTTGCCATTGCTTTCTGCGGTAAACTGGTTACCAGCCAAGGCTATAGAACCCTATCTGTCCTCTTATTTAACCCATAACTGGAGGGAATAGACGGATTAATACCTTTCCCATGGGTATTTGCGCGTAAGTGAATGCAAGGAATTCAACTGGAATTTGAACTCGGCTCCCCGATTTGTCGTTCCGAGACGATATCCACTGCACCATAATGCACATCCACTTTTGGAAAGCATCAACTAAAGGACGAACTGACCAGTAATGTTTTTTATCGTTGCGGCTCAGATCGATGCCAATTGAAAAAGTGGCATTTAGTGAGTCTTTTCCAAATTGTTCTTCATTGAATATTTGAAATAAAAAGCGACAAAAACTTATGACATTGATCGGTAAACAACCTCAACAATGAACCGACTTTCTTTCTGATTCAAACAGTTTTTATCGTCCTCATCCTTATATTCTAGGTAAAAATATAAAACTTTTCCTCTGTCCAAGGCTAAACTCTCTTAATTACAAAGAAGACTAAAAAAAATCGAGTAAAACCCAATTTACAGTCACGCCTCAGCGTTAAATTGTAATGGAACGTCTTAGGAAAATTATTAAAACTCTTTTCATGATCAAAATTATCTCTGGCATTTAATTTTGCAAGAAGCGGATGAAATACCTCTTTCTCTCTTTCTCTCTCTCTCTTTATATATATATATTCTCTCTCTCTCTCTCTCTCTCTCTCTCTCTCTCTTTGTATATATATACTTCCGGGCATAATTATTAGGCCACCCCAGTTTTAAAAAATGATGTAATTCATACTATTTTTAGTATTTATTGCCAAGTGGATAATTCTAAATAAAAATAGAATGGTTCTTTTGTTATTATTATTTTGCAAAATTTTACAAGGCATCCAGGAAGTCCTTGCTTCGGCCAGCCAATAAGAAGAAGAGACTAGCATGGGTAAGAGAGCACAAAAACTGGACACCAGAACAGTTCATTTGATGCACATGTTATTGTGCAGTATTAAAAAGAACAATGGTATTTTCACTAAGAATTATTCACTAGGCAATAAATACTAAAAATACTACATCATTTTTTTTAAATAATTATGACCGGTAGAATATATATATATATCTCGTTCATTTAGTAATGAATTTGAACAATCTCGGCTACTGGCATTATTTACATTGTGTATATAACATGCTAAAATCTGCCTCTTTCCGCCGAGCGCACATAGCTTAGAGATAGATTTGCCAACTGATATCAATTCGGTCGGGTTTCAATATTGGTTGTCTAACCGTACTGATGAGCTATGATATAACGAAACGGATGACGATATATATGAATAGAAAAAGTAAGGAATAGGTAAGAACAACGTGTCTTTAATTTAATGTTTCACTTTAACAAGCTTTTTCAGAGATGTACAAAATTTAGTAAATAATAATTTAGTAAATAATAATGCTCTGAACGTAAAAGACTGTAAATGGACTTTTACATCTTTTACTAAAACAGATTATGGATAAAAATTTGCCTCGGCAACTCGGAAAGAGAAATCGAGGAGCCGAGTTCGAATTCCAGTTGAATTCCTTGCATTCACTTACGCACAAATACCCTTGGGAAAGTTATTAATCCCTCTCTTCCCTCCAGTTATGGGTTAAATAACAGTACAGATTGGGTTCTATAGACTTGGCTGGCAACCAGTCAACCGCAGAAAGTAATGGCAACCTACTGCGTAATAACCTTCTGCCAAGTCAGTCATGTCTCTTTCGAGACATGATCGACCAAAGCATGTATCACGTATGGTACGTATGGCACTTATCTGACTGAATTATACCTCATTTTTGTCATGAAGAAAGACTTTGGAAGACATTAGAAAGCAGTAGATGGAGACTGTTTTGATTTACTACAGTCGATCCCCAAATATTTACATCAACATTATCATATATATATATATATATATATATATATATATATATATAAACGAGATTATAATTGTACTCGTCTCGAAATCTTCCTCGAAAGCTATCGAAACGGCTGAACCAATTTTCTTGAAAATTTACACATTTGTACTATAAGCGTCTGCGAGTGTTCTTAGCTAGGTTTTGTGTCGAGCTATCCCCGATAAATATCGAAAATCGATAATCGAAAAAATCGGATTATAGAAGGAGTGGTCCGATTTTAGTCAAATTTGATACACTCATAGACATAAGAATCGATATTCAGAAGTTTCAAGGTTGCAGTTCTTACAATAGTGCAAAAAATCGATAATATATATATATATATATATATATTATCGAAGGAAAAACTGGTTGTAAAAAAAGATTGTAAAAAAAAGAAAGGGTATGAAAGTCAGTCAAAAGTGTTCGAACCGAAATCAGAACGAAGCCCAAAGAAAAAACCCGACACGAGTAACCATCGAACAGAAAGTGCTCAATACAAAGGTAGAGCAAAGTAAATAGCATTGGAACAAAATATTAGCAAAACTACTAAGTTACTTAAAATCTTTAATAAAAACAATGTTAAATTTAGTTACTGTTGCTTGCCTAATTTAGAGAAGTTATTTAGTGGACTCAATAAGAAAAGAGTTAGAGATAATCCACGCATTGACACACAGAGTTGTAATTGTAAAAATAAAAATCGTTGTCCCTTACAGGGTAGGTGTCAGCAGGAATGCGTACTCTATCAAGTTAAAATCTATAAGAATACGGAGGATACTAACCCCAAAATATATACAGGAGTTACACAGGATAAGTTTTAAAAAATATTATAATCACACAAGTAGTTTCAATAACGAAAAAACTAAGCATAGTACATTATCCACTTACGTATGGACTATTAAGCAGGAAATGAATAAGGACCCAATCTTGAAATGGGAGATACTGATGAGATGTCCTAGATACAAAGCTGGCCAGGAATTTTGTAGGCTATGTACTGAAGAGAAACTAGCTATAGATTTGTATAAGCAACCGACAAAATTACTGAATTTTAAGACTGAGATCCTGAATAAATGTAGGCATAGGAAGCCCTGGCAATTAGATTAGGCTCATTTATCGTGGGATATTACCTTTTTGTCTTTTTCTTTTACCCATCACCCTGAAAATTAAAAATTAAAAGTAATAAAATTGTTAACCTACCCCTCCCTCATGTTATGTAGTTTTTTTTGATTTCCTGGTCACGTGGGTTGTCTTAATTACCTTTTTATATGTCGTTTTTTCTTAACTTCTTTAGCCAGCTTTACCTGACGATCCGTTTAGGAGAAACCTAGGTAGGTTCGTCTGGCTCATTACGTGCTATATATATATATATATATATATATATATATATATATATATATATAGGTTTCATTAAAAATGATAGACAAGGTATTATCATTAAGTTTTTTATATAGTTTTTTTCATATGTTTGTTTATTTTTTCCTAACAATATACTGCGCCTCCACGGCCTCACCCTCTCTTCCAACCTCAAGTGGAACTATTACATTGAATCAATAGCTAAATCAACTGCTAGGAATTTTAGGTCACTGTGTCGGGCCAGGAAGTTTTTTCCGCCTGAATCCATCTTGCACATATACAAATCAACCATCCGACCGTGCATGGAATATTGTTGTCATATCTGATCAGGCGTCCCTGCTGTTCGTCTCAGTGTTCTCGACAGGCTCCAAAAGAGAATTTCTAATATGATAGGTCCCGACTTGGCAGCTCAACTCCAGCCGCCTTCTCATCGGCGGGATGTGGCTTCCCTCTGTCTATTCTACAAGTATTTTCATGGCTTCTGCTCCCGCCACATGAATTTACTCGTGCTACCAGACTGGCAACAAGGTCCCACCTATTTACAGTTAGATCTACCAAATGCAGGCGACAATTCTGCTCCATCAGCTTCTTTTCTCGCACTTCCCTCCTGTGAAACTATCTTCCATATATTTGCTTTCCTGACTGCTACAACCTCCAAGAATTTAAATGCAAATTCAATTTTCATCTCTTATCCTCTGAACTCCAGCCCTTTATACATCACCCCGTGCATTTTGTTCTTTTCTTTTCTCGCTACCTTCGTAACTGTCTTCACTCCTGTGTTCATATCCTTCTCTTGCACTTTCTCTTTCACCCCCTGGAGATGGTTCGTCTTTTTCTTCACTCTTTCTACATCACCCCAAGTATTTTGTTCTTTTCTTTTCTCTGTACCTTCGTAACTGTCTTCACTCCTGTGTTCATATCCTTCTCTTGCACTTTCTCTTTCACCCACTGGAGATGGTTCGTCTTTTTCTTCACTCTTTCTACATCACCCCAAGTATTTTGTTCTTTTCTTTTCTCTGTACCTTCGTAACTGTCTTCACTCCTGTGTTCATATCCTTCTCTTGCCCTTTCTCTTTCACCCCCTGGAGATGGTTCGTCTTTTTCTTCACTCTAACGCTGTCTAAAACTTTAACTTTCTTATGTAGCCCCCTGCACATCAGTGGCGGTACCGCCTTGCTTGGGGTAAAATGATTAAAAATAAATTCAAATTATATAAACAATTTTTTATTTTATTGTATAAAATATTATACGAACACATGAAAATTTGTATAAAGAACTTAATGATAATACCTTGTCTGTCATTTTTAATGAAACCTGCATAAAAGAGAAATTGTTACCCAAATACACAATATATATATATATATATATGGAACAAAAACCGGTAAGTACTGAAATGAATAATATCCCTACCATTGAGAAAATACCAACAACAACAATCAAAAAGAAATTAGTAATGATGGACTTCAAGCAAAATTTACTTTTTATTTAGAATAGAGATGAGCTGTTATCATTCCAGTTTACAAAGGTAAAGGTGTATTTGATATTAATTGGCACTCAAAAGACATTGAACCGCTCACTAATCTTAGCATTTGGTGTTGTTCTATTTTCACGGTTGAAATATATTATCTAGAGTAACACACACACACACACACACACACACACACACACACACACACACACACACACACACACACATATATATATGTATCAGTATGCAGTGTGAGTATAGAAGAATCCAAAGACGTATCCTGTACATACAGTGGTAGGATAACTCTCTAAGAGAGCTATAAATATATATGTATATAAATACATATAGAGCAAATATAAGAAAAATTTAGGCAGACACGTTATTTCATGGTAAATCGGAAGTTTGGCCTATTTCAGGCAAACCATCATCAGCTTCCGTCTTTATTATACAAAGGATTTTATACGACAAGGTTCGTGTAAAATCCTTTGTATAATAAAGACGGAAGCTGATGAGAGTTCTCCTGAAATAGGCCAAACTTCCGATTTACCATGAAATAACGTGTCTGCCTTAATTTTTTATATATATATATGAATTATATCTCCAATTTTCTTCCGAAATCTTAATTGGGGTTTTAAGCCAAAAAGAGAAAGAATGTCTATGATACATAAAAATGCCGACAGCAAAATTCGTATTTCGTCCAGTCCTTTGTCAGGTTAATGAAAGCGTTTTGTCACTATGAATAGAGACTGTACTTATGGGATGTTTTGCATAAACTGGGACCGGCATGCACACCGTTTTCAACCTTATTAGGTCACCTTTAGGTTCACGTAGAAACTTGTGGAAATCTCGAAGGCGTCTTTACTGAATTTTTACTGAAGGTAAGAAATAGTGTCAATCAGGAAGATATTTTGGAGGCTATTTTGCTTTTTGCTATCCTAGCATAAGTATTGCATTCATCGAATAGACATGTTTCCAAATGGTGATGACTGTGGGCTGTTCGCCAACACAACAAAATGCAACGCTTACCACATCACTCAATAAGTCCCTGGACTGACATATAGATGGCGCCACTAATAAAAAATCAGTATGATTTTCATCAAGTACTAATTTTCAAATGGCGCGTGACAAAGTTTGGCCCAATTGGATTATTAGTTTACAAATTACAGTTATTTAAGTGAAGCTACTGTTGCAAATTTTCAAAACAATGAAAGAATCTGAATTTCGTGTGTTGATAAAGCACTGCTTTCTGATGGGAAAAATACTGTTCAAGCAAAGCAATAGCTTAAGTGTTATTCGGACTCTGCTCCGTCGGAAACAATGGTTAGGAGGTGGTTTTCTGACTTTAAACGCAGTCGTACAGACACAAATGATGCTGAACACCCAGGTCCCCCAAAATTGGCAGTTGTCCCAGAAAACACCAAAAAATCCACAAACTCGTTTTGGTCGATCGTAAATTGAAGTTGCATGGGATATCAGAGGAGTTGAACATATCAGAAGGCAGTGTATCCACTATTTTGCATGAACATATGTCAATGAGAAAGCTCTGATCAAATTGGGTACTGCGGTTGCTCATAGTAGATCAAAAACAACAACCCGTCGATGATTCAGAGCGTTGTTTGCAACTGATTCAACGCAACAAGAAAGAGTTTTTGCGTAAAATTTTAACAATGAATGAAACATGGATTAACCATGTCACTCTGGAGTCAAATCGGCAATCAGCTGAATGGACTGCAACATTTGAAAGCCGTCGAAAGCGACCAAAGACGCAAACATAAGCAGGTAAGATTTTGGCATACGTATTTTGAGATGCGAAAGGTATTTTGTTCATCGATTATTTTGAGAAAGAAAGAACCATCAATAGCGAATATTATATAGCATTATTAGTGCGTTTGAAGGAAAACATCGACAAAAAACGACCACAAATTAAGAAGAAAAAGTGATCTTTCACCAAGATAACCGTATCCCAAGTCGGAGATTTAACTCCAATGAAGAAGTGATATCGGAAACTGAGGCTTATTTTGAGGCCAAGAACAAATAATTCTATAAAAAAGCATCGAATTGTTAGAGAAGAGTTGGAATCAGTGTATCACTCTAGGAGGAGACTATGTTGATAAATAAAGTCAAATTTTGCCTAAAAGTTGTTGTTTCATTTGTTATGCCGAGGATTTTATTGGATAAAGCGTTATTGATCTAGAATTTCAGATAAAACTATGATGATGTATTAGTCAGCACCAACTAATTCATTTTATGTGCCACAGATCTTTTAAGACAACATTAAGATGTAAATTGTGGAGAAATTTCCGTGCTGTGAAAGCACTTTTAACCATCCATGTCCATTAGATAATCTGATTATAGCCTACACATAAAAGTTACTCAGGCTTATACGAATCTGAAAAGTCGTTTCGGGGCAGATAGAAATATTAAAGGTAGTAGAGCATTAAAGATGGTTCATAGAGCACGAATGCTTTCCTGTCTTCGTTATTTCTGGGAGACCTGGGTTATCATGCCAAAGACATATGCGAAACCTGGAAACATTCCGTGAATGCTGCTTATGTCGATCATTGACATTCGTCGGAGGTCAACGACACCGGAAAAGGAAACTTTTGAGCTGGCTAACATACGCAGTCTACATTGGTTAGATAATTTGTTCAGAGAGGCTGATAAGTGTGAATACCAAAATGTCTATTGTGTGGTTAGATAAAGGGAGCTAAACGGCCACAATTAAAGAAACAGTATTTTAAAAAATACATTTTTTTAAAACCAGTCAAAACAATTGGGCAATTTAAATGAAGAGCAGATATTTCCGAGGAAGAAACGCTCTTTGAGGGGAGCAGGCGGAATTACGCAATAAGGAAAATGGTCGCAACTTTGGCATTGCCGATGGAAAATATGATGTTAATGCATATTTTGTGAGTGATATTTATAGCTGTATCTGCTTCCCGGAGGCTGGCCTCACCAAGCATAGACATAGCTATAAAATAAGATTTTCAGATGGTTACACAAGAAAGTAGAAACAGCACCGGGTTCCAAATCTCACAATGCCAATGTGCAATCCAATAATCAATCAAAAGCTTTTTGTGTCGTCTTTGTGTAAAAACAAAATTGTAAATCTATTGCAGGACTTTAGAGTGATTCCAAATCATATAATTTATAAACCAGTTGTAAATGTTTCACTAAGGACAACAGAGAGCAGTAACGGTTTATATCGTGCTTCAACGTAATCTTCATTTCTTGAAAATGAAAAAAAGGCTGTCACCTCTCGGTGTTGACCACGGTCTATCTCTGATATTGAGCACTTTTACCGATAAATACATGTGCTACTATTTAACCCATAGCTGAAGGGAGAATAGGTGGATTCATACCTTTCCCAAATATATTTGCGAGTAAGTGAATGCAACAAATATAATAGAAATTCAAAATCGTTTCACTGGTTTCTCATTCCGAGACGCACATCTTTTATCTCATCTGCCCTTTTTTACCCCCACCCACACATCTTATTTTGGAAAATTGCATAATATCGTGGTGACAGCTATAGACAATCTAGAAAAAGGAATTAACACATCATAGTGAGTGATAGTTTTATGCGTCAAATGCCACTTCATTTAGAGGGTTCTATATGTAGGCTACTAGGAGATTAAGAAATTAAGAATTATTGGGAAAGGAGGGAACTAGGCCTTCCCAGTTCTTTTGTTAAAGGCTATTGCTTTAATATATATATATATATATATATATATATATATATATATATCCGCACTGATGAGCTGTGATACAGCGAAACAGGCTTGTATGATGGATGACAAATATATTATGCTCTCATTACGATTGAGCTCTCTAGAGAGGAAAAAAAACAGTTACCAGTTACCACTTCTGCGATTTATGGATTACTCTTCAGCAGTGAATTGATTTCTTTTCGGTGATATAACACGCTAAACGTTCCTTCTCTGATTCCATACGCCTATGGCTTAGGGGCTAGCGACAGACACCAAATCGGTCGGGTTTCAATCCCGGCCAGAAGCAAGTAGATATCTAGCCACACTAATGAGCTGTATAAGGATGACGAATATATATATATATATATAATTTAAAAAAAAAAAAGAAATGTATATAGGTAAAATCCCCCAAAACAGATCTTATTAATATTAATTTTATCAATATTAAAAATGATCCAGGTGGAGGGCTCGATGTAAATAGTAAATTTCTAAATTTATATATATATATATATATATATATATATATATATATATATATATATACATTCTTATCATGGGTTCTGTTCTCAATGCAAATATTTTTGTCATGGTGAATTAAGATGAACTACAGTAAATATCCCGTCCAGTAACACAAATTTGTTTTTCATTTGCTTAACCCTAACCACTTGGGCATATCCTTTAGTGGATGATGCCACAAGCAAGAAAAGTGAGAAAGCATCATAGCCAGGTGTAGAGAGGGTCGTTTATTTTAAGTTTGAAGGGTGAGGCGCTTAAAGTGTGTAGATTTAATTGGATATATACGCATTCGGTGATCGTCTTAACAACCTGGGTTACACGACCTGAGGGTGTTTCTTACTGGGTCTCACCTGTAAACTTATGAGCTGCTTTAATCAATATCTTTCACTATATCTGCACACATTCAGCTGTGATGCAGGTGCTTGGTATACTTTTTATTTAAAACTGGGTGTAATAATGGCGATATTGGGTTTCTTATATTTGTAACCCTGCTTACTTTGTTGGCATGCTGTTCTTTCGCTCAGTAATAATTATACTTGCTTTTTTCTAGTTTCAAATATTAAAAAACGAGACAATTATACCGTTGATCGACAACTCAACATTATCATAAAAGTTATTGTGAGAACATCACGTTGAAAACCAGGGAAATGTGTCCTTGATCTTTTACGAAAAACAATTTTTCATCGTTAACTGAACATACTCCCATTCTTCAGCAATTTAAAAAAATCTTTCATTCCAAACTTTGCAATAAAACCACTAAAACGCAATGGGGGATACTGTGTGTCAGAGAATATAAGAAAAATACATTATTAAGGAGAGAGAACAATAAAAGCAAAGAAATCAAGAAGCCAGAAGAAAAATCACAAGGAAAATATGCGACGGTATTAGAAAAAAAAAGTGACTGAAGCAGCGATGCCAGGTCAGGACCATAAGCACTGCAGATTCTTTTTTGTTAGTTATTAAGTATATCTAAATATATAACTGGAGCAGATATGGCAACAATATTCAAAGCAAGGACGAATAGTAGATTTATAAATATATGAGATAGATTCTGGCTAGCGAGGAAAATTTTCTAATATGACAAAATGAACCAACTTTCTCAGTAATTGATTCAACATAATCTTTCCACTTCATGTCAGTTAAAAAATTAAAAAAAAAATCCGGAAATGTCGCAACGAGCAACATTCTTGGAGGTTAGCGACAGCCATGCTTATGGAAGGTAAAATGCTTCACTCAGACGATTAAAAGAGAGTACTTTTATTTTTGAGGCGTTAAAATTAACAAATCATTTCTTACCAACAAATTGCAGGTAATTTGTGAAATCAACGACCAATCTGTTCTGATTGAACGGATCAGCGTTACGTATTTACATTATTCGGACTATTGTCCTCATCTTTGTTGACCTTTGTACGACATTTCGACAGTTATAAGCTCCAGCCTTCTTAAGCTGCTAGGAATTTAGAACCGAACCATTTATTACAATCACTGGGGTATATCATCCATAAGGGCACACGGCCCAGTGAATAAAGACGTTGGTTAGTTCCTGACTTGACTCTTAGAGTTGTGAGTTCAATACCAGGCTACAGCAGTGGTGAACAAGTAACTTGCAGGTTTAGAGGAACTGTGACTTTCAACCGAATCTTTTATGCAAGGAATGAGGATGATATACTCCAGTGATTGTAATACAGGGTTCAGTTCGACATTCCTAGCACCTGAATAAAGCCGGAGCCTACAACGGCTGCACCGTCGTGCAAATGGCAATAAAGATGAGGACAATACTGTAAATACTACCTCATCTCAGAAATATAGACAAATAGAATGATCTATTATTAAACGTCGTACAAATGGCAACCAAGATGAGGACACATAGGCTGAATAATGTAAATATTGTAAATACTACCACATCTCAGAAATATAGACAAATAGAATGATCTATTATTAAACGTCGCATAAATGGCAACCTAGATGAGGACAGCAGTCCGAATTATGTAAATACTGTAAATACTACCTCATCTCAGAAATATAGACAAATACGATCAGCTTTATTATTAAGATAGAAGTAAATAGTTATGCCATCAGCATAGATACCGAGTTGAAAATGGATGTCATCGGAGAGGGCGTTGATAAAAATTAGGAACAATGTACTAGGGTACGCCTGCATTAAGGCAAAAAGATCTAGAAGAGTGACCATTCAAGACAACTTTTAATGCATGATTTAATGAGAAAGACTGAATCATTTCAACTATCCATCCAGAAATAATATCACCTTTCAACTTGTGAAGAAGACTAGTGTGCCAAACCCTGTTAAATGCCTTTGAGGTATCCAAGGCAACAGCTCAAGCTTCACTATTTTTATCTAAAACATAACAGATTGTTTCAGCAATAATTGTTAATATATCAGCAGAAGCGAAAGCCACATTGCTTAACTGAAAGACGACTTGACAATATGAGATTCTTAACCAATTCAGAGTTAATTAGAGCCACTAGTAATTTTGAAAAAAAGTGGTAGAAGTCTAATAGTCTAGAAGGATCAGACAGTTTTTTTAATTTTTTTTTAATCATATCACCCCAAGCAAGGCAAAAACGCAGGGGCCTACGTAAGAGTGAAAAGATTGGAAAAGAGAAAAACCGGAAACCACAACCTAAACAGGAAACAAGGGATGAGCCTCTTCACCTGTTCAATAGACGTGGGTGGAGTGTGAACTGGGCGATAGTTTAGACTACCTACTCCAATTTCACTCAAGTTCATAAATACTAGAACAACAGAAGATTTCCAACAAGCAAGAAAGCAACAAGGCATTTATTGCAAGGTTTTGAGAGAACAGAAGCCAGTTCAGGAGCACATTTCTTAAGGACTACTGCAAGGATACCATCAAGTCCGAGTGCTTTGTAGCATAATGTGACAGTAATATTCAAAGCAAGGATGAATAGTAGATTTATAAGTATGCAAGATAGATTCTAGAGAGAAAGATTGTCTAGCATGATACAGTGAACCAACTTTCCTAGCAGCAGACCAATTGATTCAATATAACTTTTCAATTTTATGTCAGTGGAAACCTTTAGTCTGAAAAGGTGCAATGAGTTACTTTTCTGGAAGTTAGCATGGTAAAAAGACAGCTGACAGTTGTTGATCCTCATTCTATCAGCAAAGACTTAGTCTTTTTGAGGACATGCTTACAATTACTGGAAGCAGACATAAATAGGTATCTGTAGTGATTGGATCTATCATGCTGATATAAATGGAAAAGTAGGTACCTCCACTTTTTTCATTTAAAAAACAAACAAACACAAAAAAAACAAGGTATTTAATAAAAATTTCGAAAGGTGTTAGAAAGCATTAAATTTTTAAAAAAATAATTAAAAATACTTCATTCTTTTCTCTTAAACATGTTGGCGATAAAATATAGACAAAGTTTGTTTTTATTAAGTTTGGGGCCATTTAACCTCATGCTAATCTGTTTTTTCAGTAAATAAATGGAGCTACATAATTGAAAGTGGCACCGCATAGACATCACTAAATATATTCCCGATGATTGTTATACTTTTTAATGACATAATAGGTTAGATAGGATGATGTATATGTTACAATATATTACAATAACCAGGAATATTATGCTTGTTTAGTAATACTACGTATGTGAAATTCAATAATAGTCCGAATAGTGTCAGTCAGTTAAGTGCCATACGTGATACACACTTTGGACGATCATGTCTCTTTAGAGATATGACTGACTGAGCAGAAGATTATCCCGCAGTAGGTTGCCATTGCTTTCTGTGGCAGACTGGTTGCCATCCAAGGCTATAGAACCCAATCTGTCCTGTTATTTGACTCATAGCTAGAGATAAAAGAGATGTATTATATTATTTAGTAGTAATTAGTATGGGATCAGATTATTATATCATAACAATATAAAACTGATCCCCACTTTATGCCCAGTAGAAGCCTTAATCCTGTTTTCAACTATTATATTCAGTCAGTCAGTCAAGTGCCATACATGATACACGCTTGGGTGATCATGTCTCGAAAGAGACATGACTGACTGGGTAGAAGATTATCCCGCAGTAGGTTGCCATTGCTTTCTGACTGGTTACCAGCCAAGGCTATGGAACCCAATCTGTCTTATTATTTAACCCATAAAGGGAGGGAAGAGACGGATTAATACGTTTCTCAAGGGTATTTGTACGGAAGTGAATAATGCTAAAACTTATCTCACTTGTTCTTCCAGAACCCTTAGTGACTTTTGTGGAACATTAGGGTTCTTGATAAACCCGGTTGAGAAAGACTGCTACAAATACTGAAAACCGTGCAAAATGTTTTGTCGCAGTTCTTTGGGTCATTTTCAGATTTTACTTTTGGCTTTTCTTAAAGATTTATTTTAGTTTGGTTTAATTTTGCAATGCACTTAAAATGTATGGCTCCTGTCAAACGCTTTTAAAAAAACATTTTGCAAATGATCTCAAGTACAAAACTGCTGATGAATGTACGCTTTCATACAGACATTTCTTCAAATTTTCTACATTGCTGACATTATTTTCAATTTGAATTTTAACATTCCTCGTTTGTCTTTCTTTCTCGCGTTCCTCTTTTAACTTTTCCTCTCACATTCCTCCATTTTCGGCCTCAAGCATTCTCCACTTGTCCTTCGCTGACCTCTCATTTGTCCTCGTCCTCGTCTATTTTAGAGTGGGTCTCCTTTACTCATAAATACCCAACCCAGCATATTTATTTGTCTTTTACGCACCCGTCATTTGTCCACTCACGCCTTTCCATTTTTAATACAATCTCCCACCCCTAGTTTGCTCCCTCACGCGTCTTTTTTATATTTATTTATCCCTATACCTTGCGTCCCTCAGTTTTCCATCCCTTCCTCCTATAAACCTAATTTTCACATCAAAAGTTGAAGCCGTCTTATAAATTCTATCATAAAAATTGTTTTTCTTACCAATTCTTCAGCGTTATTTCTGGTAATTCTCCTTTGCTGCTCCTGGATTTGGTGGGTGTGGGTGTGGGGGTATAAGAAAGGAACGAGAAATATAAGTGTCGACTATAAGACATTTTTTTTCTGTTTTTTGCTTTAGAATATTTTGGGTTGTGCTTAAAGTTAAGGATGGAAATACTTAACCCCATTCCCCACCCCTTAAAAAGTTTCAAGCCTGACGTAGAAATCCGAGACAAGTGGAGTTGACAGTTAAAACACCGAAAACGTCGTAATAACTTCCTTCATTTTTTTTATACTTGACGGCTTCAGTTAATCGAAAAGAAAGATTCATTCTGTAATGGACGACGACGCTTTTGTCATCGTTGTCGACTTGAAAAGAAATTTTTTGTTTTGAAAACAAAAAATCGACTTTTGCGGGGAATTAGAACATTTTAACTTGAGATAAATTGAATTCAAGAAGTATATTATTTCGATTCGTAATTCGATCAAAATTCTGTGTGGCCAGATGAGGTTTTTGCCATTTCCACGAATGTATATGTGTGACATTTGATCTGTTGTATGTGGGTAATGCAAAAAGAAAATAATACTCAGTTTTACGGCCTTTGTTGCAATTGTCAAGGCGCACCCTTTAGCATTTAGAGGGAGGATAGAGATTTCGACGACCCCAGGCATCCATACCGGGAGGGAATCCAATTAAAGAGCAAAATAAAAATTTACTTTATATTTCATTTCAATAAAGTGTTTATGTCATATTTCATCAGTTTTTACATATTTAAAATGTTTTCCTTCTTCACATGTCTCAGTACTAAGCTCTATACACACCCTACTTTAGTCTTAGGGATACAATCAAGGAGCTGGCCCCCAGCGGATCACTATACCTCTGCATGTCACTTACCTTTACTTCTTTAGTCTATTGGAGAAGTGAACAACAGGTATAAGAAGCCCTCTCGGAAATATAAAAGACGAGAGCTAGCAGATTCGTTTCCAGTCTATAACCGAAAACTAGACAAGGTTATAAGTCACTAAAATCTGTTTAGGCGAAACTTTTAGTCGGAACCTCGAGCGATTGGACAGTATCAAATAAAGTTGCGATTCATAACTTTCTCAAAGATGTCAAATACTTTCACGGCTTCTGCTCCGATGAAATTACCTCTCTGGTGCCATCTATGTATGAATTTACTCGAGCCACAAGATTAGTCACTAGTTCCAACACTTTTACTGTGAAACCAATAGAATATAAACGCAAATTCTACTCCCTCAGCTTCTTTTCTCGCACTTCTCGCCTGTGGAATTCTCTTCCATTTACTTGCTTCCCCGACAGCTACTATCTCCAAGAATTTAAATGTAAAATTAATAGTCATCTCCTATCTCCCTAACCTTCATCCTCTCTCTCTCATGCAACTTTCTCCGTCCAATCCACTCTCATCAGTATTCTCATCCTTCTTTTACCCACTTCCTGACACTCCCTATAACCTGTCACGCTTTCTCATAACTTTCTTCCTATGTAACACCCTGCAAAACAGTGGCAGTAAAATGCCTTGACTTGGAGCAACATGATTATAAAAATAAATTCTATAATATTATAATGTAGATATGAAGTGGGGGATCAATTATACATTACAATCAATATATAAACTGGTCCCTCACTATATGGTCACAGTCATCCTTCTCTTACCCACTTCCTGACACTCCCTATAATCTGTCACTCTTTCTCATAACTTTCCTCCTATGTAACCCCTACAAAACAGTGGCAGTAAACTGCCTTGCCTTGGGCAATATGATTATAAAAATAATTGTCACTTAGGCATGGTAACTTGGCGTGGTGTAATGGTCAGCAAGCTTGTCTCGCTAGAACTAGTTAGTAGTGCGTTCAATCCTCACTGGGTATCTCATTCTTTGGGCCTTGTGCCACATCTAAGCGGAGCTTAGAAAATATACATTATAAATTGGACATCTGCGTGGATTTGAACTTATCTGCCGATACCATATTTTGAGCTGAAACTGTCATGCCACCTCACGCCATCTTTGTTTTCAGGCTGGCTTATATATTTACTAAGCGTGATTGTGTCTGTCATTGAGTCAGATAGCGGAAAAATGACTGTGTTGCAACAATCATTCATGTAAGGAGGGCCTGCGTCGGTTTGAACAGACACCAAATTCGAAAATAACAATCTCAGTCACTTTAGTAATAATAGTAATAATAATAATACTTCTCCTTCTATGTACCGTGTCTCTTTAGGATATGGTTGATCATGGCTCTTCACATTTTCCTGTCCTTTTTAGTTCTAAATAAGACTTATCTATTCACTTCTTAAGACCTGTTCTGTCAACCATTTCCCCAAATTTGTTCGTTGGGTTATGCGCTGCTGTCCCCTGCCCCTCTTGCCTCTCATATGTCCTGTGAGTGTCAAATTTCCCAAGCCCCCTTTTTATATTCTCTACTATCTCTTTTTGATTTTATATATGTGTGTGCATTTTGTCTACATTTTCCGTAAAGAATACTCGTTAATCACATATCCAGTTCTTTGGATTCTCAGTATCCTTCAGTAGAATTTTATTTCTTTTACCCGGAGTCTCTTCTTCATCTGTGAAGTGTTTATACAGCATTCACTGCCATAGACGAAAACCGATATTAAATAACAGTTCTGTACTCCTTTCCTTGTTTCTAACTAAATTTTAATGTTTCTTAATACTTTGCTTAACCTTTGGGAAGCATCTTTCGCTATATTTGCACAGTGGAAAAGGCAAAAGTTCTATTTTTGTATCTGACCTAAGACTTTCTAAGTCACAATTTCTTAATAGAAAGATACGGAAAACAATTCTATGTCGCTTCTGTTCATTAACTTGTCAGCGCAGTTGAACCTGGATTGTCGTTCTGTCTCTGTTAAAATCTCTCCCGAAACTCCACGTACAGAGACTCACTTTCTCACGTCTTAATTCGAACAGATTAACTCATCGAAAGACTAAAAAACAATAGTTGTTTCCAGTCAAAGCGAAACCGTAGATTGAAAGAAAAATGAATGGATATAAGTCAAATTTTGATTTCCAGTATCGATGTCAAATAAGTTTTCCGTCGCAAACTGAACTTTGAAGGCTAAATAAGTCCTCTGATTAAATGGTATCATGGCAGAGACTAAGAAGTACAATTATAGCTAATTAGAGCAAAACCTGAAGCAAAAACCAAAATAAAAGGGCTGAAATCCTGATCTTGATCAAACCTGATCGGATATCGGGGTATCGATTTCCAAAGAACATTTGTGTGAAGTTTGGTGAGAATCGGATAAAAATTGGAGATTTGTATAAAGGACACACACACACACACACACACACACACACACACACACACACACACACACACACACACACACACACACCTTGCCTTTTATATATAGAGATTTGTTTTTATTCCATATTTATGGTAGATGCACTCTCCAGTCCTAAACAAATCACACGTAACTATTTTCAAGGTCCTTCTCACTCAGTAATCTTTAAGGGCATTTTTTTATCCAATAAATGTCTGGGTAAACACACCCATTATTTCCTGCCCTAAAACGATTCATATTTCTTCATTTTTCATTACTACTCCTCGTTTTGCGCTGCTTCCTTAAGTTTTCGTATTTTCCTGTGATGTTCTCTGTCTATTATTTCAACCTCATCTCACGGGGAGTGGAGTTGACTCCATTTTCTCTCTATTAGTGAAGACAGAGAACTTCACTGTAAAATACTAATCAGCGCGTATACTAGATCAAAAAATCTTCTAAGCCGACCAAACATAGACATGAATCCAATATAGGAACCAGTAATACGGGGTGCTAAAGAAAAACAATAATAGCAAGATTTTATTATGAGCTCTGATAAAAAATGGTTACTGGGATATTAGGTTTATAAGTCCAAAAAATTAATACATTGATATACCCGATTGGATAAAAATGTTGAATCCAGTGATTTGACCCAAAAGAGTTGCGAGTTTCATACCTGGTTACAGCAGTGGTGATTAAAAAATATCCAAAACTTGAAGAGTTGAATAAAAGATAACTGATATTGAAACATCCAGAAGAGGCATAGCATATGGAACTAGAACAATCTACCCCAATAGACGAAATAAAGGGTTCAGTTCGAAATTCCACTCTCATGAAAAGTCAACGAAAAAGAAGACAACAGTCCGAACAATATAAATATATAATTAAATGCAGTTGTATTAAATCGATTTTTAATAAACAATCCAAATTTAAAATATGTCTTCTAATTTGTGCCCAGCGGTATCATGGCGCTATATACACACTTTTATGTGTTTTTTGTCTTTATGAATTATGTGCGTTGTGGTGCTGTGGATATCGGCACGGAACGAGAAATCGGAGTGCTGAGTTCAAATTCCAGTTGAATTCGTTGCATTCACTTACGCGCAAATACTTCTGGGAAAGGTATTAATCTGTCGCTTCTCCTTCAAGCTATGGGTTAAATAGCAGGATAGATTGGGTTCTATAGCCTTTGTTGGCAACCACTCTACCACAAAAAGCAATGGCAAACTCCTATGTGAAAATCTTCTGCCCAGTCAGTCATCTCTGGAAAGAGACATGATCGCCCAAGCATGTATCACGTATGGCACTTAACTGACTGAATTATGATCTAACAATTGAACACATTCATTGAGTAGCTTTTTATACAGTTTTTACTAACCTAATACATTTAATATTTTGCTCGTGGTGAGTTACAATTAAAATGCTGGTTTGATTCCATTCAGTGAATTTAATACAAAAAATATCAACGTTATTTGGATTTATTCTTGAAAGAGTAAAATTTTGAAGTCAATTTGGAAGCAAAACTCTGTGGAAATTCGGTATAGCAGTGCGGTTTTCAGACGATCTTTAAAGCTAAAGGACCAATAAGTTGTAAAAGTGATTAATTTAATTTATAAGATTAGTTTCCGAATCACATCAAACACCAAATTTTGCATCAAGTGCAATGTTGATTTTCTAAAACAAATGGAAAAATCAACGTCCACCTTAATCTTGGTTTCCTTCATTCATTTTTCGCAACAATTTTGAAAAGGAAAAATTTTATGTTACCTCATTCCATTGACCAACATCCTGCTAAAAAGATTCTACAACTTAAAATTTGAAATATATTCTCAGGATCTCATATATTATTGAAACTAGTGTTTTTATCACAACATTTCTACCTTTTTCGTTCATTAGCCATCCTCAAAATAGAACAATTAATGTTCTTTTGAAATCAATGAGCACATTTTTTCTATTTTACCTCGAAAGTTTAGAATTATGTATAAAGTATCCATAGTTGAAGTCAAGAAACTGTTCATAAAATATTGAGATTTCGACATTGAATAACCCACTGGGTTTGATACGCCGCTAAACAAAAACATCTAGTCCTAATCTATTTTTAATTCATAAAACAGAATATGTTTAATTGAAAAAATAGTGATAAGCGTTTTGCTAAAAAACAAAACAACAAAAAAACACAAAAAAACACAAAAACAAAAACAAAACAAAAAACTGACGAATGATAAAGGCTGAAGAACATATCGACCAATGAAGAAGGTACTATTTTAAATATTGTATTTAATATGTCTTCATCACAGAAAGTCAGATAACTCATGATGGTATCTTCTCATTCTTGAAAAATAGCGCCATGACGTGACGAGTTTATGTGACATTTTGAAAGATGACAAAACATTTTTAGTCGTATATATATATATTTGTTTAGAAAGTGGGGATCTATTTTGTATATTCTATGTTAGTTTTACAGTTAAGGTAAATGTTTTTCTGCGTCTAGTGTATGGAATGTTATGGCTATTACTGCTGGGTTGGTTCTTTCGCCTAAACATCCAAAACTTGTTGAATAGCTTTCGCCGCTGGAATAAATAGGCAAAGAGAAAAGGAAAGATACAGAGACACTAGAGGGACAGTTTGGACACTGATTTTATTTTTTGATTCCAACTTGTTGGGGAAATTCCTTCCCGAACAGTTTGGCACGTCTTTACCATCCAAAGTCCAACAGAGATAGATTTTGTTTTTGGCACCAGGAGGCCTCTCTTTTGCGCATACGTCAATTGTCTTTCCTGTCAGAAGACTCCTGGGAGATTTTTATGTTTATTTTATTTTGTACTTTTATTTTATTTTGTATTTTTATTTTATTTAGTGTTTTTTTAAATTTTATTTCGTATTTTTATTTAATCCCTAAGACTGCATTAAAACTAAATCAATTAAAATTTGATATTTTTATTCAATCCAAAATCTGAAGGGCGATTTTAAATAAAAGGAGAAATTAAATTTATTTTGCATCGTTTAAAAATAGAAAAAATTCAAATTATATTTAATTTATATTTTTTGTTAAATGTCGGGTGTTTAAATTTGAAAAAGCTAATAAGTTAGTACTATTTATGAGTCTCTAATCTCAAATAAACCATGTCTCCACCCGAGTAATAATCCGGCTGCAGTACATAATAAAGGTGTCAGTCAGTTAAGTGCCATACGTGGTACACGCCTTGGGCGATCATGTCTCGAAAGAAACATGACTGACTGGGCAGTAGGTTGCCATTGCTTTCTGCAGTAGACTGATTGCCAGCCAAAGCTATAGAACTCAATCTGTCCTTTTATTTGACCCATAGCTAGAGGAGGAAGACATGTATTATAATATTATGTAGCAATTAGTGGGGGATCAGTTTATTACTTCATAGCAATATAAAACTGACCCCCCACTTTATGCTCAGTTAAAGCCTTAATCACGTCTCTAACTATTATATTCAGTCAGTCAATTGTGTGCCATACGTGATAGACGCTTGGGCGATCATGTCTCGAAAGAAACATCACTGACTAGGCAGAAGATTTTCCAGCAGTAGGAAAGATTTCCGTTACTTTCTGCAATAAACTGGTTGCCAGCCAAGGCTATAGAACTCAATCTATCCAGTTATTTGACTCATAGCTATTTGGGGAAGACATGTATTATATTATTACGTAGTAATTAGTGGGGGATCAGTTTATTACTTCATAGCAATATGAAATTGATCCCCCACTTTATGCCCAGTGGAAGTCTTAATCATGTCCCTAACTATTATATTCAGTCAGTCAGTTAAGTGCCATACGTGATAGACGCTTGGGCGATCATGTCTCGAAAGAAACATAACTGACTGGGCAGAAGATTTTCCTGCAGTAGGCTATAGAACCCAATCTGTCCTGTTATTTAACCCATAACTAAAGGGAAGAGACGGATTAATACCTTCATAAGGATATTTGTGCGTAAGTGAATGCACGGAATTCAACTAGAATTCGAACTCGGCTCCCAGATCTCTCGTTGCGAGTCGATATCCACTGCCCCACAACAAAGTTTTAAAAATTCTCTAGTAGAAAAGAAAGAAGATTTTTGTTAAATGAAAGGGATAAAAAGGGAAAGAGGAAAAGAGAGAAAAGAAAGGAAAAAAAGAAAGGAAGAAAAAAAGAAGGAAACGTTAAAGAAAGGCGGAAAAATGTAAGAGAAAGGGAAGAAGAGAAAGAATGGAAACAAAATAAAGTGAAAGAGGAAGAGGAAGAAAAAAAAATTTTTCTTGAAGCTTTTATTTTACTTTTAATTTCTAGTAAATTGATTCAATTTCTAAGAAGCAAAACACTTTTCCTTCATTTTTAAAAACTAATTTATATTGACTGCATAGAATTTAAATTTTGAAATTGCAAAAATCGCTAATTTAAACGCCATTTTTATCCATTTGTCATCACAGTGTAATTTGCTTTATGAAAAAAAACATTAATAAATAAAAAAGAATTTTAGTTTATTTCAAATTTAATTTATCTGGTTTAAAGCAAATATGAATTATATTAAACTTTCAAATATCAGAGAAATGCATATTTTTAACACGGCAGTAGATATTTATTTAAAGTTTTGACAGATTGACTAACAAACGGAAGTTTATCTAATTTTTCTGTAGCAGATATATCTACAAACTACTTGAGGAATATAACGTGAGCGCCTATTTTATTTAATTTTTAACTACCCAATAATCTTAAAAATTGAAAAAAATATTCTCAGTAATTTAATGTTTTATTGAATTTTCGGTACTTCGGTAATTTTCGGTACTATCGCTCTTATTTTTGATAATGTCTTGTATGAACGTCCATATTTTTAAAAAATCAGCATGTTTATAAGCATAAAAATGAAACTCAAAATTCTTTTTTAAAATATTAATTTTTGATTAATTTTACTAAGCTTTTCTTAATTTATGATTAGCAAATAACAATATCACCTAACTGGGATAAATTAAAAGTTAATTTTAAAAGATTTAAAACTTTATAAATTATTCTAATTAAAATGTTACAACATTCATTATTCATCGAAAATTGGTTTACTTAAGACAATACTGTTTCTAATATGTCATACTGATAAAAGAAGTTAAAAGCTTTTTTAATTAAGTAAAATCTCAGGTTTATTACATTTTATTTTAGGATTCAGATAAGATTTTCGGCAACTGTCGTTCTTGTTTTACAAATAGAAATTGATGTTTTAAATGCACCCTGAACTTTCAACCGTTATAAACATTAAGCGGATCAAAATGTAATTCCTTGAAATTTTATAAAATTAAATAAGCGGCTATAGCAGATGTGCCATGATTTTCTAAAAAAGTAAAACAAAAAAACGAAATATATAAAAAAATTTATTCATTTATGAATAAGTCCTGAAAGTTTCATCAAAATCCAACAATTATTTGATTTTTGCGTTAATTTCCAAATCAATGTGTTATTGCATCGCAGAAAAAGACACTAAAATTTCCTCAACTAATTTTTGGCTAAATCTACTGATGCAAAAAAAAAAAAAGAAAAAGGAAAAAAAAAAGGTTTTTAACCAAAGTTTCGAATGTTCTAAAAAGGATAAAAGTATAAAGTAAAAGAAATCCTTTATTCTTTCCTCTTAATGACATAGAGATTTCGAAGATAAACCTTTGTATTTATTAAATTTCCGACATTTTTTCATCAGGGTAAGTTCATTGTTTAGCGAAACTGTTATAATTCTTTTGCTATCTGAAATTTACTTATATAAATAAAAGTTTGTCACACTGAAATCCAACTAAGTATTTTTCTCTTTGACAAATATTTTTTCATTGAAAAATACAGAATTATAACAAAGACAGTCGATAATGTAAATGATTGGAATTGAAGGAAGAATAAATGACATCGTTGGAAAATACAACTTTGAAAGAGATATTTAAAGATAGATTAACTTGTCGACAGTTCAGTTATTTTTCTTTTTCATGTTTTTTAAAAATGAAACATTTTCTTGTATTAAACCTTTTCATATTGGCTGTTTTTCAGTGCAAGTCTCGTCATGTGTGAAAATTTGTCATATTCTTCGCTGCGTGAGGTGAACCCTTTGTTCCAGAATCGTCCTTTCTCTATATTTTTGAACCATGTTTAGCTGCAAACGAGTCTCTTTTGAATTCGGTTTTGTAAAAAAAACCTTTCTGATCAAATGTTTCAAAGTATCAAGTGATATTAAACTAAAGAGGAAGAAATTTCAAAGGGGAAATTTGATCCGAGCAAAGATCTTCGGATACATTTCTAGGAGAGGTCCCAATTCACTGCATTGTTTGGTCTGCTGCGCAAAGTTTTCCGACTGTAACCGTTTTTCCCCAAAATGTATCAGCCCGCCACAACCAGTTAATATCCAACTTCTGATAATCTTATCCCACAAAGTGTATGATCTATGTCAAGTAAATTACTCAATTTTTTACATATTAATCAAGTATCTGGGTAGAGACAGAAACATAATACTCAAGTGACATTCTCCGTTTATATTTAATGCCTGCCTCTCATTATATATATATATATATATATATATATATATATATATATATATATATATAGATATATCCAAGTGAATAAAGAACGAAGAAAAAATTAACAAAGTTCAAAACATTAATTTAAAACTCCTGCTCAATCTAAACTTATTTATAAATGAAACTTTGTGTGTGTGTGTGTCCATTACCTATAGACTCCGAAACGGTTGAACCGATTTTCTTGAAAATTTACACAGTTGTACTATAAGCGTCTGCCAGTGTTCTTAGCTAGATTTTGTGTCGAGGTACCCCCGATAAATGTCGAAAATCGATAATCGAAAAAATCGGGTAATAGAAGGAGTGGTCCGATTTTAATCAAATTTGATATGCTAATAAACAAAGACATAAGAAACGATATTCAGAAGTTTCAAGTTTGCAGTTCTTACAATAGTGCAGTAAATTTGATATCGATACCAGGAAATCAAAATTTGACTTACAACCATTCATTTTCCTTTCAGTCTACGGTTTCGCTTTAATTGGAAATAACTATTGCTTTTTAGTCTTTCGTGCCAACGTCCAAAGAGTCTGAGCTTCAGGACCATGGATTAGTTTTAAAGCTTTCATTACACCCGAGCAACGCCGGGCTATACTGC
>JBBBDQ010001524.1:2570000-2822500 GCA_037127315.1 Ascarosepion bandense | reverse complement strand
TTACATTAAAAATGTATTTGATTGACTATTGGGTATCAGAACATGATTTAAATGTATCTCCTAGTTGTTAACAACCGCTTGCCGAAAGTGTCGTTTTCTATAAAAGCCTTCGTCCTAAACTATGTCACTTCAGATCGCTTTGCTGTATAACGACGTAAAAATTTGTCCGCATGGATTAATAACAATATTTCTAAATGATTTTATATTTTTGTAAGCGTTTTGGTTCTTTTCCTTTATTTCGTTTAGCAATTGCAAATTAAAAAATATTAATAGGGACTCCGATGTAACGTTAATTTGCTAATTATTAGTGGCTTGGATGTGCGTTGCGGTCCAGTGGATATCGACCCGGAACGAGCAGTCAGAGAGCTGGGTTCGAATTCCAATTGAATGCGTTTCATTTAAGAGGAAAGGTATTAATCTCTCTCTCTCTCTTCCCTTCATCTATGGGTTAAATAACGGGTCAGATTAGGTTCTATAGCCTTTCTACCGCTGAAAGTAATGGCAATTTAATGCAGGAAGGTCTTCTGCCCAGTTAGTTTTCTTTCGAGATATGATCACCCAAGCGTGTATCACTTAACTGACTGAATGTATTCCGAAAGAATTTTAGTGTCACATTAGCTCTGCTAATTAATATCTGAAATTATTAAACGTCAACAATTTTTTACTTCCGGTCATATTTTAAAAACTCGATGAGCATCAGCCTCCCCAAAAATTATTCTCCCGAGTAATTTTTTTGTAATTAAATTACTTTCTACGTTACTCTCCTTTCCCCAGGAAGTTTCCTGTTACAGGTGAACTTTGGCTCTCATTTAAACAGGGGTTATTATTCTCCTAGCTAATTTTGCCTATTGTGTTAGGTCTTCTCACAGTCCAGCCTTAATTCTACTCAAAATAGAACCGATAATATCGAGAGTAGCTTTAATTTGCACGCAAGGGTTGGAAAGGCTTTTGCAGTTCGGGTCATGTGATAAGTCATGTGACAGGGAGTTATAAAAAGAAATACCCACCCACTTCTCTTCGAATATTACTTGTTTCCCCTCCACCCAGACATCAATGTCTATTTTCGACTTTTATTAATCACAAATGCATTCTTATCTCGCTAAGTCGAATTAAGAACTCGGCCAATGTTCAACTTTTGTTTGCTGACCACAGCGCTAACCACAAAACCACAAAGTGTAATAATTGTTCAGTGTTTTCGGAAGTCACTGTTTTATTATTATTACTAGCAGTATAGCCCGGCGTTGATCGGGTGTAATGAAAGCTTTAAAACTAATCCATGGTCCTTGGAGCACAGACTCTTTGGACGTTAGCACGAAAGACTAAAAAGCAATAGTTGTTTCCAGTTAAAGTGAAACCGTAGACTGAAAGAAAAATGAATGGATGTAAGAAAATTTCAGACTAGAACAGTTGTTTTTTTTTTTAAATGAAAAAAAAAAAGCAGCAAAAATTGTAACTTACTAGGTACAGGAAAAAAAATTGTGGCTTCAAAATTAAATCCATAAAATTATTTTAATGGATAAGCAAATATGTTAATCAGTAGTAAGGATATTTCATTTATACCTAGAAGAATTTAACATTATTCAAACACTTAATCTCAACTAGATCTTTATTAAACTTTTACATTCAGTACAAACATCTGAAAAAACATACATGAAAAACTGATTTATTTATTCAGAAGATTATAAAAACTAAAATATTAAAAGAATGTAACTTTTTAGTTAAGATATTCAAACTGAGCCATTATAACTATATTAAAATCCTTATGTATAATCTGATAATTTTAAAATTTAAGTGACCAATTTTTCCTTTTTCCAGTATTTTCATGTCAGCCGGTTTCAAAATAAGTTTTTTTTTTATATGCAAATGTATATTTAATTCATATAATTCAACCTATATTTACAGACCAAAATACTGAGTGCCAATACAAATTAAACGTGGTTTAGGCAGGTTTACAAAAATCTTGTTTTGACGCTTCTTCAACATAACTTTTGGTTTAGGCAGTTCTTTTGGGGCATTGAATCTCTTGTCTTAAGGTGCCGTGTTCGTTTTCTCATTTTGTTGACCGCGTCTGTATAAATAATTGAAATCTCTCCATTACTTCCTCTAAAAAGTTTCTTCCCGCGAAACATTAACCAGCTGAACAGACTCCCAAGAGAATGTTTTCCCGATCACTGCAATCTTAACCTGTTCAAATCTAGAATTAACCGGTATCTTCCCCTCCTATTTATATAAGTTACCCCTTAACGTAACCCTCTATCTCGGGTGGCCCTCAGGATTTGCATAGTGGAATCTTACTGTTAACAGCAGCAACAAAAAAGATCCAGTCTAGATTTACCAGTGGTCTGTACATGCAACTGATATAATAGGACCCTACAAGAGGATAAAACAAACCAGTTGAATTAGAGACAAAATAGAAAATGGATGTCCAAAGATGGTCGCATATTTGTCCGCTGCTGCAGATCAGCGACAAAATAACTATTAATTGCTTTAAAGAAATGAACCTATTCTGAATATAAAACAAGAAAAAGAGGAGGAGAAAGAAAAAGAATAAGAGTAGTAGTAATAGTAGTAATAAGTGTGGAGAGAGGAGGAGGTTGAGGGTGGTCTGTTCGACCTCTACGTCATCACGATAATGGTCATTTTCTGAACCCAAACTTCAAACCATCCGTTCATTTTCTTCCCTGTCAAACTCGACTGAATTATTTTACAAAACATAATTTAGATTGAAATTGACTTGGTGTCTCGTCACCATTCTCTTATTAGATTTCCATTTTGTTTTTGACACAATTTCGTCAATAATTTCACTTTCTTTTTATCACATAAAAATCTTAGAAAGTTTTTCATGACGATTTCAGAATTGCAATTTTCTAAAAAAAAAAACTATTTTAAAATAAATTATTTTAATAAAATAAAGCAATTCACTAAATCTTAAAATTTGCATATTTTACTTCAGGATGTGCGTTGTGGTACAGTGGGTAGCGACTTAGAATGCATTGCTTGCAATCACTTATGCACAAATACCCTTGGGAAAGATATTAATCCAAGTCGTAGTCAAAGGTTCTGGGTTCCAATTCCACATTTCGGCAAACAGTCTAAATGCATTTTACACATTTCCAAGAGAATGAGTAATTTCCCATTCGCAGAAGAAATCGTGGTCAAAACATTCAATATCTACAAAAAACGGAGGGTGTGTGGAGAGATTCCATTTAAGCTGTCACAATCAATGCTTGGTCAGCAAGGAAACGTGCTGTCCGGCATTTTATCCTAATGGAATAGTTCACTGTATCACTTAATTCCAGGAGCTTTTCACTAATTGCTGATTTCACTACTTGATCAATCGTGTCTAATTCGTTGGAAAGAGATCAAGAATTCCCTTACAATCACATCATATACACAATATCCGGTTTTTTATACAATTAGTTTATTTAATTTTTCTGACGATTTATTAGATTCCACATTGGTGTTATCTACCCACTTTTCATCGTCAGTCACGATTAGTTTCACAAACAGGCGGTTTTCATGTTAATTAAGGAACCGCACACGAAATACACAATTTTTCTTTTGATTATGAAGAAGCCGCACATCACCATAACAAACAAAATAAACTGTAGATGATGTTCAACTCAAGACTCTTGATATTTTAAGCGTGTTGCCTTCTTCCTCGCCATAAAGTTTTGATTATTTGTAGTTATTGTCTTCATTTGATCAACATCATTATTGATAGTTTACCCAAAGATGGAGCATTGTTCAGAAATAAACTTTTCACTCATTTGATCATCACAGTACCCTCTTCAGAGAATGTGCGAAAACTTTCCTCCAATTGAGTCGTATGTTTTCTTTCTGAAAATAAAAAGCCCCAAATACCGAAAGTCTTCGGAATTTTAGTGACGTGGTGTGAAGAGAGTAATGAGCAGGTCTTTTAAGTAAGCGATCATGCTCTGAACAAATTTTCAACTTGGAAAATATCTACAAAAATGCATGGAATTTCAACAACTATTTCTCTTGTTTTTTCAGACATTAGAAAGGCATTCGATCCACTGATGCGCTTTTTGAGAATTGCAGCAGCCAATACATTGGCATAATAAAGAAGAAGTTATTTCAGTGATAACTGATGGGTAAATAAGTAAAATGGCAACTTCAAAATCGATACCGAATTACGACAAAGATGTGTTGTCACTAAAAATGTCCTCTTCTATTAAATAATGGACTTTGTCACAAAAAAAGATTGTCGAAGGATAAAAGCGTGGTATCTCATGGCAAAAACAGAAATGTCTAAAACAGTGGTGACCAAACGAAGAAAGTAGCTCGTGAGGTAGAATGATTGAAAAACAATCAAAGATTTAGAAACAGTTTTAAAAAATTCATATACCAACAATGAATATGATGTGAAAATTTAAAATGTTATTATGGATTACATGCAATTGCATTCATGAGGCCCAGTATAAATAGTTATAAAAAAATTATTGCCCGATTTTATTATTTTCATATTTTTGCATTATATCAAGTATTAAGAATATAGTAACTGGGGTCTGCAAATTGAAGGAGAGAGTTATCAATGATAATGTTTTAATGTGGTGCAATGGATATCGACTCAGAACGAGAAATTCGGGGAGGCGCGTTCGAATTCCAGTTGAATTCTTTGTATTCACTTACGCACAAATACCCTTGGGAAAGGTATTAATCCATTTCTTCCCTCCAGTTATGGTTAAATATTAGGACAGATTGGGTTCTATAGCTTTGGCTGGCAACCAGTCTACCGCAGAAAGCAATAGTAACCTACTGCGAGATAATCTTCTGCCCAGTCAGTCATGTTTCTTTCGAGACGTGATCGCCCAAAGCGTGTATCACGCATGGCACTTAACTGACTGACTGAAAATAATAGTTGAAGACACGATTAAGGCTTCTACTAAGCATATAGTGAGGGATCAGTTTTATATTGTTATGAAGTAATAAACTGATTCCCTACAAAGTACTACTTAATAATATAATATATCTCTTATAATAGTAATACATCACTTTCTCTGTAGCTATTAGTCAAATAATAGGACAGATTGGATTCTATAGCCTTAGTCGGCAACAAGTCTACCGCAGAAAGCAATGGCAACCGACTGCGGGTTAATTTTCTGCCCAGTCAGTCATGTCTCTATCGATATATGATCGCCCAATATGGCTCTTAACTGACTGATTGTAACTAAGCAAAGATGACTATCCGTAGGGAGACACTAGTATGCAGACATACATGAGGAAGGATACCAAGGGGCATAAAGCAGAGCGTTCAAGTACGACATCGTGTGACCTTAAACAGGCGACGGGAAGAAGTTGGACAGGTTTCAGCTGATCGACATAGAATTAAAGCCGAATGCGCGGACGTGAAAAGGCGGGCGCGAGGTCAAGTGCGCTGGAAATATGGGTGAAAATTGTTGTTTTTCTTTCATTGTCTATTTTAGACAATAAAATAAATTCCGCCAGTTATGACATTTAAATAAATGAATACTGATATGCCGGCAATAAAAAAGGAGCGTTTTGAATGTTAAAGCAAGAGGCTTGCCAATGTCACGTGGTGTAATAGTAAGCTTTGCTTGTTAGATCAATTGAAAAGTAAGTTCGATCCTCACTGGGCACTCCATACATTCGGCCTTGTACCACATTTCAGATATACTTAGAAAAACTTTGGGGCACTTCTACGATGTGTAATGGTTAGTAAGCTAGTTTTGATTGATCAGTTACGATTGAATAGTGAGTTCGATCCTCACTGGGTGCTTTATATATTCGGCCTTGTGCCATATCTAAGCTATGCTTAGAAAATTACTTGGGAACTTCTACGTGTGATATCATGGCTAGTAAACTAGATTAGTTACGACGGAGTAGTGATTTCGATCCTCACTGGGTTCGCCATACATTTGGCCTTGTGCCACATTTAAGATGGGCTTAGTAAAATGCCAATGTCTTGTAGGAACAAACACTAAACAAACTACCCCTATGAGTCATTTACTATTATCGATCCTATTACCTTTCGTTTCAAGTTTCATGAAACAGGGTGCATATTGCATATAATCGTGATTCCGTTTATAAATTGATGTGTTTTGTTTTTTGTTTTTTTTTATGTTAGATTGTTCGATCGTGATTTTTGTAAAATGCACGAGAATTGAACGAAAATAAAGTATTATCAGGAAGTAATATTTAAAAAGTTTGAATAAAGGACGTGCGTCAAGATGTGTTCTTTTATGATGACAGTTCGATAAAATCGTTGCTCCACCAAGTGACAAAATCTTTCACGGAAACACAAAGCTTCTTTCGTCATCAATTTCTATTTAATAAAATTCTATCAAAATTTGTTCGATTTGTCCATTGACATTATTTTAAGAAAAACTCATTGAAAATTTCAACGTTCCGATCACTTTTAATGAAGATGTAAATGAGAAGTCTTGAATTATTCAATAATTATATAAATAAAATTAAAAAGGAAATAGTTTTAAAGAAGAAAAATACTTGATCACAAATAGCAAGAAAGTCTAATGAGTTCAAATTAAGTCTCATTTGGTGGTAATTAACTAATTAATCTATGAAAAGCATCATTGTAGGAAATTACTCGAAACTATAAGAGCCTCTAACTTGCTAACTTTTTTTTTACTTTAAAATCATTTTTGAGTTGGGTTGAATCCTTATTTCTTAAAATTGACTAATGAATTTGGTTATAAAGGGTGTGATTGAGATACCTCCCAAAAATACCCCCCACATAACGGTAAATGTTATGTCACATTTAGCTCTAACGAAAATATTAAGATAAGTTATCTTTCTTTGACAGGACGGGTGAAAAATAAGGGTTTTAGCCTCATCCCCTGTTTGGAAGCAGGGTATTACACTGTAAGTGTTCTTTATGCACATACGTTAAAACATGTATCGACGGACACTGGATTCGAACGCAGGAATAAATATTTATAGAATATCTGTGCGTGTATATATTTTTCTCTTTTCTTAGGAAGGGCTAGGGGAGAGAGAGAGAGAGAGAAAGAGAGAGAGATAGGAAGAAGGAAATAAGAGAGAAAGAAAGAGGCGAAACAAAAAGTTATTTACGAGATGATATCAATTGATAACAATTTAGCAATAAACAGATAGCTTTGAGAAAGTGAGAAAATTCTGTTTCGTTTTTCTTCCTTTTTGCCAGTTGCTTTCCCTTTCTCTCTCCCGGAGAAAGAAAATAAAGGATCGACCGAAAGTGAAAATTACCGGTAAATTTTGGAAAGAGACCACCCACATAAGGACGTAATTGTAATTAACGCTGACAGGTGAATGTATAGAGTCAACAGAATCGTGTCTCCAAGTTTCCAGGATGGCGAGAATTGTACGCGAGTGAGTAAAGGCAGATATACGAAGTTGACATTAAATTTTAATGGAGAGACATTCCGATCACTTACCGCCCCACTCCATATTGAAACGATTTCAACAAAAACACAACAGATTTGAAAATCAAATCAGAGAAGAGAAGAAGTCAGAACGACGAAGATATACGTCAAACAGACGAGAGAACGCGTGAAGTGAAGACGCAGAAAAACTCTCTCTCTTTCTTCCTTGCGCTAGCAACAATAGACATAGTATCCGCGAGTAGTTTGTGGACTCTGAAAAAAGTTGGATTGTATTTTATTTTAGTCCTTTTTTACTCTTTCTCTCTTTTGATGTACTAAGAATTATATTATAATCATTAGTTCACATAGACTGGCCTTCGCTACTTGCCTGTTTCCCTTATTTCTGCGTGTGCATTCAACTACGTCTTGGTTTCAGTAGTCGAGGAATGCAGCACGAAGACAATCGTCCTTTTTTTCGCAGGTCTCTAGCTTTCTCTGAGATCAAAAATCACAACGTGGCAGAGGAAGTGAAAGATTTTAGACTGATCATTTGACATCTTCGATCACCTGGGGGCGGAATGGAAGCGAACAGCTGCAGACTCTGTTGCGAGTAACTTACGGCCAGTTAGCGCACGCAACACGCAACATACACCGTAAGATGTTGGGCGTCACAGTGCGTACTGAGACAAGGATTTCGGCCATGATGACACAAAAGTGAGCGGACAGTTTTCCAAGGCCCATATTTTATCATGACACATTCAGCAGCTTCAGTCACCAGCCGCCTTGCAATTAAATTAATAAATCTTTGTTAAGAGCTATGCATTTGTTTCATCCTTTTATTTTTCTCCACAAAACCACATTTTTATCCCTGAGAACATAACAGTAAGACACTTGTGGCAATGATGTCTTCATCTATCTAATGGCCGACCATTATGTGGAGGGGTATTTATGGTGGGTATATTTGGGTGAAATATCTGCCACACCCTATATATATATTTATACATTACATATGTTTTATAGAATGCGCGTTGTGGTGTAATGGATATCGACTCGGAATTAAAAAATGGAAAGACGAGTTTGAATTACAGCTGAATTCGTTTCATTCACTTACGCACAAATACCCTTTGGAAAGGTATAAATTAATCTCTCTTCCCTCCAACTATGGGTTGAGTGGGACAGATTGGATTCTATAGCCTTGTTTGTCAACCGGTCTACCGCAGAAAGTAATGGCAACTGCGGGGAAACCTACCCAATCTGTCATGTCTCGAAAGAGCGTGGCAATTAAATGACTGACTATGTATTATACATATCTTACTCTTAAATGTTTCTTTTGCTCTAAAAGAGCACACACACACGTGTTGTTATGCTCTTATTACGACTAAGCACTCTAGAGAGGAAAATTTGAAAACAAAAAACAAAAAAACAATTACCACTTCGGCGATATATACATAACTCTTCAGCAATGAATTGAGTATACACCGCTTATATATAACACGCTAAAATTTCCCTTCGCTAACCCCATGCGCCTATGGCTTAGAGATTAGGAACTCCGACATCCCAAATCGGTCGAGTTTCGACCCCGGCCGGAGGCAAGTGGATGTCTAACAGACTTGTATGTGGATGAGGAATATATTATGCTCTCATTACGGTTGAGCACTCTAGAGAAAAAAAAATTAAAAACAGTTTCCACTTCGGCGATATACGCATTACTTTTCAGAAATAAATTGAGTTAAAATTTCACTTCTCTGATTCCATGCGCTTATGGCTTAGGGAGTAGCGACTCCGACTGACACCAAATCGGTCGAGTTTCGATCTCGACCAGAAGCAAGTGGATGTCTAGTCACACGAGCTGTGATGCAGCAAAACAGGCTTGCATGTGGATGACAAATATATATATAAATGCAAACTTATCACTATACTCGTTTCAAAAAACCCTCCGCGTATATATGCGGAAGGAAAAAAATGGTTGTAAAAAAAAGAAAGAGCTAAGCACATGAACATCAGCCAAAGCAATTTTGACCGAGCAAGTACGTAGCCCAAAGAAAAAACCCGAGACGAGTAATGAATAACAAAAAAGCGCTCATTACGTAAGCAGGGCAGAATAAGTAAATTAACCTAGTGAGCCAACAAACTTACCAAGGTTTCACCTAAACGGATCTTCAGGGAAGCTTGGCCAACCTTCCCTGAAGATTCGTTTAAGTGAAACCTTGTTAGGTTTGTTGGCTCACTAGGTTAATTTACTTATATATATATATATATATATATATATATATATATATATATATATATATATATATATGAGGATTGAAGTGAAAAACGAGTGGGGACGGCTTGTTTTATTATTGAATGCAATCTTGATGGTCAGAAGATGGCGTTCAGGCATAAAATAAACCGCCGTCAGAATTTCTGGAATATTTTGGCCCCAAAACTCTGCAAACAAATTGTTTCAACAGAACAAATATGATAAGAAAAACAAATGTAATAATTACAAGAAAACGTGATTCATAAACATTTAAAATCACTTTGATTCTTTCGACACAGTTCTATGTTGCATTATTTTGATTTATTCCTGGGCTAGTGAGTTAATGCGCATGAGCAAAGTGCTTACAGCGTTGTCCCCACATAAATATAGTAAAACTCGTTTTAATCCAGAATATCAATTAATGCTGGTAGCATTACTGCCAGATTATCACTTCATTGATCGTACGTAATGTAGCCACCCACACACTCACAGACTGGCTGGCCAGATCTAAGCGAACATCAACAAATTCGTTACTACATGAAAGAAGGGAGATAAGGTACGCTTTTTGCAAAACGCCATTTGATCGTTTACCATTAGAGACAGACATTTGTTTTTCATTGAAGATAAAACATCAATTGTTATCAAGATTAGACGTTCACTTGGGAAAGGAATCAGAGAATCCGTTTTCCAAAGTTATCTTCCAACACTTCAGCTTCGCCATACAATTTGTCTGGACGACTGGAACTACATCAATCATTTATTCTACGATGCTTCGATATACGATTTGCCTCTACGACTAAAAATACGGCATTCATTTATTTATAGTGATTAGGCATGAAATTTGCCTGTACAACTGGAACTATGGCTGTTATTTATTCTATGGTGTATAGCCATACGATTTACCTGTACGAGAACCATTTATTCTATGTTGCTTCTCCATTAACTTTGCCTATACGACTGGAACTACAGCAATCATTTGTTATATGGTACTTTGCCATAACATTTGCTTGTACGAGAATCGTGTATTTGATGCTGATTCGCCATACGATTTACCTGTAAGACTGGAACTACTGCAAATATATATTCTATGATGCTTCGCCATGAAATTTTCCTGAACGACTTGAACTACGGGAATCATATATTTACTGGTGCTTCACCATAGAATTTGCCTGTACAACTGGAATATATACGGCAACCATTTACCTAAGAAAATCGGTTTTATAATAAAACATTTATGCATAAGTAATTGTCCGCTTATAATAATTTGTTGAAAAAATTATTTCACGATTTCTCTGAATATATATATATATATATATATATATATATATATATATAGTGTATCGAGGCAGCAGATAATTTTCTAAACATATACTGTTTAATATAAGAGACAATGAATATATTATGTTTAATCATGAGCCGTTCTAAACATCGACTTTAATTTCAGCTGAAAACAAAGAAAAAAATTCTCCAGCATTTAGATAATTTTTTATTAAGTTGGTTCTAAGCTTTCGGCTTACATGAGCCATCTTCAGAGAGATTACTGGGACGTTAACATAAAAACATCCACAATCAGTGACGATTTTATCTTGTGTTGACATAAAACTTTGTTAAGCAACGATGACAATTACCAAAAATAGAAAACGCAGTTCGTAAATTTTAATGTGGTTCTATGAAGTCACACCGCGTGAGAGCTTGAAATGATAACATAAATGATAAATGTGAGCCGAAAGCTTAGAAACAAACTTATTAAAAATTATCCAAATGTTGAAAAATTTTTGTCGTTATTTTCAGCTGAAATTAAAGACAAAATACGATGTTTAGAACGGTTCATGATTAAACATGAACTCAATTTGCGTCATTTCACACACACACACACACACACACACACACACACACACACACACACACACACACACACACACACACACACATATATATATATATATATATATAATCTAGAAAATGTTTTAGATATTCTACAATTTTATAATGCGTATTTTGCAGCAAACCTGCTGCTCGTCAGACCCAAATGATACAGTAGTTAACATTCAAAACAATCTAGAAAATAATTACACATAGACACTCACGTGCCCATACCGAGAATAGATATTTGTAACGGTAATCTACAAAACATTTCCTCGCTCATTCCAAAAAAC
The DNA here is from genome assembly GCA_037127315.1 of Ascarosepion bandense. Classification (NCBI taxonomy): domain Eukaryota; kingdom Metazoa; phylum Mollusca; class Cephalopoda; order Sepiida; family Sepiidae; genus Ascarosepion; species Ascarosepion bandense. The sequence continues at coordinate 2,810,759 of JBBBDQ010001524.1, read as the reverse complement.
AAAATAAGAAAGAAAATGAAAAATATAGAAAAATTATAAACGGAAAAAGAGAAAGAAAAAGAAAAGGAAAGGAGAAAGGAAGTTAAATTTAACGTCTTAGATCGATACCAGCGTTACTCTGTTAAATTAAATAAATAAATTTAATATTGAGTTCTTTTGAGTTCGTCTCTATCGAAAATTACCTGACTTAAATACCAAATATGCATTATATATATCGAGATCGAGATAAAAAAAAAAACAAAAAAAACTAAGAGACAAAGATTACTGCTACGTCATGTTTTGGGGATTAGATTTTATTGTTCATATAGGTGTGACGTGTATTAAAGCAATAAATCATTTTTAAATGTATGTGCATGGGATATTTTAGACGTAAAGTGTAAATGTGTGCTTTTGGAGAATTGCTTGTCTGTCTAGGTGTGTGCTGAATGTTATTAGTTAATATACGTGAATGTCTGTGTGTGTATGTGTGTGTATATATACATAAATGTATATCCACACAAACATACTCAAATGTTGTGATAAACATATAGTTTTATGTTATGTTATAGTTATTATTTATGGGTCAAATTGTACAATATCAGAGACAGAGCCTATGTAAATATAGAAGTGGACATTGAGATCAACAGCATGCAATGGAAGTCTGTTTCATGTTTAAATGCATCTATCTATCTATCTATCTATCTATCTATCTATCTATCTATCTATCTATCTATAGGCTTATCAAAATGCCTTTCTACCAGTAACCACTGAAAAAATATCAAATTTGGCAATATGCACCATAACAATCTAACACTATATATATCTCAGCATGCAGTGTGGGTATAGAAGAATCCAAAGGAGTATCCTGTACATACAGTGGTAGGATAACTCTCTAAGAGAGCTCTAAATATATATGTATATAAATACATATAGAGCAAATATAAGAAAAATTAAGGCAGACACACACGTTATTTCATGGTAAATCGGATTTATAGGCCTATTTCAGGCGAACCATCATCAGCTTCCGTCTTTATTTTACAAAGGATTTTACACGAATCTTTGTAAAATAAAGACGGAAGCTGATGATGGTTCGCCTGAAATAGGCCTATAAATCCGATTTACCATGAAATAACGTGTGTGTCTGCCTTAATTTTTCTTATATATATATATATATATATATGTGTGTGTGTGTGTGCGTGTGTGCGCGCACGTTTTGTGTGTGTTAATTATGAAACTAACCTATTAATGTGCCTGGCATTTAAAATAGAATACAAACCAGATTTGTCTTTTTAAAAGATTTTGCATTTAATTTATATTAGTTTTATTCGAAATCAACGTAACAAATAACCAATTCTGAGATTTTTGCCGAAGTTTCCTCGATATAATTGTGCATAGATTGTGACATGTGCATGAAACAATAAGGTGTAATTCGCATGAAATAATCGTTCACATTTTGACGCACCAACAAAAAGTGAATATTTTTTAGTGCAAATAGCGTTTTTGTTGGTTCAAGGTTTTGGTTGAAAGATTTGTATTAGCGATGATATAAGGTTGATTTTTTTCTTGTTTTTCCAGGGAGACTGGAATTAAGATTATAGGCAGGAAAGAAACGTGTGTCTTTTCATCGCTAAAATACCGTCGACAAAGAAATCCTGCAAGTCATAAATCACTAAAAAGGGCTTCATAGATTTTGTCATATCTCCCGGTTTTTGGGGACATTTCTTTAGTCATCTGCTGTTTATTATCCAGTTGTCATGCTTTTTTGCTCCACAACGTTTTATATGTTTTTTCTAATTCCTGTTTGCTATAACATCCCAATCTGATAAAAAATATTATCACAACAACATCAATAATAACGAAGGAAAATGAAGATATTGGACTTAGAAACAGCGCCCTTACAAAAACGGCAACAATAGCACGAATACTTCCGAAAGTATTGGATAGAGTCTCCCGTTGCAAAGAAAAAAATGATCGATTTATTTTATTAAGTTATACGTTTGACGTGATAATAAATAATTTAGCAGCAAGCCTGGAGTTAATAGGTCCAACCTGTAAAAAAAATAACTTGAAAAGATTCTAATAATAAAAAAAAATTCTGAAATATTTACTTTACACAACGGGTAAACTTGTAATAAAAACACCAACGAATAAAACAGTGGCCTTTCTAAATGGTTTCCTATTGTGTGATGTTTCCCTTTGGCGATTATGACTCTCCACAACATCCGAGACTTTGTAGTTCTGAGCAATGTTTGTCCTCTTACTACCCACCAGTCTTTGTTCGGTAGCTTAATTGTTTTCTCCCTCTGCATTTATGATATCCTATGAGTGTCAAATTCTCCAAACCCGCCTTTCTGATACGTTGCAGAAATTTAAACTGTATCTTTCTGTCTTTTTTCTTTCTATCTATAATCTTCATTGATTTGATAGTTGGATATCTTATTCTCTTCATAATTTCGATTTTCATTCTATCTATCTATCTATCTATCTATCTATCTATCTATCTATCTATCTATCTATCAGAAAGTGCGAACTCGAATTTCACCTGAATTCGATGCATTCACTTTCGTGCAAAAATGCCCTTGGAAAAGGTATAAATCTGTCTCTTCTCTCTTCAGCTATAGGTTAAATAGCAGGACAGAATGGGTTCTATATCTTTTCTTGGCAACCAGTCTATCGAAAAAAGTAATGACAACCTATTCCGAGAAAAATTTTCTGCCCAGTCATTCATATATCTCTTTCGAGACATGATTGCCCAAGCATGTATCACTTAACTGTCTAACTTAAATTAAATATACAATTTTGATTTAGTTTTTTATTTTAAGTCAGAATAAAAGAATGCACCTTTGAACATCAGTAAAAAAATTCCTTTTGGTAAATCCGTTGATGTAAGCCTCATTTACGTTTGTTCTCATTAGTCAGATTGTCGGTTTCTTATTTCTGTGAAAAGGTAATTTGCACAAGAATCCCTTTCACCCGTTTTCATGCAAAGACACATGGCCTAGTTTCACAGAAAAAGGAGAGTTACCGATTGTAACTGCACACTCTGTAGCAAAATGTAGCACTTTTAAAAGAAATCAATCAAACACATGTAGAGAGTTTATATATATAATCAGCGGCTTGTAGTGTAAATATTATGGTTACATGAAGACGCGAATGTGCAGGATGTGCGTTGTGGTGCAGTGGATATCGGCTCGGAACGACAAATCGGGGAACAAAGTTCGAATTTTAGTTGAATTTCTTACATTCACTTGCGCACATTCACTTTTTTATCCAGTTATGAGTTAAATAATAGGACGGATTTGATTCTATAGCCTTGGCTGGCAACCAGTCTACCGCAGAAGGTAATGGCAACCTACTGCGGGAAAATCTTCTGCCCAGTCAGTCATGTCTCGAAAGAGACATTATCGCCCAAGCGTGTATTACGTATGGCACTTAACTGACTGACTGATTTTTTGAATACATAAAATGTAGGTTGTTGTAATGGAAACGTGATATGTCTTGGGATTCAGTCTTTACCCAGTTAGGAACAAAGACACGCGTCTTGTCACTGCTGCATCCGATGGGTGAAAAGAGAAAGAACCGTCCTGACATAAATGGTGGGTTGATACCGCAATATCAACGAACGTCTCTTCTTAATTTGTCCCATTTTTCTAAACCTATAGAAATTAACTTCTTGGAATCAATTATGAAGAACGAGTTCTTCATTCTTATCTCATGGGCGCAGGCAGGAAGGTTCAGGAAGGTCTTTTATGGCATTCTGATAATTGTCTCTGATAAATCTATTTCGATATTTTCGGAATATTTTCGAGACTCATTTAGCCAGTCAGTCAGTTAAGTGTCATACGTGATACACGCTTTGGCGATCATGTCTCGAAAAAGACATGACTGACTGGGCAGAAGATTATCCCGCAGTAGGTTGCCATTGCTTTCTGTGGTAACTGGTTGCCAGCCAAGGCTAAGGAACCCAATCTGTCCGATTATTTAACCCACAACTGGAGGAAAAGAGACGGCTTAATACCTTTCCCAAGGGTATTTGTGCGTAAGTGAATGCGAGGAATTCAACTGGAGTTCGTACTTTGCTCCCCGATTTGTCGATATCCACTGCACCACAACAAGTCGAATGATTTCCGAATAATTCTTTTTATTAACGAACGTTCCAGATTATAGTCTTCCATTATTATTGAAAACTAGTTAAATATTTTGGACTTGAAAATATCTTCTTCGGTTGAAATAATAAAAATAAGATCGCAGGTATGATTCAGATTACGGAACTTCTTGAAAAGCTCCTGTAGTTTGGGATTAAGTTTGGTTTGACACGCTAGCGATTATCCTGAACAAGAAAAGACAAAAACAAAAAACAAACAAAGAATTGAATGTAAGGGGGAATTTATCATAGTTTTATACAGAGAAACGTTTATTTAACATTACCAAAAAAACATTATGAATAAACACTATATACAAAGCAATATACGTTGAATGCCCTTAAAATCGTGATTGGTCCTGGGCATGACGATAAACTGCATCCGGCAGTAAGGCCTCTGATTGGGAGGTTGTGAAGAGCATGGAACCACCTCTTAATTGCTATTGTTCCCAGGTCCATATATAGATAGCACCTGTTAGGGTCCCAGCTATGGGCAAATAGTTAACCCCCCAAACTGGGGTCAAAACACTATGAAAGTATAAAAATAGACTTTTATAGAAATATGTACATAAAAATAGACTTGTATATAAAAATATACATTTTTGAAAGAAAAATATTACCAACAATACATTTTTGGAAGAAAATAATTATTTTCAGCAAAACATTTTTGAATACAAAACTAGAAGACATTTTCAGTTTTCTAAAATAAAAAAGGATAAAAACAAAATTTTTTCATCAAAATTTGACTAAATCAACCTTCTCACTATAACCAAACTTTAAAAAATACCTTAAAACCCCACCTTTTTGGCATTAAATAACCCACAGAGGTGTTGTTATGCCGTTAAACAAGACTCAAACTCAAACTAAAAATCATGATGCTATTGTGTGCATCTTTTCGCAACTCTAATGCAGTTGCGAAAATAAAAATTTTATCAAATTGCATATTAAAACTTATTAAAAAGTTTATAAAATCAAATGATGATTTCCACACGTGTTAATTGAACGCTGTCATGTTTCCATCTATTTTTTAAAATTACATGACAGTTTTTTGATGAGAAAATGTCAGTTGATGTTAATATATGCCTATAATATTGCTTAACCGATTCCTAAAATCATTATTTTATTATAAGTGTGATCCTATTTGGGTGCTCAACATTTGTGACCCTGTACCACTTCTGCTAATGAATTGGTATCTTTTTTTTCTTTTTCTAAACAAAGAATTTATTTTTCTTTATGTAAACTACATTTTTTCGTTTAATCCTAAGTCGAAAATAATTTTCTAATCAGTAAACAAAAGATATCGGGAGGCGCGTCTCTCAATACCGACCTCAAAGCATATCTTTTCTTTCCATTCAACACGCATTATCAAAAATCTTATTGATGTTATTTTATAGGAAGATATTGATTCAAATTAAATACCTCTACTGTCCGACATATATTCGTTGGGTGTGCCTATTTTCGGGCAGATTACAAGTCAAAATAGCAACCCATTAATTCTCGTTAAGATTAAATGTGTTCCGTTAGGGTCTTTATATTGTACACCATTTTATAAAATGTTTATTTATATTGTAGACGGTTTTCAAGGATACTAACTTTTAATGTAATGTAAAATTCTTTTTTTCTTAGAATTTTTTCCTAAAAATAAAATATAGAAAAACTTGCAGGCTTCTTAATTTGCAGACAAACAAGCTGCAAGGAGAATGAAACTATAAAAAAGATAAAAGGAAAAATAGGCTTTTTATTTATATAAAGAGAAATTAATCGGAAATATTTCAGGGGATTTTAAATATATAATATGAATAATTGTTAAAATGTAGAATAGAATTATCGAAACAAATATCAACTTTAAATATTGATTCCTAGATTAGTATTATTTGCGTGGTTTAAAACAAGGGTCGGCAACCTACGGCCCACGGGACAGATCCGGCCCGCGAAGGCATTTTGACCGGCCCGCGAACCTGATTACTAATGACTTTATTTTTAACATGAGAGACGAGGCTTTCGAATTCAACAAAAGGCCTGCTGTTATCTTCCTCTGATCCACCCAAACGGATTGGAATACTATGACCGCAAAAACATGATCAAAACCCAATCACCTCCATTTCTGTGTAAAAAAAAAAATAAAAAGTAAACATAAAACATAAACTGAGAGCCGATTTGACCAACCGACCGACCGGCAACAGACATTAGGCGGGGACACCTTCAAAAGGACAATGTTCAGTCGGCTTTCTATTTAATTCCTCCAACAGCGACCCCCCATCGTTTACCCCCTGCCACCTACCTTGTTTAAGTTCCTGGAATCCTTCAATGGGCCATGTTCTTATCTTATCATACGTAAGTGTATACGTTTGCAACTATTTGTACTCGTATGTATGGCTATATGTGTTTGGTTTTTGTTTGATGTGTGTGTGTGTGTGTGTGTGTGTGTGTGTGTGTGTGTGTGTGTGTGTGTGTGTGTGTGTGTGATTCATTTGTGGTACAATTTTCAAGAACAGTTTCAAACCTACACATCATAATTTCATTTCGGTTGATTTTTTTTTATTTGAAGTATTTTGACGTTCCTTGAGGAAAAGTAATTTTTGTTAGGTGGTTTTTAATTTTAGATTTTCTTTTGTTTTTCTGATTTCTCAATATTTATTTTCATTATGGTTTTAAATATTTAGGTTGACAGGGGTCTGTATAATATAATTTTCTTAATTTTTCATTAATGGTCTTCGTCCGGCTCGCGAACCGTCATTATAACACGATTCGGCCCGCGGGATCGAATGAGTTGCCGACTCCTGGTTTAAAATAACAGACAGACATAGACTCAATATCATTCAGTTATATGCCATATATGATACACACTTTGGGCGGTCATGTCTCGAAAAAGATATGACTGACTTGGCAGAAGATTATCCCGTAGTACGTTGCCATTGCTTTCTGCAGTAGACTGGTTTCCAGCCAAGGCTATAGAACACAATCTGTCCTGTTATTTGACTCATAGCTAGAGGGGGAAGAGATATATTATATTATTAGGTAGTAATTAGTGGGGAATCGGTTTATTACTTCATAGCAATATAAACCTGATCCCCCACTATATGCCCAGTAGAAGCCTTAATCATGTTTTCAACCTATTATATTCAGTCAGATTATTCCGCCGTAGGTTACTTTCTAGGCTAGATTTGTTGCCAACCAAGGCTGTAGAACCCAATCTTTCCTGTTATTTAGCCAATAACTGGAGGGAAGAAACGGAGTAATACATTTCCCAAGTGTATTTTGCGCGTAAGTGATACAAGGAATTCAACTGGAATTTGATCTCATCCCTCCGATTTCTTGTTCCAAGCCGATATCCACTGCACCACAACGCACCACAACGCACATAGGTGATAAATAAAACCAGAAATACAAGCAATACGAAAGTGCGCTAGTTAAATACTTTTTATACGCCAATCTGGTCGGCTAGTTCATCTTTATAGTGATGGGATTTATGTTGACATGTTAGTATTAGCGACACACACACACATACACGCACTCCCATATACACATAAACGCACAGACACACACACACACACACACACACACACATATATAAATGCACACACACAGAGTCGATCCTAAGGGGGAGCCAAAAAAAGGCCTAAGCCCCCCCTCTCAGAATTTTGACTGGCCCCTCGGTTGCTACCCTACTTTTATAAGCTTCAAAAAAATTATGAAATTAATCAGTCTTTGATTTTGATAAGATTTGATCTTCATCACTTTTCCCTTTGCGTTTTCTTTTCCATTTAGCTTTTTAAGGACATATGTAAAGTTTTGTAGAGGAAAAAAATCATAGCAGACAAATCACACTGTTCTGCTACTATTGACGTTTTACTAACCCTTTGATTTTGTTTTGAAATTAACCACTCTTGTGTTTCAATAGCTTGAGAGTGGGAAAAAGGGCAAAATAGATTAGAACTCTACTACTATGAATGAAAAGTTATTAATTCAGTGAAGTAACAGACTTATACTCAAACTCATTCCTAAAATATGTATACGATAGGGGGGGTGTAATATGAAAATCAAAACACTGCTTGAGTTTACCCCTCTCCTCCTCGGAAAAATCTCGCCCTCCACTTTCAGAGTTCCACATATTATTAAAACTTGGTTTAATTGAATATATATATATATATATATATATACTGGCTCTATTAATAAATAATTTTATTGACAGTGAGACCTCTTGTCTGTTTAATTTTTTAATATTTAATTTTTAATTTTAGACAATAAATATTAATAAGATCTTTTTGGGGATTTCATCATCAAACCGCTTCCATTTGGATCTATCTATCTATCTATCTATCTATCTATCTATCTATCTATCTATTTGAAAAAAAAACATTTTAATACCGATAAAATAAGAAAACTAATTCATAGGGAATTTATAAGTCTAAACCTAAAAGTAATCATCAACATTAATTTTGGTAACCTTCCTCGGTGTAAAACTAGATTTAGTAAACGATACTTATCAACCTAACAAATATCCATTATACCTCCACTCAAAGTCTAATCACCCCCAAGTATAATCAAACATATACCCTCTTCCATAGAATATAAAATTAGTAAAAACTCTTCTAGTTAAAAGTATTTTATAAACATAAAGGTTTTTATAACAAAGAATACTGGTTACAAAAACCAGGATATCAAATATAAAAAATATAACGGTAACAAGAAAAATAAAAATAGAAAAATCATTTGGTATACACTCACTTTTAACCAAACGGTCAGCACCAAATTAAGGTTGAAGTTCCTCAATGTAATTAAGAAACACTTTCCTAATAAGCAAAACTTTTAATAAAAATACCCTTAAATCAAGTTGTAGTTGTACAAAAAATCAAGAAAAATCATTAAAAATTATAATAATAAAATCTTAAATCAGCAAAGTAACAATGCCTATCCAAATAATAAAGATAACAAAAATACAAACTTATGTAATTGTCGAAATCCTAACAACCGCCCATTGAAAAATAGGTGTTTAATAAATTCTACTGTGTACCAATGTAATGTAACATCAAATGAAAACCCAACTATTAAAAACTTTACATTGGATCTACTACGAACACTTTTAAACAGCGTTGGTATATGCACTTAACTTCCCTAAAAAAACAACACGTACCGAAACCAAACATCCCTTTTTGTGTATTTTTGGAAGTTAAAGGATACAAACAAAAAACCCCAAAGTAAAATGAAAAAATATGGAAAAAAACAAGAATCTGTAAGTCGTTCTACGTAATCTGCTCTCTGTGCCTGAATGAAAAGCTGCAGATTTTAAGGTCCCCTAAAAATAAAGAACTACTGAACCGTAACGATAAATTGACCGTTTTATGTAAACATCGAAAATATTTTTTAAAATTTAACTAATTATAATGTCTAATTTATAACTTATGCTCCAATATAACTTAAAAAATTAAAAGTTATTTGACCAATACAATACTTATTTGTTTTTTTTAAGTACAGTATACCTTAGTATAATATAATTATTTAATTCTAATTCTAACTTAAACATTCCAGCTCCTTTACTCATAAAGAAGTACAAAATCTAATTTAAAAACTTGTTTAAAATTTTATTAATTGTAGTGTTTCATTTATAACTTATACTCCAATATAACTTAAAAAATTAAAAAATTATTTTACTAAAATAATTGATCCACACAACGCTTAATTGGTTTTCTTTACTATCAGTCAGTTACGTGCCATACATGAAACACGCTTGGCGATCATGTCTCGAAAGAGACATGACTGACTGGGCAGAAGATTATTCCGCAGTAGGTTGCCATTGCTTTCTGCGGTAGACTGGTTGCCAGCCAAAGGTATAGAATCCAATCTATGCTATTATTAAACACATAACTGGAGGGAAGAGAAGGATTAATATCTTTCTTGAGGGTATTTGCGCGTAAGTGAATGCAGTGAATTCAACTGGAATTCGAACACTGCTTCCCGATTTCTCGTTCCGAGCCGATATCCACTGCACGACAACTATACCATACTTTAATATAGCATAACTATTTAATCCTGATTTTAACCTAAACGTTACATCCCATTTACTCATGAGATAGTACAAAATCTAATTTTAAAAAACCTAAAATTTAACCTGCTGTTAAAAATTAGTCTACCCATTTAAATAATGTATGATATCACAACGTATCTTACCCAGACAAAATAATTCTCTTTAAAATTTAATAAATTTCCAAAGTTTGATTTATAACTTATCCTCCAATATAACTTACTAAAATAAATGACCACACAATTCTTAATTGTTTTTCTATCTCCAATATACCTAAGTATACCATAATTATTTAATCTTAATTTTAACCTACACATTCAAAACCCTTTACTCATAAGGTAGTACAAAATCTAATTAAAAAATAAAAAAATAAAATAAAATCCAACCTGTTGCTAAAAATTATTAAAAATGATTTATGGTCTAACTATGTATCTTATCCAGACAAAATTAAAAAGTGACATGACTAGACCATCCTGCTTTCTTTCGCGACCAAGATTTTCAAATTTATAGTTACCTAATTCTCATTTTTTGATTGAACAATATTGACACACCTAAAGCATTTTCTCCAACTACCACTCTCTAATTTTCTAAATAACCAGGAATTCATCTTATAATTTAAAAATAAATCATTTTCACCACCTATTTTGACATATCACCTTAAGAAGAACAGTATTGTTCTGAAACATTAAAATTTTTGTGTAGTTGTATAATGCTTTTATAAACTATTGTCATAATAAGATTACAATATATATAATTTATATTGGTATTGTTGATTCGGTGTGTTCATTCGAGATAATTTTTCACTACAAAATCTAGATTACGTAGCGATTTGTCCATGTTTAGAATATTGCTGCAATATATGGCCCGGTGCTACTGCCCTTTGATAAAATCCAAAGAAGAATCAGCAATATTATTGGTCATGATCTGGCGGTTCGGCTTCAGTCATTTTCCCAATGACGTAAGGCTGTCTCCCTAAATCTATGACATTCAATGTCCAGGACAAGAATTTGTTTCTTGTCACAAATCAATTACCTATATTGGATACACTACCACCACCTTGAGGAACGTCTTATATGTCACAAGCCGAAGTACCATACAAAACATTTATTTACCTATAATTTACAAGAGCTCTCCTGGAAAATTCTAATCAAAAACACAAGAATTTTATATTAATCACAATATCAATAACATCTCGCTTTTAGAGAGGCACTATGTATCAAAAAGTTCATTCCAACCATCAACCTTACACTAATAAATAGTAAAAATGAAATAGTGAAGGTTTTTTTTTTTAATTGAAAGATACTCTCGCAATTTCCAGTCGTACGCAGCAAGTAAATGTTTGGAATGAACGCTGTTTTTTCAAAAGTAAAGCAATATAAATTACTATTTAACAGTCAAAACATGATGAAAAAATAACAGCCTTGAAAATTACTATAGAAGTGGCCAAAAGCGCTTGGGACAATGAAAAATATGGACAATTTTTATCCTTCTCTTCAACAAGACGGGAAAAATGTTTACGGGGATGGTAAAGACTTAATAAAAAAATCAGTTAAATCTTCTTTGTTGACCATATTCAATAAAAAATGTTTGAAAGAAACGTTGCTGCCCAAGATTTTTTACCGTCAAGCCATGTTCTTTTGTATATATATATATATATATACCCAAAACAAAGTGGCTTGATGCTAACATCTCAAAGGAGATCCTATTAATATTAATTGCTAAAAATTAAATATTAAAACTGATCCACCTAGAGGGTTCCATGTAAATAAAATTATTTATTTATAGAGACAATATGCATTTTGTTACATATAAGAAAATCTTTAAACATCGCCGATGAAGCAAATTCAAGTTGCATACGGTCATAAGTTTCGAATATATATATATATATTGAGAGAGAGACGCAGTAGCTTATACTGTTCAAAATTGGTGTTTCTCAAAACAATACGTTTGCTGAAGGAAAATCTTCAATTCACAAAGCTTTACCGAATGATCGCTGCATGAGTGTCGGGTTCACCTATTTCGTTAGGTACAAGACTGACCACAGAGGCCATAGTTGGGTGACACGAAACAATTGCATAAGATTTGAAGTCGGCAAGTAACTCTACTGGTAAAAGCCTTGTCTTGAAGAGAGAAATTCCACCCATCTCAGTTATCCGATTTTCCCATTCGCAACTTTTTTATTATCCAGTGAATGTCTCTTTTATGGTAAATCGTAAAACAATGACGAAAGGAATGTCTCCGTCGACGCCAGCGCCGTTATTGCGAAGAAAGCAGACATTTTTGATTTCGATCAATTTACTTCGGTGTTGCAGGTAAGAGGACGGGGTGGCTTAGTAGAGTTTATGACTGGATAATTTCTCCAAGCATAAAACGAGAAATAAATACCGTACAATCATCAGGACGACGCAACGAGCAACGACAGTTAAAAAAAGATAGCGCTGAGGTGGTGATGGTTGTGAACCAGAAAGTTTGTAATTTTATGCTACCCATGAATTTCGAATCTATTGTAGCTTATCTAAGCCATATTCAAAGACGGCAGGCACTTTTTATGTTTCCCAGTGGATATTTCACGATTGAAAACAATTAGTCTATTTATCTAGCGTCTTTAATGCTATTTTTAAGTAATCCTTGGGTATTGTTGTCCAAATCAGATCAACCGATAGCCACTTACTAAACCCTGTTAGTGTTGAGTGAGTGATAAAAGGACTGAAATTAGGGTCCTGTTATATGTTCACTTTTCAATCAGTGTTGTATTTCTATTAACTCTGATATTGAATAACAAAGGACGCATTTTTATGACTGCGGAATCTGATTCTAACTCATATCTTACTGCGATTTGGTCAATTCGATGTGGTGTAATGGTTAATACGTTTGTCCCGCTAGAACCTATTACAACTGAGTAGTGAGTCCGATCCTCACTAGGTACCCCATACTTTCGAAGTTGTGCCACATCTAAGCGTCGCTTAGAAAGTCAACCTGCGATTGAAAGCTCTTCCTTTGCAGTCTTTATTTCTCTAGATTTGTAGAACATTCGACAAATGTCGTAGAAATGATTATTCATCAGAGATTCAACAAGAATTCAAACACGTAAAGCAAAAAACAAAAAAACAAAACAAAAACAAAAAAACAACAACACACGCAAGTTTGACATCAAAGAATTGATTCTGCATTTCGTTATGATGTAAGACAAGGATGAGACTACACACCAGACAACTTATAAAAAGAAGAGTTAGAATCATTTTGTTAATCATTTCACCCCAAGCAAGGCAGTTTTACTGCCACTGTTGCGCATGGGCTTACATAGGGGAAAGTGATGAGAAAGAGGGGTAGGTTATAGTAAATATCAGGAGGAGGGTAATAGACGAATAAGAATACCGGTGTAATGGGTGTGGAGTGGGTGGAGAAAAGAGCTTGAGAGAAAGGATGCGAATTAGTGAGATAGATGTCTACTATGTTTCATTGTTGGCGGTCACAATCTTAACAACATAAGATATACAGATGGCAGAGTGTTTATAGAAAGCACAAAAAGGAAATTTTAAAAACTTCTACAGAAAGTAGTGGAAGAAAGCGAGAAGAAGGGACTAAGCATGAGTTGCAAGAAAACTGAATGTATGGTCATCGATAAAAAAAACAGGCCAATATGCAAATTAAAAATAGAAGATATCAAAATTTAGCAGGTGCAGCAATTTAAATACCTGTGAAATGTTTTGACAGAAGACGGAAAGAGCAACAGTTGCACCGGGATAGTGAAAGTTGCTTTTTAAAAGAATTAAAAAACAGGAAAATTTTGTTAGAAGCGAAGAAAATTGTGTTGAACTGTTATTTAGTATCAGTTCTCCTTCCTGGCAATAATAGATGCTGGACACACTCCTCACAAATGACAAAGAGACTTGAGGTAACAAAAACGTAGTTCTACAGAAGGATGCTGAGAATACTATGTATTGAACATGTGGATAATGATGCAACTTTAAAGAAAATGAAAACAAAAAGAATATTTAAATATAACATCAGAAAGACTCTTTTGAAATTTCTAGAACACATGATGAGAGATTTCTTGAAAAATGCAAAACGGACAGGTGGAAACAGGGCATACTTTACTTAACAATCTTGTGTAAGTGGAGTGCAGAACAGGGTCTAGAAGAGATAGCAAAAGACAAATTTATTAAGAGCTAGAAAGCACATTAAATTGTGGAGACCCGTGATAACCAAAATTCTTAAAGAGAAACAGCACATTGACAAATGCTTACGGATTTTTGATAAATAGAAAATTTAGGAAAATTCAGTTTTCTATGTTTCAGATCTCTCTCATTGATGGGTTCACTCTGTTCACATCTATCTATCTATCTATCTATCTATCTATCTATCTATCTATCTATCTATCTTTTGTACGTTTTAAAATATCTGTCTACATTTCTCTATAAATTCTTATCTGCAAATTTTGATTTTTGACAAATTTATTCATCTCAAATATTTTTCTTTGTTTATTAAATTTCAATAAATATACTTTGCAGATATTTTCTCTACTTTTATTTGATTCTTTTTTCTTTTTCTTTTGCTCAAGATGTCAGTCATTCACGCATGCACTTAAACACACAGCCAAGCGTAGCCATCACAAACAACATGTTAACAAACAATATATTAACTTTTTCCGAGAAAATCTTTTCCTAACCAATGCCTTCATGGATATGATTAATGAAATAAACGGCAATATTAAATCGTAGACACACTCCATCCGCCCATTTATTGGGGATTTACTTAATTTCTTTCTTAATTCAAACTTAAAACCTTAACGGTCGCCATCGCTGTCATTTTGTAGTCCAGTCAGGCAACACAACTCGTTTTTTATTTTCTCTTCATGAAAATTAGATAGTGGTCCAAGAATCCGTAATAAGGAGACGGTTCGCAACGCAGGCCAAAGTTTTGACAAGAAACTCAGCGTCTAGCAGAATGTTTTATGGCGATGGCATTTTTTGTTTGCCTATTAAAAGCAACGGGGGATGAAATAAAGCGCGGCTGACTCGGTGTTTGGAACGTCATAATTTAGAGGCGGAGGTGATTTATGGTGTTACTTTTAGGTTAGCTCTGTAGGAGCCGGCGCGACCCTTTCTATGGACTCTTTACTTAGTCCAGGCAGGTCCCCACGTCTGAACAAGGACGGTCACCAAGGTAGGGGAGACAGAAGTAGCCTCTAAAGTGTGTGTGCATACGTACGTTCTTGTAAGTGTTTGTCTGAGTGAGAGTGAAAAGGAGAAAGATGAAGGAGCGAAACCTTTGATGTGACCCGCTAAATATGAAGATGAAAGAGAAACACTTAGAGAGTCGTTCACTCCAGTATGACGATAATAATAATACAGAAATAAACGACAGGTGGTAAGTAAGAAAAGTTCAAATCCGGATACAACTAAGCCTCACTTCTTTCGAATTCCGAACAAATGAGTTTGACTGAGTAGGAATTATAAAATCACTCACTAAGAAACTAACTTCGATTTAATATGATTTTTACGCGCAAAATTTTTATACCAGTGTCTTTTAATATTTTCAATGGCTCAATGACTTTTCGCATCGCCCTGTTCATAATGTGCTCATTCGTCGTGGTGTTTTTTTTTGTATGAACCTACATTAGTAAATATATATAAAAAGGAAAAAGTACTTGAGCCATAAAAATGCTTTTCATGTAAAAAAAAAAAAAAAAAAGAACGAAACATTTAAACTAGAGTAGAAATCGCATATTATACGAATTCTGCTCTAGTTTAAATGGTACCTCCACTCATTTTCAATACCATCGTATTAAATAAATTTTAATAAATAAAAAAACTTTCCTAAAGCTCTCAATTTAGTCTTCTTAATTGAAAGCTAAAAAATTAAATTTTCTAATTCCAGTAAGCAAAATAATCTGGTATATTTCAAACCGAAATTATATTGATTGGAATCTAAAATTTTCAGATTTTTAAAGAAATTTCACTTTTTCGGCCATTTTTGATCGATTGACATTTTGTAAACAGAAACTAATTCTCCGTTTTAAAAATCTTTCAAAAATAAAATATATATCGCTAACATGTTATTTTAGTAAAATTAGCACGTGTAAAGTTACCGTAATCTGATTTGAAACAACTATTACTTGTTTACTGCCTAAAATGTAATATAAAGGCGTTTTTTTAATCACGGTAGCCCTGCATTGTTTTTATCTGGGGTGATGAATGATTTACACTCTGAAACTATCAAAAACAGATAAGTATGGTGAAGCAGAATTGACAAATGTATCTAACTTAGGCAAACGAAACGTTTTTGGTTTTTAACTAAAATATTTTCAGCAATTAACAAATATTTCATATAATTTTAGGTAATTTAGCCTTACAGCCTTGCGTTCGAAGATGCTTTCTGAAAAAGTAAAAATTAGAATAATATAAAACTTTCTTTTAAATTAATTTTAAAATTTAATAACAGAGAATGAAACATGACAGACAGAGATAACTCAATAATTCAAGAAATATTCTGATATTTATTAATTTTATTTTTATTATGTATTGTTCATATTATTCATTTACGTACCTTCACAAATTGTGAATTTCATAATTGCTTATTTAAAAAAATGAGGAAATTAGGAATTAAAAATATAAAAAATGCTTTAAATTTTGAAGGGATGACTTGGTTAGACAGTGGCTTGTTGAAACGTATACAGGAAACACGGAAATGAACTAAAAGTATTGTCAGTCAGGCTGTCATGTGCCATACGTGAAACACGCTTTGGGCGATCATGTCTCAAAAGAGACGTGACTGACTGGGCAGAAGATTATCCCGCAGTAGGTTGCCCATGGTTTCTGCGGTAGACTGGTTGCCAGCAAAAGCTGTAGAACCCAATCTGTCCTGTTATTTAACCCATAGCTAGAGGAGGGGGAAGAGATGCGTTATATTATTAAGTAGTAATTAGTTGGAATCAGTTTACTACTTCACAACAAAAGAAAACCGATCCCCTACTTTATGCCCAGTAGAAGCCTTAATCATGTTTTCATCTATTATATTCAGTCAGTCAGTTATGTACCATACGTGGTACACGCTTGGGCGATCATGTCTCGAAAGAGACTGGATTGACTGGGCAGAAGATTATCTCGCAGTAAGTTGCCATTGCTTTCTGTAGTAGGCTGGTTGCCAGCCAAGGCTATAGAATCCAATCTGTCCTGTTATTTAACCTATAACTGAAGGGAAGAGACAGATTAATACCTTTCTCAAGGGTAATTGCGCGTAAGTGAATGCAATGAATTCAACTGGAATTTGAACTCGGCTCCCCGATTTCTCGTTCCGAGCCGATAACCACTGCACCACAACGCACATCATTTACAACTTTCCCAAAAATCTGCCTCAAATAGAAAAATAAAAATGCAATAAAATATTACATTATTTATTTATTTAAGCTTTTAATTGCTTTTATAAATAATATATATTAAAGACATTTTTTCCGGAAGAAAAAATTCAATCAATAATAAATGTTTATAAAAACTGTTTTCATTTTTTCTTTTTTAATTGTAATAATTTATAATTTTTCAGAAATATCTTTAAAATTCTTCAAAGCTTCAATGTGGTTAGGTTATTATGTTATTAAGTAAAAACCATATTTACTAATTGAAAATTGAAAAGCTTAATATAGATCTTCACGTAGAAAGATTTTTTAAAATAATTTCTAATTTTTTTGTGTATAGAAATGTTCGTTTGGTTAAGTAAGTATTTCATATGTGATATTTTAATTAAAATGTTAATATATTTCAAGTGTTGTTCCCCTTACAGAAAAAAAAAACAATAACAAAACAACCCTCATATAAACTTTTTTGGCTGTTTCCATTTCTTTCATTTCACTCCATCTATAAAGCTAAAGTAACTAAAATTCAATAAAATATTAGATAATCGCTGAAAATATTATTTAATCTACATAAATAAAACTAAAGTCAGTGTGTGTATTCGTGTGTGTATCCTCACTGATTTCTGTTAACACATATTTCCACATTTTTCATTCGATTTGTTTCAAAACTTACACACCCTTGGAAATTTATTATTCTACACAACAAAGAAAAAGAAATTGCGTGTGGCTCTTCAGTTTAATTTTGTTTTAATTTCTTATTTTCAGATATTTTTCTGTTAAAGTTAAGTTCACACAGTAACTTTTACATGGAGAATAACTCTTTCAAAAATGCAAAAGTTATCTTCCGCATTTAATATCTGCAGATGTTTTTTCACCAATTGTAATCCGGCTGTTTAATGCGGTTAACGAGTGAAAGAACACAAGCCTGAAGTTTTAAAGCTTAAAATTTCTGTCGAATATCCTGAAATGTTTTGGATTAAAACTTTAAGCAAAAGTCTGAGAAGACTTTTACCAGAAAGAAATGACTATAATTGTCTGTAATGTTTTGAATTCAGTTTGAGATTTATTCAAACTTCTTCAGAACAAAAATAGAAGGGACTCATGGTGATGCTTATAATAAAGTTAGAAATACAATATATATATATATATATATATACGCGCGTGCGCGTGTGTGTGTGAGAGTAATTAATATTTGCTCTGTAAAAAATAAATTTAGTTACATTGAACCCTCGAGCTGGAGCAGTTTTAATATTTAATATTTAATTTCTAATAATAATAATAATAATAATAATAATAATAATAATATATATACATATATATATACATATATATATAACTGAAGATGTGTGTGTCAGTGTGTGTGTATCCGTGCGTGTATCCTCACTGATTTCTATTAGCATACATTTCACATTTTTCATTCGATTTGTTTCAAAATTTACACACCCCTTGCAAATTTATTCAAGCGGGCATTCATTTCACGCAGCCAACCCAGGAGCAAACTTCCAACATTTACCTAAGTCCTATTTTATCCTACTACGTCGGCTGAAGTTGCACCTATCAGCTTTACAAACAGACACTGCCAGCGATTCCTCTTCTATATAGAGGTACATTCCACCTTACATAGACCAACGCTTTAATTGCTCATGTGAATTCTTACTCTTCCCATCCCGTGCAATGCCGGGTAGAGTACTTACTCCTGTTTTTTTTTAATTACTTAGTTTACATCAATTTATGTCAATTTTGGTTAACCATAATAAGTTTGTCAACATGTCTGTCAATCACTTAACACGTAAGAAAAATGTGACCTCCATGATTAAGAAATATTTGTATTCTAAATTTCAGACTATAAGCAAGCAATACTTGTTTCAAATTAGATTAATTTAACTTTAATTTTTTTAATTTTCTTCAAATTTAGGCCGAAACTAAAGACAATATCTATGTCTCTTCAGGTGTCACCCTATTTCCAGATGGCTGGTATTAATTTTTATTAATTTTAAAGATGAAAAGAGATTTCTCTAAAACTGAAGAATACAATTATTTTTTCGGGAAAAGTAGCCGAAGTGATAAATATTGAAAAATACAGATTGAAAAATACAAAGAGTATAATTGCTTTTGTCGAGAGAAGTAAGCGAATTTATCAAAGCTGATTACCTAAAGATAAAACGATTCTATTCAAAATATTGTCATCCTATTTTGACAACTTATGGCCCTAAGTAAAAATTGAACTTTGAGAATTTCCTTCTTACTGTCTACCAGAACGACTGGTAGAAACAGGCAGATAATAGCAGAGAATAAGTTTTCTCCATCCATCCGAAAGGCGGAAGGGCAGAAAACTCAGTCGAAATGGATAAATGATATTACTTACATTTCAAGATGGTAAGACGTATATAGGGAGAAGGAAATAGAAATCTCGTGTTAACCTTCTACACCCCGGTTTCATGCCTTTGAGGTGGGAAACGAAATTAAAGAGACCGGGATCAGCGATGGAACGATACAGTTATTCTGAAATAACCTGTCATCAGAAAAGTGATTAATATCCGAAATATTGCAAAAGACGGTCAATTAGAATTCGGCGAGCTGCAAATTGAGCAAACCTCCGCACCGTGGAGATAATGGGTCACGAATATTAGCGTGCTACTGAAATGCCAGCCAACTGATTTTTTTAGCGTCACTTAGCTTTGAATTGCTTATGATTTTTTTATCTATTCGATATATACGAATCTACACCGTGGCGTTACAGTCTTAAATCTTGTTTTCATTATATACCGTTCCCCCGATTCGGGTGATGAAAAGTGATTCTGCTTTGGCCTGTCTGAGATCAACAAACACAACGTAGGAGGAATTGACCGAAGCTTAGGAAGGTTGGCTGAACCCAACCAGTGGTTGTGTTATACAGGGATAATTTTAAAGCCAAGCTCACCATATTATTTTCACAAAAGCCTTTAAAATCAAAGCTTAACTTTAAAATTTCACAAACGAGCCTGTGGTTGCCATTTCTCCTGAATTTTTTAAAAATATTCATGATGAAAGAAAAATTTTGTCTTTTAAATAATTTTATATATTTACGTGATTTGATTTTGGACCTTTTCGATTCATTTATTTTAGCTTGTAATCACTAATAAGGATTGTTTTGAAGTTGGAAAGTTTGTGAAGAGAGGATACTATGAAAAACTAACAAACTATTCAAAACCAGACCAAAACGAGCCGGTTTCTAACCAGCTTGCAATTATCAACGAAATTTATAAATAAGTATAAAAAGTTTCTCCTTAAAATGAAATAAAAACTGTGTCCGCTCAGCTGGCTGTCTTCCTTGTCAACATAAATCGATCAAAGATGTTTTCACAAAGTCTCAATATTTCTTTCTATAGAAACATTTCATTTCAACGTTTATCTTTCGTTTTCTCTTTAATTTATTGGAGTGGGATATTTTCGTCTTTATCTCATAACAGGGGGCGTCGCCGCTCCCGTTAAACTTAGTGGAAGAGGGTGCCCTGCTCTCATGAGAATCTTTCATTTTGAAGAGAAGGAAACATACCTTTGAGCACGCGGCTATGCTACAGCTGGACCCAGTTACACGCGTCAGTGAAATGACCCTCATAAGATTTATTGTTCAATATTGGGACACTTTAAGCGTTTCAGTTAAGAATCAGGGTGCTTCTCTATGCGAAAAAATATATAACAGAATGGTAAGTTCAGATTAAAGCGTTCCGAAAAAACAGAATTATTTGTAAATGTATTGAGATGAAAATCAATCTCTTGATAAACAATTCTCTGAAGTTGATGAGACTAAACACTGAAATTTAGGTACCTTCATTTTAGGTATATCTTTTGTTGATTAGATAGAAAGGTTACAGTCGCAATATATATATATATATATATATATATATATATATATATATATATATATATATAACCGCGCCAAAGTCAATGATCACCTTAAACTATAATGAGTTTTTGATAAATAATTTAAAAGGAATTTACATAATTAAACTCCATAGTCTGTTGCGGGGATTTTAATATTCAAGGTAAAATATTCGCTAACTTACAACCATGGCCGACTGTAAGTCTTAGACAACTTTGCATAAGTTATAAGCAAAGAAAAATTTGCAAAAAAAAAAAAATCGAAAATTCATTTCACGCTTGTTTAGATGTGTATTGTGGAGCAGTGGGTAACGGCTCGGAATGAGAAATCGGGAAGCCGAGTTCGAATTCCAGTTGAATTCCCTGCATTCACTTACGTGCAAATATCCCTTGGGAAATGTATGAATCTGTCTCTTCTCTCCCGTTATGAGTTAAATAACAGGACTTTTCTCGTAGTAACAACATAAAGATTTTGATAAAACTTTGTTTTATTAAGTTCAGGCATTTT
The DNA here is from genome assembly GCA_037127315.1 of Ascarosepion bandense. Classification (NCBI taxonomy): domain Eukaryota; kingdom Metazoa; phylum Mollusca; class Cephalopoda; order Sepiida; family Sepiidae; genus Ascarosepion; species Ascarosepion bandense. The sequence continues at coordinate 2,788,897 of JBBBDQ010001524.1, read as the reverse complement.
CTTCATGGTATGCTCACTTTTTGGCGAATCTTAGTCAGTTAAGTATCATACGTGATACAACCTTGGGCGATAATGTCTCGAAAGAGATATGACTGACTGGGCGAAAGATTTCCCCGCAATAGGTTGCCATTGCTTTCTGCTTTAGACTGGTTGCCAGCCAAGGCTATGGAACCCAATCTGTCCTATTATTTAACACATAACTGGAGGGAAGAGACGGATTAATACCTTTCCCAAGGGTATTTATGCGTAAGTGAATGCAAGGAATTCAACTGGAATATCAAACTCGGCTTCCCGATTTGTCGTTCTGTGTCGATATCTACTGCACCACAACGCACATTCCTTTAACATTCTAAAAATATTTTTTCAAAACAAGAAATGAGTATCCAGTAATAGCGTCAAGTGAAAACCCGCCCTTTTTAAAACAGTATTTTTATGCGGGTCCCTTTCCTAAACTTTGCCAAATTTTCGTTGTATTGTTTGTAAACCGAAGCCGTGTATAGCGACATTTTATTGGAGCAGAATTAATATTTTATGATAAAATGCAGACACTCAGATTTATTTTACCGTTAAACAGAAACGATAGCAAAATTGACAAATTATAAAGCGGGTAAGCAGTTTGTAAAAAGAAAGTTTAAAAGTCAGTAAATGAAAAGGGGTAAGACATTATCATCGGTGACGATGCACGTTAGATAATAACGGCCCCGCTGCAAACTCAAATGTTTGCCTTTTGTATTTGAAGAGGCAAGACTTGCTCCTTGCACTTTCCTTTCGAGACTATAATCAAAATGCCACCAGCAGGTGATTAAAAGCTGGGTGAGGGGGAGAACTTATTGGACAACGGAAAAACGGAGAGTGGGAGTTGAAACCATGAGTCAGGCTACTTTCTTGGTGACGCACGGTTATAATTGTTAATAAAGCACCCGCCAACCCTCAGCCCCAATCCATCCAGTCAAATGTCCATAACCGTGTCTATCATCCACAAGGTAGAGGCGATATTAGAGACAGATTTAGGCTCTGAGGTCACATAGAAATTTATTGAATAACTGGCTACATATTGTTTTGAGGGCATTTTAATTGTTTATTGAACAGATTTAGTTTTGTTCCCGGCGAACTTATTGTATGGTCCATCTGTGAGGACGATATTTAATCGGTTTGGTTTTAAGTCTGGTACAAGGATGTGCATTGTAGTTCAGTGGATATCGGCTCGGAACGAGAAATTGGGGAGCCGAGTTCGAATTCCAGTTGATTCATTGCATTCACTTACTCGCAAATACCCTTGGGAAAGGTATTAATCCGTCTATTCCTTCCAGTTTTGGGATAAATAACAGGACAGATTGGGTTCTATAGCCTTGGCTGGCAACCTGTCTACCGCAGAAAGCAATGGCAACCTACTGCGGGATAATCTTCTGCCCAGTCAGTCATGTCTCTTTCGAGACATGATCGCTGAAGCGTGTTTCACGTATGGCACTTAACTGACTGACTGACAAGACCAAGAATATGGATTACTTAAATGAATTCAGTATAACATCTACTCTCATAATAGTGGCCTTGACGAGTTTAGGAACAATTCTTCTTATAGAGAGTCAGTTAAGTGCCATACATGCGACACGCTTTCGGCGATCATGTCTCTTTCGAGACATGACTGACTGGGCAGAAGATTATCCCTCAGTAGGTTACCATTGCTTTCTGCGGTAGACTGGTTGCCAGCCAAGGCTAAAGAACCCAACCTGCCCTATTATTTGACTCATAGCTGCAGGGAAAGAGATATTATTAAGAAGTAATTAGTAGGGGATCGGTTTATTTCTTCAAAAAATATAAAACTGATCCCCCACTTTATGACTAGTAGAAGAATGATTCCAACTAATATATTCAGTCAGTTAGTTGAGAGCCATACGTGATACATGCTTGGGCAATCATGTCTCGAAAGAGACATGACTGACTGGGCAGAAGATTATCTCGCAGTAGGTTGCCATTGCTTTCTGCAGTAGAAAGACAAGGCTATAGAACCAAATAAAAAATCTGGTTGCCAGACAAGGCTATAGAACCAAATCTGTCTTATTATTTAACCCATAATTGGAGGGAAGAGACGGATAAATACCTTTCACAAGGGTATTTGTGTGTAAGTGAATGCAAGAAATTCAACTGGAATTCGAAATCGGCTCTCCGATTTGTCGTTCCGAGTCGTTATCCACTGCACAACAACATAGACACTTCCTCCAAACCAATGCTTCTTTTTTTTTACCAACTTCAAGAGCTGCAATTTTCTTGTGCAAAAGGTTTTTTTTCTGTCTTTTATTCAGCTGTATGACTAACTTTTACACCCTTCTTTAAACATTCTGGACTGGCGCTACAGATTCCCTAACAAAGAAATGTACCAAACAACCACATCCCTTGGGGTCGATCTACAGCAGCAACATCAAATATGGTTAGCACATGCCACTGAAAAAGAAAATAATGACATAATCAAGATGGTGACGTTCTATACGACTTCAAACAGAAGCTTAGGAAGGAAATACCATTAATACTGAAAATGGCAATAGCAGCCACTAGAGTTCAGAAACCAATTTTCCTGAAAAATTGTTTTAAGAGAAAGATTTCATATATTATCCCAGGAAGACTGATGTGCTGGCAATAAATGATAAATGTTTTCTTATAAGGAAACGGCTAATATCATCATTATCATGAGCATTTTCCACTAGTCTATTTGTAAAAGAAAGTAACATAAAATTGCTTTTGCCACAATATTCGTTGCATTATATATATTTCCAATGGAATTGAAATTATTTATGATTTATTTGCATCGATATTTTTTACCACTACGAGAATCACGATTATATAAATATAATATAGGCAGCCGAAGGGAAATATAGACAAAAAAAAAAAATTATTGAGAAAGTAATTCAGTGATTATACTGAAAACATTACTTCCAAAGTAACTACGTTTTGGGGCATAATTAATGGATCCGAGGGAATTAAGGCAAGTTGAGAAAAAAGAGCGAATATGTTTGATGGGTGGCTTTTATTGGGGAGGGTATATTGAAATACGTACACAAAAGGTTAATATTTGTTGATACAAAATTAATAAGGTTAATACAAAACTGAATTTTACAAATCCCTTAAAAGACGAAAAGATATTCTTAAAACTCTTTGCCGTTTTCATCAATTTTATTTTTTGTTTTTTCAGGGTTATGCCGGTGGCTAAATACTGGGTATATCACGTATTTTCAAAGTTACAGGAAATTTGCTGTTGGAAAATATTTATTGCTTTGAAGGGCACTGGATGTAGAATCATTAATAGCTGCAGAAGTAATAAAGTTTTGGTGAATATGTTGGAATGGGAAAAGCATTACGCACGCGTGACATCGATAGGAAAGTCGAATGTCACGATATTCGTATTACATTTATTTTTTATTGTTATGATGCATTATATATATATATATATATATATATATATATATATATATTACAATTCTCATTTCTTTTTCTACCAGTAAAGTAAATCCGCTGAACAAGTTTTTCAAAATATTTCCCACGTGATTGCTATTCACTTCTTGCGCACCTTCTACAAATGAAGACAAAAAATGGTTGCGTAGACCCCCCCCCCCCCATATATATATATATATATATATATATATATATATATATATATATATGCTTTAGATGACGAAACGTATTACCCAGAATTGTTTAACTTTGTCTTTCAATTGTCTAATATATATATATATATAGCGCTCAGAGTTAGATCCGCAGACTGATGTCAATTCGGTTGGGTTTCAATCCTGGCTAGAAAAAAATCACGTGTCTCACCGTACTGATGAGCTGTGATATAGCGAAACAGATTTGTCTGCGGATGACTATATATATATATATATATGTGTGTGTGTGTGTGTGTGCGCGCGCGTGTATGTGCAGGTTTCTTTAAAAAATGACCGACATGAAATTATGGTTAAGTTTTTTATGTAATTTTTCATGTGATTTATTATTTTTTTTTTCCTTTTCATAACATTATTTACAAACTGTCCAAATGTTTTGTGTTTTTGAGCGCTTTTGGCTATACTTTTAGCCATTACTGAGGATGAATTTTATTTTACGTGTAACTGAATATATTTCGTGTTATGGATGATTGTAGAATAGCGTGTATGTTTTATGTTCGAGGTGCAAAGGATTATGAACGCCACCGAACAGTCAGCTTAATGAGCCACATAACAAAACTCATCATCCGGATTCTGATGAAGAGAGCGCGTAGGAGAATCGGCTCAGAGATAGGACAAGAACAGTGTGGCTTTGTTAAAAATATTAAAGAATGTGATATTCATGCCCAGATTGCTATCTGAAAGAGCAATATAAATGCAAAATGGCCTTTATCTGTGCTTTACTGACTACGCAAGTTCGCCACAAACACCTGATTGAGATGTTCGACAACCTCGACATTTTTGGAAAAGACATTAGGATAATCAAGAACCTATATTGGCAGCAAGTCGTTTGCGTACGGATAGGAAATGATCGATTCATACTTTTCCCAAAGGTAATATGTGCGTTATGGAGCAGTGGGTATCGATTCGGAACGACAAACGGTGAGCCGAGTTCGAATTCCAGTTAAATTCCTTGAATTCACTTACGCACAAATACCATTGTGAAAGGTATTAATCCGTCTCTTCCCTCCAGTTATGGGTTAAATAACAGGGCAAATTGGTTTCTATAGCCTTGGCTGATAACCAAGCAATGGTAACCTACTGCGGGATAATCTTTTGCCCAGTCAGTCATGTCTCTTTCGAGACATGATTGCCCAAGCGTTTATCACGTATGGCATTTAACTGACTGACTAACAAAGTCAAGTGGAAGATCTTTTTTATTTGAAAAAAATTACAAAGTTTCAAAAATACGGAAAATGAAACACGTTATTTAATTTTCATCAAAAATTATCTAGATCTGTGACTCATTTAATATCGTAGGGGCACCACGTGTACTCAGTAGATGTGGTGTTTTTTGGGGCCCGACAGCCTGGGGCAGCCCAACTGTCTTCAGGCTGGTTTGAATTTCATAAACCCAGTCTGTTCTGCTATTTAACCCATGGCTGGGGAGAGAAGAGATTGATTCATACGTTTCCCAAAGGTATTAGCACTTAAGTGAATGTAATGGATTTGACTGGAATTCGAACTCGGCTCTTCGTCTCCCCAATCCGAGCCGCTATCCATCACTGTAACGTACCTCAACATCATCAACAACACAAATATACATTTATTGAAATTTCTCCAAACGGGACTCGTAAATAAAAATAAACAGTAAACTTTTGATTTCTTTCGTCCCTACCGCCTTAGCCCAGTCACTCATTAAAAACCGTTGGTGCCTGTCTCTTATAATTAGGGAAACGTACTCAACAATGTCAGCCGGCCCTAATCTGAAACTGTCTGACCCCCTAACCAGGGTGAGCGGCATATCGGTCAGCTTGGGAAATTATAGAACAAGACTATGAAAAATTTATTTTCTTTCCATAAACACATTCCACCTTTTGCCCTTGTTGAACGACTTGTGAGTGCGCCGTCTTTTTGTTTTAAAAATAGGTTTAAAAATTATCCCCAGCGAATGATGTCTTTTTATGGGGTGGGGTCAATAAAATAGAGAGAAAGAGAGAGGGAAGGAAAACGAGAGAGTGGTGGCGGAGAAAGTTAGAAAAGTGAGAAGAAGAGAGATAAAGAGGGAAGAGCCAACTGCGCGTGTAGCTTTTAAAAGTTAGAGGCCATAAACTGAGAAATTTTACTGTTTAATCTGCGACTTCATGGCTGGCCGGTAAGACGTTGGTCCGGCCAAAGGGCTGGGATTAAAGTGTAGTAGTTAATCATTTTCTGAATTCACACTTTTTGTGTAAATTTTGCTATTTCGCACGTTTTCCTGATCGATTTTCTTTTTCAATCTACGTACTTTCCTGATTTATTGATTGTATTTTTAAATCCAGTTTAAAAATAAAGTATTATGAAATTTTGGAACGAATATAATAGACTTCTAAAGGTTATTAAACCGGTTTTATTTTAGTGAGTGTGATACAGGGTGCTACCAATGTAATATATTTCTGTAATTTTAATCAAAGACTACTGGCATTCAAAGAATCTAATGTATTTTGGTAACCGACAGAAATGAGTTTGAAGTCAGAAACTTTAATAAACTAAAGTGTGATTGCGTCAGGGCAACCGTTTTCAAGGTCAACAAAATATAACCAGTGGTAGAACCGAATGTGATTGTGTCAAAGGCAGCTGGCCCACGCTAATAATCGACGCAGGATATTTAAATTTCATCATTCAGGCAGCATATGATGTGTCACCGTCACCGGCAAATTTGAGGAAATGAGAAGTGCAAGAGTCCACCTTCTGCCGTTTCTGTGGTGCATACGGAAACCTGCGCCATATACTGTCATCCTGCCCTGGGGCGCTACAGAGTGGCTGGTGCACCTTTAGACATGACTTAGTCCTGGAGGTTGTGGTAGCAGCTGCGAGAAGGGCTAATATACCTTCGTCCGACCTGCGGAGTGTTGCCGTTTTGAAGCAAGGTGCAACTGGCACAAGGCAGAATACCAGGACAGAGAGCGCAAGGAAATGGACTGTGTTGGTTGATGCTACACTGCCAGGGGAGGTTATTGTATCTGGACTTAGACCAGATCTAGTGTTAGTTGACATTGAGAAAAAACTTCCGTTTCTTGGAGAGGCTCATGAAAGAAAGCCACTTTGGTATGAGGAACTAAGAGCTGAAGACCGCGAGAGAGGATACAGCTGTTCCCTAGTGCCGTTTGGGGTTGGCTGTAGGTGTGTTCCTGCTGGTTCCTTAAAGAGGTTCATCAAGTGTGCTAGTATCCAAAAAGCCGAATAACGTAATAAAGGCCTTTGGCGAGAAAGAAGTGATACAGGGGCACGACAATATTTTTCGGTCACTTTGAAAAAAGTACTTCAAGGTGGTTACTAGTGCCAAAAACTTTTGAGATTGTAAGTGCGTAGTTGAGGAGTGAAAATCCACTACTAGTGTAATCATTTTCTTTATTTTGGCTTTGATAATTTTAGTTTTTTGTGATTTTTGCGAAAACCTGCGCGATACCTTTTTTCGGACATGACAAAAAATCCTATTTTATTAAGAGCTAAGTTCATGTATATGTTGCTGTATGCAAATTTTCTGCTTGTACACTTAGCTGTCATCATTAGAATCAATTATCTGTTCTATTTTACTGGCAAAACAATTAAGTTTAATGAGGTAAAATGCATTCAGAAGAAGTCGTTTGTTTGGCATGGAAGAAGCGGGATGATGGCCTCACCATGGATTTGAAGCTGTCGAAATCAACGGTCGAATACATGCTGAAGACAAACTCCGAGCGGAAAAAGAAGAGAGGACGGAAAAGATCAATTAGCAAGAGGACTGAAAGGAGAATGAAGAGGACTGTGACACGGCTTTTGACATCTGGAGAAAAAGTTACAGTAAGAAAAGTGAAGGAGAAATGTGAATTGGATGTAAACGTCCGAACAGTACAAAGAACGCTGCATAGGATTGGTTTGAAGTATGCAAAGGCTAAGAAAAAAATTACACTAACAAATAAACACAAAGGAGCAAGACTGGAGTGTGCTAAAAGGTGGTTAACAAAGCATGTTGACTTTAAGAAGGTTATATTTACTGATGAGAAGCGTTTCAAGTTTGATGGGCCCGATGGATGGTGTACTTGGTGGAGAAGGGGTGAGCCTGCTGTACTGAACAAACGACAGATGGGAGGAGGAGGAGTTATGGTTTGGGGTATGATCTTTGCTAATGGAAATATATGGTTGGAGTGGCTGAAAGGACGACAGAACAGCAAAAGCTACAAACAGTTGCTGGACGAGAAAGCCCTACCAAGGATAAGAAGAGAGATAGGGAATGATTTCGTTCTACAGCAAGACAATTGCAGCATCCATGTGTCAAAACTCATGAAAGAATGGGTGGCTAAAGTGAATATGACTACTTTGGAATGGCCTGCAAAAAGCCCAAATCTAAATTTAATAGAAAATGTTTGGGAAATGCTGGCGCAACTTGTCTATGATGGACCTGAAATCACGAAAGAGGCTCAACTATGGGAACGGATACTAGATGCTAAAAAACAACTAATAGAAACACATAGAGATGTTATTGTGCATATGTTTGATCATTATGAAGAGAGATTGATAAAAATTATTGAGAAGAAAGGTGATATTACAGACTATTAATAGTTTTTCAACGATATCCGAAAAATAATGTTGCGTGTGGTTTGTAAAAAATGATGAAAAATAAATATTTTTCCTTACCTAATCGATTTTCTTCCATTTTTATTACAGGTATTGTCTTTATATATTTATGCTATTCTATTGAAGGAATTTCGCCACTCTATGGTACTCGGAAAGTCGAATACTAAATTGACCGAAAAATATTGTCGGGCCCCTGTAGATGACAGTGCATGATTTAACCAGTCGCAATTAACATCATAGACCAGTTGTAACGTAACATCCAACAGATACAAACTTCAAAGAGAACTCAATGTTAAAATTGATTACTAAATTTAACAGAGTATTATAATCAAGAAACAAAGGTTAGATATTTTTACAAATCCATTAATAATAATATATTCCGCGGCTGTAGCCGCTCCTCAGACCAGATTCATACAACAATTGTTATATATATATATATATATATATATATATATATATATATATATTATACGTGTTTGTGCGGGCTGGGGTGTATTGCGTTCGAAATCAGCACAGTATATTTACTGTCAGTTTCACGGTTTTAGCTATCATCGGACCATGTGTTACCCTTGTTTGTTTAGGCGCTCTCTATATAGGCCACTGGGAAATGATAAGCCACTGGGAAATGATGGCACTTTTAAGCTTGGTCTAATATTTTACATGTTTTACAGCCTGCAAGTCGAGTTTGTTTACTTTATTTATTTCATTATATTTTATTTTTCTTTCTTTATATTTTTTTAGTTCTAAATTTTAGCTTTTAAAATAATTTTAGGTTATGGGTTATTAGTTGCTTAGTTTTTGAAGCTATGAAGCAGTTTTAGGTAGTGTAGGTATTTGGAAATACATTCTGATATTTTGGTCATTAATTTATATTTTTCTGGAAAGGTGATTATTGCTTTATTATCATATTTGTGATTTTTATAACATTTTACTGTTTCTGTGTTTTTTTTCATATTTATTGTAATGTTTTTTGAGTGGTTTTTAATTGCATATTTTGTAACTGCGTTAATTTTATATGCTGCTGTTGTGTTAATTGTATATTTTGGTATTCTTAAATGTATTTTATTAGTAGCTTTTCTGTTTCTTTGAATTTTCCATTATTCATATATTTTTTCTAGGTTTCCTTTGAATCTTACCATTGCTTGATATATTACGATGGTATTTAGGCAGTTAGCGTTTAGTGGGACTTTAGAATTAGTTCTGTAGTTACAAATTGAAGTTGTTGGTGTTTGTGGAGTACCGATTATTTATCCGGTTTTTTAATCGATTTGTAGCATATATTTTCAGTACATGTTTAGATAAGTTTTAAAGAAGTTCTGTTAAATATTTTGTTCAAGTGGATGAATATTTTTGCATATTTTTTTTATATTTTTATAGATTGTGGGATTTGCTTATTTATGGTTATTGGATGATTAAAAGAAGTTGGTATATAAAATGTGCTGTTGTTTGGTTTCCCCAATGGTTAGAGACTGAATGTTACATCGAGTAAACGTTCCTTCATTGTGACATTATGCCCGGCCGAGTTTAGCTTAAATATCACATTTGTTAACAAAGAGAGACACGCGCCCACACCGTAGAATCGGAAAAATATGTGTGTGTGGGGATGATGGAATTGACGGGCACAAAATGTTAGACTTTTCACTACTTAAAAAAAAAAAAAAAAAAAAAAAACTGAATTAAACGTAAGAAGAATAATGTTGGTGTGGTTTCAGGTTCAATCACAAGAGACAAGTTTGTTTGAACTTTGACATTGGGGAAAAAAACCGAAAAGTCTTTTCTGAAGTTCCCGGTTAGTGAGCCTTTAAGTCAAATCCCAAAGCTGAGAGACAAAAGGCGTACGGTTCAAATAACGAGCGTTCGCCTTGTCTTCATTGAGACGATAAACTTGAATCCAGCCCGATAAAAATGAATGCTTTCTGAATGTATAAATATATATTTGTAGCAGCGCACGCACGCGCACACACACACACACACACACACACACACACACACACACACACACACACACACACACACACACACACACACTTTCTCAGCCACATACTCATGCAAATACATACACGCAAACATAAAGGATATAAATGTGGGAAGAGTAAGATAAAATAATAATAAGTTTTGAAAGGCAAAAGAAACAGGGTAAAACTGCGAGTAAACTACTTGACAAGTTTAACGGTTGTATAAATTGTAATGCAAGAAAATAGAGAAGTAGTAAAAATAGCATGAATTACAGCAACTAAAAACCGGAAGTTATGGAGAGCGATGATCATCTCCATCCTAAAAGGACTTAGCTTTTAAAAAGAATTGAAGAAATACCACAGGGCAGAAGATTTCGTATTGATTTTGATAGGCGAAAGTTAAGTTTCGGATTCTTTGTCTATAATTGTTTCGTCATTAGTTGCCATTAGACATTGAAATTTGTCTCGCCTGGTCCGTATTCGTTGTTGATCGCCGAACATCTTCCCAAGCTTCTCTTTGCAACCCCAAAACTTCAAAAGTTTAATCTCGTTCTCAGTGACAGACGTACAAATCTGTCATCTTGCAGACTTTAGTTGTCTTTCGAGCGAATAAAAACTGAGATGCAAAGACGTTTCGGCAGTTGTACGCTACGGCCTTCTTCAAAAGACTGGAATTTAAACCCCCGGGTTATATTGTTCTAGTTCTACGAACCATACCTCTTCCAGATCTCCACAGTGTCAGTTATTTCACTTTAACTCAACTTGCAAAGTTTTTGTTCACCACTGCTCTAACCAGGTATTGAACTCAAAACTCTTTGGATCAAGTCAATGGATTCAATCAACGCTTTTATCCACCAGGCCATCTATCCTTGAGAATAAGTAAAATGCACCCCAGTGGATAAAATAAAGTGTTCGGTTCGAAATTTCAATCACATGAAGAAGGCCGGAGCGTATAACGTCCGAAATGTCATGCACAGAGTAACGAAGATAAAGACAACAGTCTGAACAATATAAATAGTGTAAATAATTGCAATACCTCATCTCAAAAATATCTATCTTTTTTATACATACATATATAGAGATATACCATAATCTAATGATAATTTGAGATGCAAAACTGACAGTCACCAGGCAGTGTTTATTCCTTTTGTCTTTTGGTGCCAGTGACCTTACCTATTCTCCTTACCAATTCCCTTGACCAATTTACCTTATCAATTGACTTGACCAATTCATCTGACCATTTCACCTGACCAATTCCCCTGGCCAATTCCCCTGAACAAGTTACCTGACCAATTCCCCTGGCCAATTCCCCTGAACAAGTTACCTGACCAATTCCCCTGACCAATTTACCTTACCAATTCTCCTGACCAATTCACTTGTTATCAACCGGTACAAAAACTAATTGAACGATTCATTCCGAGTACAACATTTGCTGAGTGATTATCATTTGAAATTTCCTTCAGACATCTTTTTTTTACTTTCAGATTAGACTAAAAGTTCAGAGTAGACTAAAAGTTTGACGTTTTGTTATTACGCATCAATAAGTCTTTGTTAAAAATATTAATTAGAAAGAAAAATGTCTTACGCCATAAACAAAGAGAGCGGTGCAATTAAGCAAGTGAATCGAGATAAATAGCTTTTCCAACCCGCAATTAGCCAAACGTGATGAGTATGGCTACACTCCTGAAGGAGTTCCTCCAAAGAATAAGAAGGCCTTGGATTTAGATTTCCCAGTTTAACCCAAAAATAAGAAATGCAAATCAGTAAGAACAAACTTCCACCGAGGGCAACAAGTAAGGATTGTTTGATCGAAATGGAAACATTTTGTCACTGGCCATTTTAAATGTCACTCTTGGGATAAACTTGTTCAAATTTTAAGTGATGACGAGTAAGAACGATGAAGTTGCCAAATAAAAAAAAAATGGATTTTCGATTCCTGCATCAGAATAAAAAAAACAACAAAAGCAGTGACAAAAAAAAAAAAAAATAAAACAACAAAAAACAAACAAATCTAAATTTCAAAATCAAACAAATACAAGACAAGAAGCAATAAATGAGACAAAAACAGTTTCTCTCTCTCACTCACTCTCTCTCTCCATTTCTCTCTTTTTCTCCCTCTCCCTTCCCATCTCTCTCTTTCTCTCCCTTCCTCCCTCTCTTTCCCTCTCTGCTTTTCTCTCTCCCTCTCTATAGATATTTATCTCGTTTCCCTAGTGAGAAGTAGATGCGACACAAGGTCAATGTTTTATATGGGAAGCCCGAACGCGTAAAAAACGAGCGAGGGCCAAACATTGACCAGTCGGTTGCGCTAGCATCGGTGGCAACCACCGATCCACTCCTTTGCTGAAATGGAGTGGTGCAGCCTCGGTATATTGTTTCCCGAGACCAGGCACCGCGCAGTATAATTTTTCTCAGATGCATATCTATCTTCGGACAGCGATAAAACTAAGCCACACTCTGCCCGAGGACAGAGGCGCAACAGAAAGATGATGATCCCACCTGACAAGAATGACAGGTAAGTATCTATAACCATATTTTTTAGTTTTCTTGTTTCTTTTTTAAATTAATTTTCTGTACAAGTTTCTTCTCTCTTTTTCTTTGTCTGAAATCGCCTTAGGTGTGAAACTGACAGTCTCTCTGCAGTGTTGATGGCTGCGTTCTTACTGTATCTTGATAATTATCGTCACCGTAACGCCATCCTAACTAAAAAGAAAACTGATCCTTACCAATTAATCATGGGATCAGTAGGCGCATTCGACAAAAGAAAAAAAAATGTCAGTCAGTTAAGTGCCATACAGGATACACACTTTGGGCGATCATGTCTCGAAAGAGACATGACTGACTGGGCAGAAGATTATCCCGCAGTAGGTTGCAATTGCTTTCTGCGATAGACTGGTTGCCAGTGAAAGCTATAAAACCCAATTTGTCCTATTATTTAACCCATAACTGGAGGAAAGAGACGGATTAATACATTTTCCAAGGGTATTTGGGCGTACATTAATGCGAGGAATTCAACTGGAATTCGAACTCGGCTCCCCGATTTGTCGTTCCGAGTCGATATCCACTGCACCAAAAACACCGCAGAAAAGAAAGCTTTACAAGTATATGCGTCACAATTTTCGGTTAGAAAAGAATTGCTGGATTTCTACCACCAGATATTTTACAAGGATGTAAATCTATATTTTCTTATTTTGCTAAAAGGAAAATAAGTCTTTGGATGATGAGAAAAAGCAGGTGAGAAAAGGCAGGTGAGAAAAGGCAGGTGTGCTATGGAAGGGTAAGTCAATCACAAGAAGAAAAAGAAAGTAAAGCATTCCTTGACTTGGCACCAAACAGGAAAAGGGGAGAATTTCTGGCTGGTAATCAATGTTTGGTTCTATAGAAAAGCATTCACATCCCACGGGAGAGTAGATTCGAATTAGATCGGTGAGTTGTGTTTCAATCCTGATTACGAACATGAAAAAAAATGTTTTAATGTATTTGCGAAAACAAAAAAGATCACCATTCTCCCTTTTTTTATCAACATCATTTTCACTTATTATCTTCCTGTTGGGAAGTGTTCTTTCTAGGTGCTCCCAAGATACCACCTGCTTGTGTTAAGGTAAGCTTTTTATAGCTTATATATATATAGCTTATATATATATATATATATATATATATATATATATATATATATATATTAAAGAAAAAGCAAAACCATTGACAGAAACAACGGATAACTTACCAAAACCTAAAATGATTATCCAATTAAAGTCTCGAACAAAAACGACAATCCTGAAAAACGAAACAAAGCCTGATGCCTTCCATACAGCTTTTCCGGTAGTAATCTGCCAAAATTTTTGCCAAAAAAAATTGACAAATCTGGGGACCAATAAAGATGCTCTCCTGTATTTTTTCTTTACTTATCCTGCGTAAATTTTTAATGCTGCCTTTGTTTCCATAGCTTCACAGATCTTGTATAAGACCAAGCCAAATGTGAAAAGGTGGCAACAAACTTTTCTTAGACTAAACTAGTGGTGAATATTGAACATTTTTACCCACAGAAATCAGTGATTGTCGTCGATAGAATAAGGAATTCTGTCTAACCTGTCCTATTCACGATCAAGACAACAGCACTTCGTATATCCGCCTTGCAGGCTTAGCAAGTGAGTAACAATCTTCAAATCTTTGCAAAGTTGCCATCTATGTTGATCATAGTTGATACATCTAAAAAATCTTATTTTATATTTAAATTTCTTTCGAGTTGACTACGTGACCACGAGGATTGAAGGTAAAACATTACTTCTGTGTAACAAGATAGTTTTTAGACTTGTTTTAGAGGAATCAAGGAACAGCCTCCATCTCTCTTGACTCTTATCGATGGTAAAAGATTGTAAAAAACCACTGATATTAATGCAGTACACTAAGTCCTCTTCCATAAGAAAGAATGGGACTAGATCCTTATGACAATGACTGAAATGGGGAATTCATATATCACCAGCTAATAGATTGGAATTTTTATAATCTGGAAAGTAAAAATTTTGCTTCACTCTTAGGAAGTTCCAAATCTCTACGTAATTTAGATCAGTTTGAGTTGTGAGGCGTCGTTCGTTCATAGATGAATATTGGATAATAATCTTGGTCAGATGAATTTGATGGTTCAGGATCTGAGGTTTCATTGTCTTTCACATTATTTTACTCAATTTTATATTATTTCAGTGCTTCTGGGATTCGTATATCTTCTTTATTTGGGACTAACGCAAAGCTGATGGAATGTTTGGATATCGCACTGTTCATTTCTTTTTCTTTGACAGTCCTTCAGCAATTGAAGGTACCATGCAGAAGTAACAATCAATTGCACAATCGGTTGGCTCTCTCCAAATAATGGGCACTGCAAAAGGCATAGATTTTTTTCTTCTGAGTCATTGACTGAGATCTGTTGCACAGATATGGCAAAAGTATTATGTGTAACAGAACGAAGTGCTGATTTGATATTGCACTGTCCATTTCTATCCGTTTTTTAAGGGTCCCTCAGCAAATGAAGGCATTAATACAGAAGAAGAAATCAATTGCATGCTTTCCTTAAATTTGTTTTGATTAAATTCAAGTATTTGTTTACGAGACCATTTTTATAAAAATAGTTTATATAAAAATTGGTCATCCATTTTTTTCCGTTTTATATCTATACTAAAATCAAGTCAAACGTATAGTAGCCGCAAGCTGTCAAATCTCGGAATCCGAGAAACCCCCAACAATCTAAAAGAAGAGCAAGTTTAATGACTAAGTTTAATGACAGCTGCAAATTTGATGTAGTGTCCGAGAAACCGCCCTCTTGCTAAAAGTCCCAACCGAAGTTTATTATTAACAGTTCCAGGAAAGAACTAAAAACCACGAACATCTTTATCAAAGAAGATGGGCTTTTGGTAGACCCCAGAAATTACAGAGGGTTGAGAAATGTTTTTTTTTCTCCGTGCTTCCACTTCCGTATGCTGTCAGTAAGGGCCTCGTTCTTCTTGTTGCGAGGCAAGGCTCCTAAAGTATATAAGATCTGTTGCCTCAACCCTTCTGATGCCGGTCTGGGTATGCTTAGAATTGCGATTCGTCAATATACGCTTCACATCGCTTTCCTCCATTGTATATATGGCATTAGGCACCTGTGTTGAAATGCCTCAGTAATACTGAAGCATCACTCACCTGGCAGCTGATGCGAAAGACTCTCAGGTTCAACAAAAAGCTTTCTTCAGCAGGCTTGGGTAACTCGTCCAACTGCGTTCGTTGCGGTGAGTCGGCAGTGGATACTGTCCCTCTAATGCCTTCTTCCACTGCAAGGTCGTAGTCTCATTGTGCAAATTTCTTGAAGACCTCATGATTTTCATACTTGTACCTGAGGCCGTTTCTGTTTGTAGAAATGTGGTACCGTCGTTAACTTATGTGTTCGTATGATTACTAGGTTTTATGCGAGTCGGTGGTGTAGACGACGCGACAGAAGAAATTCTATGGAGACGAGAAGTTTATCTCTTCCCAACTGATCTTGTTATGTAAGCACCTGCTTAAAGTAAAGATCAGGACGGAAAGGCGACGACTCCCTCCATCAGAAGTTGGCAAAAGGTGGGTGAGTCCTCCGCGCATCTATCGAGTGAAAGGAGCCGACTTGGATTGGCATTCTGATGCTATATTCAAACATTGTCACCCCTGCCCATTATAAGTTAGTTTATGTTTGTTTTTTATTTTAGTTTTTGACATTAAGTTTTTATGGTCATTGGCTCCTTTTGTTTTTGTCTCCATTTTTGTTTAGTTCAATTCCTCACTCCCTCCACTGTTAGGTGACCCCAGAAGTGTTAATTCCCTGGTGGATGCGGGGCAGTTTTCGTTTTCGAGTGTGTTCTTCGTATTTGTTGTCGTGTCTGGATAAATGTATATCTGTGTGTATGTTTGGCTGAATGGCCTGTTAATTTATCTACGCCCCGCATAAATTTCGCTCAGACAACTGATATTTCTCTCACAGCTAAGGATTGAGGATTTTTTTTATTACTAAAACTTTTTGTTTAGTTAGTTATAAATAGCATTATGCATTGTATGAATATTCATCGGTGGTTTTCATTTTTTAAGTTCTTATTCGCCACTCCCAACAGAGAAATTATAAATATAGAACTAGTTAGGATTTCGTAGAGACTCTGCGGTATTATGGTGCTTGTAGTAAGAATGGTTAGTAAGAACGCGATGTTTTGGTGCAAGGAATATTGTATAGATTGCTTGGGTCAGCGATTTTTGTCTAGCTAAATTATTTTAAGACACATGAAACCAGCTTTCCTAATCTCCATTTTTGGCCTTGTGCCACATTTTTTTGATATCTAAACTTATTATAAATGGTACTTTGTCTCTGTGTTTGTGTGTATGTGTGTGTCCGTTATCGAATGGCTGAATAGATTTTCTTGAAAATTTACACAGTTGTACTATAAGCGTCTGCGAGTGTTCTTAGCTAGGTTTTGTGTCGAGATACCCCCGATAAATATCGAAAATCGACAATCGAAAAAATCGTGTTATAGAAGGAGTGGTCCGATTTTAATCAAATTTGATACACTCATAGACAAAGACATAAGAAACGATATTCAGAAGTTTCAAGGTTGCAGTTCTTACAATAGTGCAGAAAATCGGTAATATATGTATATATAAAAGGCAAGATGTTTGTGTGTGTGTCTGTTCATCTGCCTGTATGTCTGTATTTTTTCAGCCCTTTTATTTTAGTTGTTGCTTCGGGTTTGGCTCTAAGTAGGTATAATTGTAGTTCTTAGTCTCAGCCATGATACCATTTACTCAGAGGACTTATTTAACCTTCAAAACTTAGTTTACGACGGAAAAAAAACTTATTTGATATCGATACCAGGAAATCAAAATTTGACTTACATCCATTCATTTTTCTTTCAGTCTACGGTTTCACTTTAACTGGAAACAACTATTGCTTTTTAGTCCTTCGTGCCAACGTCCAAAGAGTCTGGACCATGGATTAGTTTTAAAGCTTTCATTACACCCGAGCAACATAGAAAACCGGTTGAATATTTTTAGAACGTCCTCTATCCTGTAACATATTACCTTGAACGGTAGAAATAATTAACAGGTAAGTCCAACTAAGGACAAAGGTGATCATCAAATATATCCGGCTTTAGATGATGTCAAAGTGCAACGAAAAAAGTGGCAAGCAGCTTGAAAAGCAATTGACCGCCGGGTGTGTTTGACAGATACATCCGGCTGTATAGAAGTCAACAAAGTGACAACCCAAAAATCAAAAACGCTTGGGTGTTTTAAGACTATATAAAGTCTAGAATTTTTGTCTGAAGATAGAGAACCCTCGCTGGCTTCCGACTCTCAACGGCCCCTTCGTGTGCGCAGCTGCCCTTCTGCTTCGCACAAGCGTCACCGACAAAGAATAGAAATATAAGATTATATTTTTGTTCTTCGTTATTTTTCCCTTGGTAATTGGAGGCACCCAATACAGAAGCAGTAATCAGTAGCATGATTTCCTTAAATTGGTTTTAATTAAATTCAAGTATTTGTTTATGAGACCATTTCTATACAAAGAATTTATATCAAAACTGGTCATATATTTTTTTTTCTTTTGCGTTTTATATCAATACTAAAATCAAGTATATGTATAGTATATGAGTATATGAAACTTTTAAATTTGAAAATTTAGCATTATTTTATTTTTGTCCAACTTACTTTTATGCGTAAATACAGGTTAATACTTTGAGAAAGTTACTTAAAGAACGAAACGTTCTGGCATAAATGGTTTACCTTTTTTTTTCTTTTTCTTTATATTGTCTTTAAAAATATATGTATATCGGAATTATATACATATTTATATTGTCTTTACAGATCTATTTACATTTGAATGTATACAAGCATACACACGCACACACATGTACATATATTTTAAATCCAAAAAGGATGAGCATATAGGTAAAATCCCAAAAACCAGATCCTAATAATATGAATTTTATTGATATTAAAATTGATCAAGGTGGAGGGCTCGATGTAAACAGTATTATATATTTACAGGGACAAATATATTCAGTATGTCAAAGAATTCCGAAATTACCATTCATTGACTGGCCACTCAACAAATGTAAATTTCATAATTTTTTTACATACTATATATATATATATATATATATATATATATGTATGTATTCTCGAATTAATATGATATGTTTCTAGTACATTCGACCATCACTGGCAATTTTGAATGAAAGTAGTGTAAGATCAAAAGCCAGCCAATGATTTGTTTATGCCGTTTACCGTCCAAGATTTGAAATAAATCGGGATTCCTATGTTATACTTGCTGGATCAAGACAACCTTTAACCTCAGGGATCATCTTGTGTGGGATACGTTTTAGTGTCACATGACTAAAAGGGCTTCACAGTTTGAAGTAATTTAACACGTGCGTGTTTCAATTGAAATAAATTTTACTGAAGGTAGGTTGTTGTTCTTTGATGTGAAGGGCTTCCAATATTTTAATCGCTTTTTTAAGTTGGGCTGGTAGAGTATTGTATTGTTGATTAAGAGCCGAAAGGAAGTGACATCATTGATTTATGTCATATATTTGCATATAGCATTTTTCTCGGAGAGATGATTGACCATTGTTCGTGAGAGAAATGTTTTGCTATGACCAGTATGCAATGAATTTTCATCTTATCAACAGCAAGAAAGTCTTCCAACTGACAAAATAATTGGTAAGCAATATTTGTTTTTGTAATTTAGTGATTTAGAAGTTTTTAATTATTTTATAGTACTTTTGACTAACCGTGATTTTTGCTATTTGCTGGTGTTATGTATCTAAAATTATATTTTTTATTGCTTAGTCAAATTGTATGCAAGTAGAATTCAAATGTTTACTTTACAACAAAATAAATTTATAATATTTTGTTGTGGCTGAAATTATCTTTATTTTGTGTGTCAATATGATAGCAAAAATAATTTTGCTACCTCATCAATGATCGGCTTAGGAGAGGTTTTAATATATAATATCTAAAATATAATATTATATAAAATATAATGTTTATATATATATATATATATATATATATATATATATATATATATATATATATATATGTGTGTGTGTGTGTGTGTGTGACACTATATCTCGCGGGTATATTTTCTTTTGTTTGGTTTAATGCAACGGAGTGAAAGAAATTAGTATTAGTGGTTGTGCTTTTTTTGTTGTTCACGATGTGAGCTTATGTAAAAAAAAAAAAACTATTTTAATACTATCATATACTTATAAAATCCGGGGAATAGATAAATTAGCTGACAATTTGAGTGAAAGAAAGAAATATAATTTTCTTTTTCTTTCTTTTTCAAATACGATACGCATTATTTTGGGCTAGGTGGAAAATTGACGAAATGGTCGCAGTCATAATGAAATGTCAGAATTTGCTTGATGAGGTCAAGTAAGTTTAGATCAACAGGTAAGTTTAGATTTCCCAACAGATGTTCCCTGAGTACAGAAATTTGTGGGAATTGAAAAATCTAAATATGATGTAATCGAAAGGAAGTGTGCTGTTGATATTTCATTCGTTGAGCCACAGCCCCCACCCCCGCAAATCGTCTGGGTGGAAAACAGTCTCATTGGTCAAAAGCTTTGAGTCGGCCGATTCCCCCAAAAGGATTGAGGATGGTTATAAAAATCCGGACTCGAACAGTTTTTAGTTTAGTTGTTGATGAGTCGAAATGTAGCGACCGTGGAAAAGGGTTTCCAGCAGAACTTATGGCTAAAGAGTTAATGTTGAATGAAACCTGCCGCCGATTAACTTAAAGAGTTAATTTGGAATAATGCGCCTTCGATAGGAATCCCGAAAGAACGTTATAGTTATTTTTTAAATCATGGGAGAATCGAAATTTCTGATTCCTCGCTCGCTCTACTTCGGTAAACTCCGTTCAACTCCGATAAGAACCCGAAAGAACTTTGTTATTTTAGAAGTTGCATAGAGAATTGACAGTCCTGTTTATAGAGAATATGTGAAAAGACTTTAATGAAAATTTAATGAATACTTGAAAGACTTTAGTGAAAATTTGAAGAGCTCTGTTTACTTTAACGAAACTTAGAAAATACATTTTTATTTAAGGATTGAAAGGATATTTTTAAACGAACTCTCTCTCTCCGTTGTAAACTGGCATTCCGACAACTGTATTATCATTCTGACAACTGTAATATCTGCTCCTGTGGCTAATAATTTTTTTTAAAGACATTCTTCGTAACTCTCCAGGCGTGTTCGACCTTAATCATTTATTTAATATTTTTTTGTGCCGTGTTTATATTAACCCACAAGTGTACACCAGTGTTCGGTCTGGTTCTGATAGAAAGGCGACTACTGAAAATGCACAACGCGACTTTCTGAGATCAATTCACAATGTGGGCAGTAGTCCGTTGTTGCAATAGACGTCTTGAAAACCAGCTTTTGTGACGACATCATCGCAGCGAGATCATCACGACCAGCAACAGCGAACGAACCAACAGGTCAGCCGGGTGGCAGTGTCACAACTGGTGCCGTCACGGCCATCGACGAGAATAAACGTCACGATTAACGAGCCAAGCCTTGGGCATAAGGTGTTACATGTATATGTATATATATATATTCGGGAAAATGTCGTGGAGTAAATAAAGCACCCACTAAAACATGTCTGGTGACACAAGTCACAAGCTTCACAGTATTTCTTACAAACGTCACGACGGCTACCAGAGTCAGACTTTATACTGTAACTGCAAGAAAACGAGTTGAAAAAAATGTTGTAGTGTAAATAAAACACCCCTTCAAACACCCCCTAAAATCCCTTAAAACAACCCTGGTGACACAAATCACAGGCTTGACAATATTTCTTATAGACGTCACACCGAGTGCCTTAGTAAAACTTAATATTGTAACGGCTAGAAAACGAATTATAAGTGAAAATGTTGAGGAGAAAATAAAATATCCCTAAATCACCCCTTAAAACACCCCAGATGACGCAAATGACAGATCTCACAATTTTTCTTAAAAACGTCACAGCGAATGCCTGAGTAAGTCTTTGTATTATTAACACAAGAAAACGAGTTAAAAGTGAAATTGCTGTAGAGCAAATAAAACACCCCCAAAGGCACCGCCTAATTCCCCCTTTGTGACACAAATAACAAGCTTCACAGTCTTTCTAACAGACGCCACGGCAAATTCCTGAGTAAGACTTTAACGTGTTATAAGAGAAAATGTAGATTAAAAAGACACTCCATAAAACACCCACTAAAAAATCTCCGTGATACAAATTCACAGGATTTCTTACAGACATCAAGGTGGGTGCCTGAGGAAGATAATTTTATCCGATAGAAAACGAGTTACAAGAGAAAATGTTGCGGCGTAAATAAAAAAAAACATCCTAAACCCCCCTTAAAACACCCCCGCTTACACAAATCACATTTCACCACAGTATTTCTTACAGATGTCACGGCGAGTGCCTGAGTAAGACTTCATATTGCAATCGCGAGAAAATGCATGAGAAAGTGAAAAAAATGATTTCTGATAAATTTCTAAAGGGCGAAAGACATCACCAGAATTTTTTTCCACTTTGTCATACATTTTAACCAAAACAGTCGTTGCTATATATATATATATATATATATATATATATATTATAAAAAAGCGACGTGAAAGAAGATGTTGATTAAAACCCGCTGTTCAAGCATTTACTTTTATAAAGAGTGCTCGATACAGAGTAGAGCTTAATAGTGTAATTTTGTTATTAAACTGGTTTATAAAAGCATTATATCACTACACAAAATATTTCATGTTTCAGAAAAATGGTGTTCTTCTTCAGGTGATATGTTAAAATAAATGGTGAAAATGATTTATTTAGAAAATATAGGATCGATTCATGGTTATTTAGAAAATTAGGGAGTGGTAGTTGGAGAATATGCTTTAGGTGTGTTATTATAGTTCAATCAAAAATGAGAATTATGAAACCATGGAGTTTTAATATTTGGGCCGTGAAAGGTAAACACTGTAATAACAAAATTATAATATATATATATATATATATATATATATATATATATATATATATATAAACAGACCGAGATAGATAGATAGATAGATAGATAGATAGATAGATATGAAAGTGTAAAGCTGAATACTATTCAGTCAGTTATACGATACGTGATACACGAAACTTTTCCATCAAAATGTTTATGCTATTACTAAAGGAAAAATCAAATTAAGTTTTAATTAATTAAAAAATTGAATTCTTTCTAACACGTTCGCAATTTTGATAAAAAATTCTTTTTATTTTCGTTAGCGAAGAGCCAAATCCTTACGAGAGTTTACAACGGATAATGTAATATTACGTAATTCAGTCACCCCCCCCCCATGGCAAACATATTAATTTGGAAATTTTTGCAAAAATCAAATAATCGTCGGAGTTTAATAAAACTTTCAGGATTTATATTGAATTAAATTATTTTTCAAATATTTTTTTTTAAATCTTGGTTAAAATACATTTTTTTTTTTACATCTGTTACCCTACTCTTACGTAAATTCATGAAAATCAAAAAATTAAATATTTTAGGCAAAATTAGTTTTATTAATTAAAGGCAGAACTCTTTGGGGAAAATGTAAATCATCTATTATTTTTTCAAACATTTGGCCTTATTTCCGAAAATTTTCTCTCAATAGTGAAATAAAAATGCAATAAAATTATGACATTATTTAATTAGATAAGCTTTTAATTGCTTTAATAATTAATATAATTTAAGAACATTATAGTCAGAGGAATTTTTTTCGATTAGTAATGAAATTTTAAAAGAATTGTTTTCATTTTTTTAAAATTATTTTAATTTATAATGTTTGAAAAATATTTTAAACTATTTTAAAGACTTGTAGACGTTGGGTTGTTAATTAAGGACTTTATTTATTAATTGGTAATTTAAAAGTTTAACACAAATTATCGAACCATCGTATTTTTAAAATAATTTTTGATTTTTTTTGTCTATTTGGAGTTTTTTTAATGGTAATTTCTGTGTGTACATTAAAAGGTCATGTGTTTCCCGGTGTCTTCCCGTTACAGGACAAAATTGGACAATTTTATCAATTCTGGTCGCCATAGACTAATCTTGCGTTGCATCTGTCGAGATGTCATCAACATGTCATATACGCCAAAAGGTCAGAAAGTTCAACACTGTGTTTAAAAAATAGTTTTATTTTAATTTTTTCAATTTTTTAAAATCTTTCAATTGTCCGGCCATTTTTAAGCGATCGACACATTTGTAAACTAAAGTTAATTCTCGCAAAATTAAAATATACATCTTTGATACATTATCTTTGGAAAATTAACAAATTTAATGTTATATTAATCTGATTTACAGAAGTATTAATTATTTATGAATGAAATTTAGAATAAGACTATTTTTTATACACAGAGTTCAACTTTCTAACTTTTTTTCACTGTATGTGTTTACAGATTGACAGATCCGTGATAAGATAAGTGTATCACAAGTGACATAATTGTACAATTTTTTTCAGGCAAGGGGAAGAAACATTGAAATACATGACATATTAATTTACACATAGAATTTAACATAGAAAAAAATTTCAAAAAAAAAAAAAATTATTCTAAATATAAAAAAGCACGGTGATTTTTGTTAAACTTTTTAATTTTCGATTAGTAGAAACAATTTTTGCTTAAAAGTTTATAAACTAATCCCAACAAATCTTTAAAGTATTTTAAAAATATTTCTGGAAATTTACAAAATTATAAATTCTCTTAAAATTTCATTATTTATCGAAAGAATTAAAGATGTAAAAAGGAACACTTTACCAAATTTAAAAAAATAATAATAACTTCAAAATAATTTAATTTATTTGTGAATAAGTTTTGAAAGATTCATTGCATTCCAACAGTTATTTTATTTTTGCAAGAATTTCTAAATTAACGTGTTTGTCAGCGGAAAAACTGAGTTATGTAAAATTTTGTTTTCCATTGTAAACTCTCGTAACAATATGTTTTACCCACTCACTCAAATCAAAATAAGACTTTTTACCAAAATTTTGAACGTGTAAGAAAAGATTTGAAATTTTCAAAAATAATTAAAAATACTTTGATCTTTCGTTTTTATTAAGTTTAGAGTCTTTTTTTATTCATACTATGCAGATTTTCGGCGATTTAGTTGAGGTACCCATATATATATATATATATATATATATATATATATATAAAAGAATACCTAATAATAACTAAACTACACACACAGATCAACAATCGACAAGAGCTTAATCTAGACTACATAACAGAATAGGTAACGCTAACACGCACATGACACACACTGACCGCAACAATAAAGCGCATACACACCGGCACGATATCACAGTTTAACCCACATATATAAACATACGTACAATAAACATGCGTACACAGCTCATGCCGGAACGCGTGCGTTCATGCGTCCCCGCGCGTGTGTGTGTATGTGTATATATATGAGTATATATATATGCATACATATATATATATATATGTGTGTGTGTGTGTGTGTGTGTGTGTGTGTGTGTGTGTGTGTGTGCATACACTAAACACATGCACGCACTTGGGTACTTCCAATACTTCGACATAGAAACTTGATGCCTACGCTGAATATTTAAAAAATTAAAAAATACATTCATAAAGCCTTTTTCATTGTACTGTTTATTAGAGAGGATAACAATAACAATAACAACAATAATAATAATAATAATAATAATAATAATAATAATAACAACAACAACAATAATAATAATCCTATAGGATAAAAAATATAAAAAAATAAACAAATAATTATAATTATCCAATAGGATTAAAAAAAAAATAATTATCCTATAGAACGAAAAAAATGAAATATTAATTATCCTATAGGATAAAAAAAAAAGAAAGAAAAATAAAAAAATAAAAAAATAAAAAATAAGCAAATAATTTTACGCTATGCTATCCCCCCTCCCCGCCGGCAAAATTAAAACAACAATAATAACAATCCTATAGAAGAAAAATTTAAAAAATTATTAGAGAGGATAATAAATAATAATAATAACAATCCTATAGGATAAAAATTAAAAAAATAATAAATAAACAAATAATTTTACGCTATACTATTTCCCCCACCCCCCGGCAAATTAGTGGAGGTGCCTATGACACACCGCACATCAAAACGTACACACACATACAAAATAAAGTAGAATAAATTACAAGAACTACGCGCACATAAACACGCACACATAACACAGTCACGGACACGCACACACCACCAGATAAAACAGAGAGATAAAACAACAGTAATGAAATAGATCCTCTTCAACCCGGTCAAAAGTCAAAACAACGGTCATGTCACACTTAGATAAACCACACATATAAGCAGACTGATATCATCAGACCATAAAGGCCTCAACTATAAATCACACACATACACACACACATACGCACACACACATACACACACACACACGCACGCGCGCACACACACACACGCGCACAGACACATAAACACAGTAAAAAGGAAAAAAATAACGACAGCAGCAGAAGACAACCAGCCAGGAATGACCATTCTTTGAAAGGCCGGAAACACACTCGGACAGACAGACAGACAGACACACGTTTCTCTGCCATTCTGAAGATGATATTTGGATCTCGAAATATTAATGTTTAATAAATAGGTAATACCCAAAAACTTCTTTACCTTCCTTTATTTTATTCAACGCATTGTGACCGCCTTCAAGACATAACTATATATATATATATATATATATACTACCGGTCATAATTTTAAGGCCACCCCAGTGTTTTAAAAAAATGATGTATTTCATACTGTATTTTTAGTATTTATTGCCAAGTGAATAATTGTAAATGAAAATAGAATGGTTCTTTGGTTAATACTGCACTATAACATGTGCATCAAATGAATTTATAAATATTTAATAATTACATATATTGCAGTTTATCAAAGAATGAAGAAAATTTAGGGTGATTCAGATCAGTTAATCTTTACTTCCTTGCCTTGTAAAACTTTGCAAAGAAAAAGTAACAAAAGAACCATTCTATTTTCATTTGGCAATAAATACTAAAAATAGTATGAAATTCATCATTTCTTTAAAAAATATCTGGGGTGGCCTAATAATTATGGCCGATATCACAAAAAGCTATGCCTAAGGTTTATGAATTTTAAAAATAAAACATATTTCTCGAAGCGTTTATTTTTGTTGTAATTCCAAGATAATAGATTAAATTTAATATTTACAATAAGTAAAATGCTATGCTACATTTCAAACCGAATTTAAATTAATTTGAATTGTTATCTGAATATAAGTAAAATCGGTAATACTGTTCATATTGACAAATCTGTCAACGTAATTCTCCTTATTAAAAAAATCTTAAAAAATAAATGTACTTATCTGAAACGTCATTTGAGGAAAATGAATTAATTTAAAATTTAAGTAATCTGAATTAAAAACAATTATTACTTATTTTTAATGTAAATATCGTATAGTTTAGAAAACATTTTTCTAACACGTGGACGTTTTTTATGAAGTGTTGACTCATCTATCGATAACCTGGATATTTGTGAGATTTATGTAAAAGAAAAATATTGTAGTAAAATTATAACCGAACAAAACATAAATGTCATATTTTTGTAGATAATTTTTAATTAACCATGAAAAATTAAAATATTTTAAGTATTTTATTATTTTTTCAATTTTTTGTAGTTTTACATCCGAAGACGCTTGTTGAGAGAATGTTAGTAAAGAACAAATTTTATATTCATTATAATTACTGCTCTTCTTTTCTGATATCGTTTATGACTGTATTTAGAAAAGTCGGCACGTTTATACGCTCATAAACAATATCAAAATTCTTTTAAAAATAATTGTCAGTCAGTTAAGTGCCATACGTGAAATTTGCTTGGGCGATCATGTCTCGAAAGAGACATGACTGACTGGGCAGAAGATTATCCCGCTGCCATTGCTTTCTGCGGTAGACTGGTTGCCAGCCAAGGCTACAGAACCCAATCTGTCCTGTTATTTAACCCATAACTGGAAGGAAGAGACGAATTAATACCTTTTCCAAGGGTATAAGCTTTTTTTTCATTATCTTATCGAATATTGTTGCAAAGAAAGATTACTTTATTAAGGTTGATAAGTTTTTTATGACCTCTGTCATGTATAGTTAAAAGCATTTCCTTTGATAGTTAAGGAGACAGGGATTAATACTGATCGATACGAAAGCAATAAATTTTATTTATTATCAATAAAGAAAGACTTTGAAAGGAGGGAGTATTTTTTATTAACTCTGGGTTTACGTGCAAAACTAAGTTCGGGTTACTTTCAAATGTTTGAGTTCGTTTTATTTCTCTGATCAAGAACTTTGGCAAGAAGGAAGATGATGTCGAATTGGTGGAGATAATAAATAGCGGTTTATTTGTTGAGCTGTAAATTTTATTTTTACTATATAATTAGATACAACCACGGATTTGCTAAAAATGTTATGATGAAAAAATGCCCCGAACTTAATAAAAACAAAGTTTTATCGTTTTTTTTTATTATTAAGAGGAAAGATAAAATATATTTTTTTTAATTATATGCTTTTTTTTTTAACATTTGTTTCGTCAGCTCGGTGGACATTAGATTAGTATAGGGAATGTTTTTTGCATCTTTTCTGGTGAAAAACATTGGTTTAGAAATTCTTTTCAAAAACATTTTTTTTATTATCGTATCGCCCCAAGCAGGGGGTTACATAAGAGGAAAGTTATGAGAAAGAGTGACAGGTTACAGGGGGTGTCAGGAAGAGGGTAGGAGAAGGATGAGAATACTGATGAAAATGGAGTGGACGAAGAACGGAGCATGAGAGAGAGCGAGAGAGGATGCAAGTTAGTGAGATGGGAGATGACTATTGACTTTACATTTTAATTCTTGAAGAGTGTAGCTGTCGAGGAAGCAAGTAAACGGAAGGGAATTCCAAAGGCGAGAAGTGCGAGAAAAGACGCTACTGGAGTAGAATTTGCGTTTACAATTCATTAGTTTCACAGTAAAAGGGTGGGGTCTAGTTGCTAATCTTGTGGCTCGAGCAAATTCATGTATGGTAGATACCAGTGAGCTAAGTTCATCTGAGCAGAAGCCATGACAGTATTTATAAAAGAGACACAGGGAAGCCACACTGCGCCGGTGAGAAAGTGACTGTATCCGAACTGCCAAGTCGGGATCGATCACATTATAGATTCTTCGTTGATTGTCGGATTTTTGAACATTCAAATCTTACGACGAAATACTTTTTTTACATCTGTTATTCAACACTTACTTAATTTTATGAAATTAAATTTTAATCATGTTAATTGCAGCGTCAACAGCGCAAAGTGGATACAATTATTCGGAACTGCCCTCTGACATGAGAAACAGGTGTCATCGGACCGTTATCCTGTGACTGTGCGCAATAAACAAAAAATTACCTTAGGGACAACTGTGATTAACTGGAGAATGTCAAGCAGGAAATGAGCAGATTAAACATCAATATTCTGGGAATATGCGAAAGTAGGTGGCCACACAATGGATATTTCATCAGTGACAACCACTGGATCATATACGCAGGCAGTAAAAATATAGAAAAAGGAGTCGGCTTAATACTGGATGAAGAAATGAAGAAATGCGTTCTGCAGTTACTCGAAATAGTCCTCTTGGTCAAACTGAAAGGGAGATCCTTCAACACTAGTAATACAGTAGCTTATGCACCAACAACGCAAAGTACTGAGGAGGAAATAGAATTTTTCTCTTCCATACTGGACAATGCCAAGGGCCAGTAAAAAACCCAAGAAATTAGGATCATCATGGGAGATTTGAATGCCAAGGTAGGTAAAGAGAACGAAGGGGTGAAAGTTGAAAATTTTGGGCTAGGAAACCGCAATGACCGAGGGAAAAATTGGGTCTAATACCGTACAGCAAATGACTAGTTAATAACCAACAATTGGATTCAAGAACATCCAAGACGCTTATAAGCATGAACAAGCCCAGGAAGTAACACAAAACCCCAAATCGATTACATTGTGGTGATATCGAGCAAGCGAGGGAACGGATGTTTGCCCTCAGAGGTCCATAAAGCAAATGGTCTTTGCGCATCTAGGCTTCAAACACAAGTTCCGGTGGTAAACCAAAAATAAATAAATATAAAATTTCTTTTACGGACCCTTTTCGCGAGCCGACGTGAATTTTGTTTATCGTCCAATGGGAAGCCCAGAATTAAATCCGGGTGTGAATTCCCAAATGACTTGTTAGGAGCCCTGTAAACGAAATAAAAGGACGACACAAGAAAGCAATCTGGAGTTGAGAAAATACGAGTATAATTAACACGCCCCTTGACATACGTCAAGCAATCGTATTATATTGCCTCTCCTTTCTCTCTCATCTTCTTCTTCATTGTTCACTCAGACACCTACCCAATGGACAGAGCGGAGACTTCAAAGACACTTCTAACAAACAAACGCTTACACATGCATACGCACAAACTGTTTTCAGCAGTTACTACTATGAACATTTTTAACGACCTTTGTATCAACCAAAAGACATTACTTTTATTTGTAAAAAACCTTAATTGATATATATATATATATATATATATATATATATATATATATATATATATATATGTTGTTTCTATACACAATTTGATCTTCTTGTTTCATACCCCCTTATAGTGAGCTATCTACTAACAAGGCAAAATTCAGTTCTGTTTCAACACTCAAATACACTTCACTATAACGAATAACCCACTATAAACTATAACCATAAACAGAATTTTTAGGACTCCAATTGTTCAATGCAAAACTTAGTGCCGATTATGGAAGCGACTACCTCCCAGTCATTTGCAAACTAAGTGTGAAACTCCGGAGCCTGAAAAAGCCTAGTGCAGCATTTAAACTGCAATACAACAAACTTGTGAATGACCTCAACCTGCAGGAAATATACACTGACAGTGTAAAAAATACGAACGCGGGCGTCCCTCAAGGTTCTATCCTAGGTCCCACGCTATTTCTGATCTACATTAATGATCTCCCCGACACCATTAGATCCCAAGTTGGCATGTATGCCGACGACACAACAATCTACTCCCGCATCGATCAGAAACCAGGTCTGGACGACAAAGTGAACCTCGCTGCCGCACTGGAAAGGGACCTCCAATCCGTAGTGACCTGGGGTAGGAAATGGTTGGTTTTATTTATTCATTTTTACATGAATTATGGCTCAAGGCCGAAAAGGTGGGAGGGGGAACAAAACTTGGGTTGGTCTTCAGTTACTCTATCCTATACCTAGCTAATCAGATTCACGACCCATACATACGTTACAATGATTCTCATTCACCATAAGAATTTGTCCATCAACACTCATACTTATCTAGCACCAAAATACCGCAAAAACATACCGGGGACCTACAAAACGCCCCAAATGTATATAAAAATTTGTGACTATTTACAAATATAATACAAAAATAGATTTTAAAAAATTTGTACATGAAATGATGTGATGGGAAGGGGTATGAAGAAACAAAAATCCCCAAAACAAAAAACAATTTCAAATGAATATTTATACAAAATGTTAGTAAGACCCAAACACACCCTCGTAATTAAAGAGGCCACTGTATTCTGCCTGTAGAGACAAAATCAAGCCGCTCTCTTTCTAAGGGGAGTGGAGGCACCGGGTAAAAAATAAATGGGACTGGAGAATATATAAGGCTGACCCAGCCGAGAATAAAACGGGATAAAATAACAATGGTCAGTGGGAATCTCGAACTGGATCATAACAAAAGCAATGGAGCCGGGAACAGGCTAGGACAAATACATTCACTCACATTAACTAGGTATACAAAAGAAAGCTAACCTTAACCGCGGGAGGGGTTCCAGAGGAATCCACCCCGATGTGACTAGCAGAACTAAAAAAGAAAATCAAGGCTAGCCCCGGTCACGCGAACCAGGCTCGCTGCATTTATCCACCTTTCGCCAAAGTCTGTCGGGTGCAGCCGTTTCCGTTCAGTTCTAATCTTCATTTTGAGCTGGTGCTCAAAATATCGGATTAGATCCTGATCCGAAAGACGACCTCCCCGCAAGACTTCCTCCAGACGCGTCATCCAAATCACCATTCTAGCCGTGGCCAGTAGCGACAGAAACACCATCCGCTTCACTCCAGAGTACGGGGGCGACACATTGTCCACAGCGTATGCGCGATCAATGAGCACAAGCTCCCGCGGCGCGATACGAGCAGTCAACTCGCCGACACGCGCCCACAACGGGCGAACGCGCGAACAATGGAAGAAGGCGTGCGCGGACGTCTCCTTAATTCCAAGGTTGCAACGTTCACAATCTGGCAAATCCGCCAGGCCCATTGCGAAACGCTTGTCATTGAGCGACAAACCATTCCGAGCCAATCGCCAGGTCAGAGAAAACTCAGAGTTGCTGAGCCAATCCGCACCTGGCGCCCAAGACCAATGAGAGCGGTACTCCACTCTCGACATGCCGAGCTTACTCCACAGCTTATCCTTCACGGCACCCTCCACTAATCCCCGATAGAAGATTTTCCTAGGCTGTGAAAGGTCACTGGACCGTGGAATGGCCTGCAAGGCCGCCAGACATTCGAGCAGGAATTTCGGTCGCACCCAAGGCCTGACGGTCAGCCATAGGGTCGGGGGAGCGATGGTAAGGCAAGGGAACATGTCCCTCACTACCCCCGCGAGCAACCGATCTTCCTCCAACGCGCGCCTGAGAAATGCCAACCTCGAAGCGAGCACGTGGCTCCTCAAGTGTGGCATCCCCAGACCCCCTTGACACGGACGGAGGCAACAGACTCCTTTGTCGACCATGTGTTTGCGTCCTCTCCACAGACAGGAGAATAGCAAACGCTCGAGCGCCTTCTCATGATCGTCACAAAGGGGAAGTACTGACAGCCGGTAAAGGATCATGGGAAAGAGGTATGTGTTACACACCTCCGCCAAGCCCTTCACGGAGAGACCCCGTCGACGCCAAACCTTGACCGACGCGCCGACCTTTGCCAGTACTTCAGACCAGTTTTTCTCCAACTGTAAGTCCGGACCGAACCAAACTCCGAGGAGCTTGACCGGCCCGTCCGTCCAGTCGAAGGGCCCCGGGAGGGAAACACCCTTCCAGGCGCCTAACCGCAAGCCGGAAGACTTGTCGCAGTTAATTCTGGCCCCTGTCACCTTCTCGTACCGTACAAGCGCCTGCTGTACCGCCTCTATGTCCCTGCGGGAGGACACAAAGGTCGTTACGTCATCGGCGTACGCGGAAACCCTGGCTCGAGCCCCGCCAGGGACAGCAATTCCACGTAGGACCGGACTGCCCGTCTCGTCCCTTAGCCGGCGAAGGAGGGGCTCCAACGCCAGGACGTAGAGGAGAGAAGACAGTGGACAACCCTGTCGGACCAACCTAGACAGCGCGAAAGCGCCCGACAGCTTCCCGTTCACCTGTACCACAGCCTTGGGGGAGCGATACAGAAGGCTAATCCAGCGGCTGAAGTCGGGTTTGAATCCGGCGGCCTGCAGGACAGCAGCCAGGTAGCCATGGTCAATCCTATCAAATGCCTTGGACTGATCCAAATTGATCAGCGCGGCCTCATCGTCGTCTTCTACACCCTCTACGATCGTGCGAATCAAGTGCAGGTTGCTCTGAATTGTTCGTCCCTTCACAGAACAAGTCTGATCCGGTCCCAACAGAGACTCGGCAACTAGCTGCAAGCGATTCGTCAGGATCTTGGCCAAAATCTTTAACTCTGTGTTTAGCAGAGTTATGGGCCTGTAATCATCTAGTTCCCTCCCAACCTTCTTGCCTTTTCTCAACAGCGTGATCACACCCCTGGTGATCCGACCGGGGATGGACCCCTGCCGAAACCAGTGGTTGAACACGACAGCCAAGAGCGGGACAAAAAGGTGCGACATCCTCAAGTACATTTCATAGGGCAAACCATCCAAACCTGGCGACTTGCCACTGCCGACCTTCTTCAAAGCCACGTAGATTTCGTCCTCCGTAATCTCCCCTTCGCAGCTAGCCGCTTCAGCCGGCAAAAGCCGGGGGAAGTCAGCCAAATAGCTGCGAAACTCCTCGTCGCGGAGACCAGGCTCCTTGGTAAATCGGTGTTCGAAATGCTGCCGGAACGCCTCGCACATGTCGTCGGTGGACCTTAGGAGATGTCCCTCCGGGTCGCGCACCTCTCGAATGTACCGGTCGCCGGCCTGGCGAATTTCTTCCTTGCGCAATTCTGCGCCCATGTTCACAGCTTCGGAAGACATCTTGCTTAACTTAGCCCTAATTACCTGACCCATGTAGCGCCCGCTAGTCGAGCGCTCCAGGGCCTCCCTGGCTAAGGCTATCTCTAGGGGATCCCCACCAGCCTCCGCCCGGGCGAAATTAGCACTAAGTGTCTTTGCCTCCGCAGCCCTATCTAGGTTGAGCCGCTGGCTATATTTGGTGGCGAAAGACCTAATGGAGTCCTTAAGGTTGACCCACCACTTACTCCCAATGACTCGCCCAATTAATTCCCGCTGAACTAGTTTTGTCAGCTGGTCACGAAAATCCCGCCTGTCCAGTAAGGACCGATTGAACTTCCAATAACCAGCCAACCTAGGCCTAAAGTCTAACACCACCCGGGCACAAACGAGTTTGTGGTCCGAGTAGCCTAACCAGTGGAACGTTGGACATTCTAAGAAGTCTATGTCGGCTTCTCTGACTAACATCCTATCCAGGTACGCGGATACCCGGGTAGAAGGCCAACTATGCGTCCACGTCCACATGCTCCCATCCGGATGATCGACCCGGTATCTATCGACGAGACCAAATTCGCCGATCAGATCAACCAGGCTACGATCACCACTCCTCCCGCTAGCGCCCCTTCCTCTATCCCATTTGGGGGTTAGGATGGCATTCCAGTCCCCAACTAAGATTAGCCGTGTTGAATGCACCATGAAGGGCTCCAACAGCCGAAAGAAAGAGACACGCTCACCTTGAACATTGGGCGCATAAACCGCAATCAGCCGGAACGACTTGCTTTTCACTGCAATATCGGCCACGATCAGCCGGCCCTCGGCACCGACATGGACAAGGTCAATCCTCGCATCCAGGGTACGCTTGACCAGCAAAGAAACACCTCTGGCATGCCGGCTCCCATATGCTGAATAGACGACAAAGTCGTTAGACAGCACACACGAGTCGACTTCGCAAACAAAGTGAGTCTCTTGGATCGCGGCCACATCCACGCCGAATGACAAGAGGTCACGAAGCAGGCGAGCCGCCTTACCCCGATCCCTCAGGCCATTCGCATTCAAGCTGGCTATCTTAATAGACATGATTTAGTTCTGAAAAAGAAAAAAGACAAAACATGCAACAAAAGTACTAGTCACATACGGGACGGAAATCCCTGGCAGATAGGACCCCGACGGACTGTCCTAGGGAACCCGTTCCTACATCGGACGTAATCCGTCCGTCTAGGACAATGCCGCCAACGTCCGTGGGGTACGTTAGTTTTACTACCCTATAGAGACTGGGGTGGAGCAAAACAGAGAACCTACCTGAACAATTTTTTTCCATTTTTTTAAGTTCAGGCGTGTTGTGCTGAACCATTGTGATCTTTGAAAAATGTCTTTTGGCCTCCTGGATGTGATCCCAGACCCTCAGGTTGCCACCGGTATTCCTCACCAGGGTGATGACACCTGGGGCCTGGGGAAAGTTTCTGGGATCTTCAATGTTCTTGCCCTCCACTGAAGTCAGCCTCAGCAGGGGCTTTAAAAGTTTTCGCCTCTGAGATGACCACTCAGAGGCAACGTCCTCACTCACTTTTAGGAGTGCCTCTCCCTGGGGTAGGGCTTTTTTCTTTTTTGCCCGAGCGGGAGTGGACATAGGAGAAGGGGAGGGAGTGGGGGATAAAGAACTTGATCTCAGGGGGGTCAATTTAAAGACTGGGGAGTGGGAAGCTTTCCGCGGGGACGAGGGAAGGCTTCTTGTCTTTTCAGCATAAGATGGTCTGACAGGAGACACTGGTAGAGAGCTGCATTTTTCGGCTCGCGGCCTCTTTTCCCTGCTCCTGCTCCTTCTCCTTGCTTTCGGGCTGTCCTGACGCTCCTCTGCATCTTCCTCTCTCCCACGCTTCAGGGAGGGTGCTCTTTCCACTTCCATTTGCTGGGGGGAAGGACTTCTTCCCTTCCTCTGTTTGGGAGGAGACTTCTTTGACGACACCTCCTTTGGTTTTGCCGGCGCCTTTGCCGGGGACTCCCTTGGTTTGGTCGGAGTCGACACCCCCACCGGGGTCTGCTTAGCAGGCGTCTTGACAGGTGGCGGCACTTTCTCCGGGGAAGGTGTTTTAGCTTTCTTCCTGGCCACCACCTGCCATTCGCCCTCCTTGTTGCTCACGGGAGACTGTGTAGGTTGTCCTTGTTTTCCGCCATCCTTCTCCTGTGCCGCCGGTTGCTGCTTGACTGGTTGGGCTGGTTGGGCCTTTGGGGCCGGATTCTTGGTTGGGCACGCCTTTGCCACGTGCTCCGCCGACCCGCAGACCCAACAGCACGGCTTTCTTCCCTCGACGATGACGAAGATTGCGCGACCCCTGCAGGTGAGGATGTTGGGGATCTTGGCGATGTTTTCCTTGTTTAGGGTCACCTGCAGGGTCATGTCTCCCGTGAGGAATCCTGCTTTCGACCGCAGCGAGGAGACTTCGGCCACCCTTCCATATTGTACGAAGAAGGCGCCAACGTGATCCTCTGCAATGTCCATGGGGACGCCGTGTAGGGTGATTTTGACCTTTTTGGTGCCCATGTATTCCGTGTGGAACTGGAGCGTTTTGGTCTCCAGAACCACGCCGATTAAATTCTTGGCTTCTTCGGCGGAGCCAAGCAGGACGTCCCACGTGGTGTTGCCTCTCCTCGCTACGGCTCTGGCTCTGATCTTTAGAGTTTGCAGTCCCTCCTCGAACGTATCCCTGGGGACGCCGATCAGCTTCTTCGTCTTTAGGTCTTTGGTGATCAGAGTGATGACTCTCGCCTCGATCTGCGCCAACTGGTCCGGCATCGAAACGAGCTCCGTCCCTCTGATGTAGTCTGCGTAGTCCTTCTGGATGTTCTGGTAGTAGTCCTCGTCTTTACGCGTCATCTTCTTGCCTCCCTTCCACCCCGAGGTCGAAGGTAAGGGGGACGCTGGTGCTGCTGCTGCTGCTGCTGCTGGTGTCACTGCTGGTACTGTAGAAGGGGGGGATTATCCCGAGGCGGTAATGCCCAATCCCCCTCCTTTCCTCCCACCGACGCCGTGGTGGGAGGACCGACTTCCCCCGGCCCTTCTGTGGCCATGCCACAAAAGTGGCCGATCACCGGACAACTTCTTTCCGGTGTTTCGCGTTTTAGAAAAACACTACTTTACGCTGGCCCGAGCAATAAACTCGGGCTGGAAATCAGTGTGTCCAAGAGACAAAGCACAAGCAAATATCACGAGGGAACAAATGCTCTGCTAGGCTCTTACAACGAATAGCCGGGGGGAAGTGGCTGGACCATGGCTATGCCACAGAGTGGCCGATCGCTGGACAACTTCTTTCCGGTGTTTCGCGTTTTAGAAAAACACTACTTTACGCTGGCCCGAGCAATAAACTCGGGCTGGAAATCAGTATGTCCGAGAGACAAAGTACAAGCAAATATCACGGAGGAACAAATGCTCTACTAGGCTCCCACAACACAAAATCCACACAACAAAAAGCTGGGTAGGAAATGGTTGGTTTTATTTATTCATTTTTACATGAATTATGGCTCAAGGCCGAAAAGGTGGGAGGGGGAACAAAACTTGGGTTGGTCTTCAGTTACTCTATCCTATACCTAGCTAATCAGATTCACGACCCATACATACGTTACAATGATTCTCATTCACCATAAGAATTTGTCCATCAACACTCATACTTATCTAGCACCAAAATACCGCAAAAACATACCGGGGACCTACAAAACGCCCCAAATGTATATAAAAATTTGTGACTATTTACAAATATAATACAAAAATAGATTTTAAAAAATTTTTTGTACATGAAATGATGTGATGGGAAGGGGTATGAAGAAACAAAAATCCCCAAAACAAAAAACAATTTCAAATGAATATTTATACAAAATGTTAGTAAGACCCAAACACACCCTCGTAATTAAAGAGGCCACTGTATTCTGCCTGTAGAGACAAAATCAAGCCGCTCTCTTTCTAAGGGGAGTGGAGGCACCGGGTAAAAAATAAATGGGACTGGAGAATATATAAGGCTGACCCAGCCGAGAATAAAACGGGATAAAATAACAATGGTCAGTGGGAATCTCGAACTGGATCATAACAAAAGCAATGGAGCCGGGAACAGGCTAGGACAAATACATTCACTCACATTAACTAGGTATACAAAAGAAAGCTAACCTTAACCGCGGGAGGGGTTCCAGAGGAATCCACCCCGATGTGACTAGCAGAACTAAAAAAGAAAATCAAGGCTAGCCCCGGTCACACGAACCAGGCTCGCTGCATTTATCCACCTTTCGCCAAAGTCTGTCGGGTGCAGCCGTTTCCGTTCAGTTCTAATCTTCATTTTGAGCTGGTGCTCAAAATATCGGATTAGATCCTGATCCGAAAGACTACCTCCCCGCAAGACTTCCTCCAGACGCGTCATCCAAATCACCATTCTAGCCGTGGCCAGTAGCGACAGAAACACCATCCGCTTCACTCCAGAGTACGGGGGCGACACATTGTCCACAGCGTATGCGCGATCAATGAGCACAAGCTCCCGCGGCGCGATACGAGCAGTCAACTCGCC
This sequence comes from Ascarosepion bandense, assembly GCA_037127315.1. Lineage (NCBI taxonomy): Eukaryota > Metazoa > Mollusca > Cephalopoda > Sepiida > Sepiidae > Ascarosepion > Ascarosepion bandense. Next base: position 2,750,394 of record JBBBDQ010001524.1, on the reverse strand, counting down.
GACACGCGCCCACAACGGGCGAACGCGCGAACAATGGAAGAAGGCGTGCGCGGACGTCTCCTTAATTCCAAGGTTGCAACGTTCACAATCTGGCAAATCCGCCAGGCCCATTGCGAAACGCTTGTCATTGAGCGACAAACCATTCCGAGCCAATCGCCAGGTCAGAGAAAACTCAGAGTTGCTGAGCCAATCCGCGCCTGGCGCCCAAGACCAATGAGAGCGGTACTCCACTCTCGACATGCCGAGCTTACTCCACAGCTTATCCTTCACGGCACCCTCCACTAATCCCCGATAGAAGATTTTCCTAGGCTGTGAAAGGTCACTGGACCGTGGAATGGCCTGTAAGGCCGCCAGACATTCGAGCAGGAATTTCGGTCGCACCCAAGGCCTGACGGTCAGCCATAGGGTCGAGGGAGCGATGGTAAGGCAAGGGAACATGTCCCTCACTACCCCCGCAAGCAACCGATCTTCCTCCAACGCGCGCCTGAGGAATGCCAACCTCGAAGCGAGCACGTGGCTCCTCAAGTGTGGCATCCCCAGACCCCCTTGACACGGACGGAGGCAACAGACTCCTTTGTCGACCATGTGTTTGCGTCCTCTCCACAGGCAGGAGAATAGCAAACGCTCGAGCGCCTTCTCATGATCGTCACAAAGGGGAAGTACTGACAGCCGGTAAAGGATCATGGGAAAGAGGTATGTGTTGCACACCTCCGCCAAGCCCTTCACGGAGAGACCCCGTCGACGCCAAACCTTGACCGACGCGCCGACCTTTGCCAGTACTTCAGACCAGTTTTTCTCCAACTGTAAGTCCGGACCGAACCAAACTCCGAGGAGCTTGACCGGCCCGTCCGTCCAGTCGAAGGGCCCCGGGAGGGAAACACCCTTCCAGGCGCCTAACCGCAAGCCGGAAGACTTGTCGCAGTTAATTCTGGCCCCTGTCACCTTCTCGTACCGTACAAGCGCCTGCTGTACCGCCTCTATGTCCCTGCGGGAGGACACAAAGGTCGTTACGTCATCGGCGTACGCGGAAACCCTGGCTCGAGCCCCGCCAGGGACAGCAATTCCACGTAGGACCGGACTGCCCGTCTCGTCCCTTAGCCGGCGAAGGAGGGGCTCCAACGCCAGGACGTAAAGGAGAGAAGACAGTGGACAACCCTGTCGGACCGACCTAGACAGCGCGAAAGCGCCCGACAGCTTCCCGTTCACCTGTACCACAGCCTTGGGGGAGCGATACAGAAGGCTAATCCAGCGGCTGAAGTCGGGTTTGAATCCGGCGGCCTGCAGGACAGCAGCCAGGTAGCCATGGTCAATCCTATCAAATGCCTTGGACTGATCCAAATTGATCAGCGCGGCCTCATCGTCGTCTTCTACACCCTCTACGATCGTGCGAATCAAGTGCAGGTTGCTCTGAATTGTTCGTCCCTTCACAGAACAAGTCTGATCCGGTCCCAACAGAGACTCGGCAACTAGCTGCAAGCGATTCGTCAGGATCTTGGCCAAAATCTTTAACTCTGTGTTTAGCAGAGTTATGGGCCTGTAATCATCTAGTTCCCTCCCAACCTTCTTGCCTTTTCTCAACAGCGTGATCACACCCCTGGTGATCCGACCGGGGATGGACCCCTGCCGAAACCAGTGGTTGAACACGACAGCCAAGAGCGGGACAAAAAGGTGCGACATCCTCAAGTACATTTCATAGGGCAAACCATCCAAACCTGGCGACTTGCCACTGCCGACCTTCTTCAAAGCCACGTAGATTTCGTCCTCCGTAATCTCCCCTTCGCAGCTAGCCGCTTCAGCCGGCAAAAGCCGGGGGAAGTCAGCCAAATAGCTGCGAAACTCCTCGTCGCGGAGACCAGGCTCCTTGGTAAATCGGTGTTCGAAATGCTGCCGGAACGCCTCGCACATGTCGTCGGTGGACCTTAGGAGATGTCCCTCCGGGTCGCGCACCTCTCGAATGTACCGGTCGCCGGCCTGGCGAATTTCTTCCTTGCGCAATTCTGCGCCCATGTTCACAGCTTCGGAAGACATCTTGCTTAACTTAGCCCTAATTACCTGACCCATGTAGCGCCCGCTAGTCGAGCGCTCCAGGGCCTCCCTGGCTAAGGCTATCTCTAGGGGATCCCCACCAGCCTCCGCCCGGGCGAAATTAGCACTAAGTGTCTTTGCCTCCGCAGCCTTATCTAGGTTGAGCCGCTGGCTATATTTGGTGGCGAAAGACCTAATGGAGTCCTTAAGGTTAACCCACCACTTACTCCCAATGACTCGCCCAATTAATTCCCGCTGAACTAGTTTTGTCAGCTGGTCACGAAAATCCCGCCTGTCCAGTAAGGACCGATTGAACTTCCAATAACCAGCCAACCTAGGCCTAAAGTCTAACACCACCCGGGCACAAACGAGTTTGTGGTCCGAGTAGCCTAACCAGTGGAACGTTGGACATTCTAAGAAGTCTATGTCGGCTTCTCTGACTAACATCCTATCCAGGTACGCGGATACCCGGGTAGAAGGCCAACTATGCGTCCACGTCCACATGCTCCCATCCGGATGATCGACCCGGTATCTATCGACGAGACCAAATTCGCCGATCAGATCAACCAGGCTACGATCACCGCTCCTCCCACTAGCGCCCCTTCCTCTATCCCATTTGGGGGTTAGGATGGCATTCCAGTCCCCAACTAAGATTAGCCGTGTTGAATGCACCATGAAGGGCTCCAACAGCCGAAAGAAAGAGACACGCTCACCTTGAACATTGGGCGCATAAACCGCAATCAGCCGGAACGACCTGCTTTTCACTGCAATATCGGCCACGATCAGCCGGCCCTCGGCACCGACATGGACAAGGTCAATCCTCGCATCCAGGGTACGCTTGACCAGCAAAGAAACACCTCTGGCATGCCGGCTCCCATATGCTGAATAGACGACAAAGTCGTTAGACAGCACACACGAGTCGACTTCGCAAACAAAGTGAGTCTCTTGGATCGCGGCCACATCCACGCCGAATGACAAGAGGTCACGAAGCAGGCGAGCCGCCTTACCCCGATCCCTCAGGCCATTCGCATTCAAGCTGGCTATCTTAATAGACATGATTTAGTTCTGAAAAAGAAAAAGGAAACAACATGCAACAAAAGTACTAGTCACATACGGGACGGAAATCCCTGGCAGATAGGACCCCGACGGACTGTCCTAGGGAACCCGTTCCTACATCGGACGTAATCCGTCCGTCTAGGACAATGCCGCCAACGTCCGTGGGGTGTAGGAAATGGTTGGTAAATTTCAATGCTTCCAAAAACAAAGCTGTTATCAACTAACCACCATAGACAATCGCATCTACCTCCCATTAGCATGGGACAGTCTAGCCTCCCAGAGAGTAAAAATACTACGCCTCCTTGGCCTTACACTCTCGGCGGACCTCAAATGGAATGACTATATTGAATCCATTGCCAAATCTGCTGCTATGAAAGTCGGCTCTCTGTGCAGGGCCCGGAAATTTTTCCCACCTGAAACTATTCTGCACATATACAAATCTACCATCCGCCCGTGTATTGAATATTGCTGCCATATCTGGTCGGGTGCCCATGCTGCTCTCCTTGGGCTTCTTGACAAAATACAAAGGAGGATCTGTAACGTGGTTGATACTGACTTGGCAGACCGGCTGCAGCCGCTCTCACACCGGCGTGATGTAGCTTCCCTGTGCCTCTTCTACAAGTACTTTCATGGCTTCTGCTCCGATGAGCTTAGATCACTGGTGCCGCCTAAGCACGAATTTACACGAGATACTAGATTAGCAACTAGGTCCCACCCTTTTACAGTTAAACAAATAATATGTAACCGTAAATTCTACTCCAACAGCTTCTTTTCTCGCGCTTCCCGCCTGTGGAACTCCCTTCCACAAGTCTGCTTTCCCGACAGTTACAATCTCCAGGTGTTTAAATGTAGGGTCAATAGACACCTCCTATCACACTAACTCCCAACTATTCTCACAGCACTCTCATCTACCCAACCCTCATTCTCGGTATCCTCACCCGCCTATCACCCACCCTGTGTTATTTCCTATATTTAACCAGCCTTTCTCCACTCTACGTAGCCCCCTGCACAGTTGTGGCAGTGACATGCCTTGCTCGGGGTGAAACGCTTATAAAAAAAAAAAAAAAAAAAAAAATACGAGGAACAAATTGAAAACGGAAACACTAAAGGGGATGCACTAAAGGAAGCGATAGTGACATCAGCAAACAACGTTGTCCTAAAGAAAAGCAGACATAGAAGAAAAAAAAAACGAGTGAATGACTGAGCAGATTCTCGACATGGTACAAAAGAGACAAAAAACAATGCCAACACATGGAACGGAATGCAGAAAACCACACACACACACACACACACACACACACACACACACACACACACACAAAAAAAGGAACAAAGGCAGACAGGCTAAAGAGGAATGCTCAACAACAAATGTGCAGAAATAGAGAAATTGAGCATGACTAATAAAGGAGACATGCATAAAGAAATAAGGGAACTAACAGGACAAAGGATGGAAAGATCATATTAGAGAAAGAGGAATACTCCAGCGATAGAAAGAATATATAAAAATCTCTTCCACGACTAGAGAGGGCAACCGACAATACACAAGTACTCACGGGCCGGAAATATTGAAATCCGAAGTGGAAGTTGCAATGACCAAACTGAATAGAAACATTTTTTTACATCTGCTACCGCCATCTACGTAAATTCCTGAAATTTTAAAAAGTTAAATTCTGTAGGCAAAAATGGTTTTATTAGTTAAACGCACGACTAATGGAGGAATGTATATCATGTATTATTTTTTAAAACCATTCAGCCATTTTTACCGAAAGTTTGCTCCGAATAGTATAGTAAAAATGCAATAAAGCTATGACATTAATTAATTAAATAAGCTTTTAATTGCTTTAATAAATAATATAAATGTCAGACATTATATTCTGAAGAAAATTTCGATTAATAATGAAATTGTAAAAGAATTGTTTTCATTTTTGTTTTTTTAATTATAATAATACAGTTTCAAAAATATTTTTCAAATGTTTCCAATTCTTGTAGACGTTAGGCTGGCAGGTTACACAGTGAAAAATATTTTTACTAATAGAAAATTGGAAAAATGAATACAAATAATTTAGGCATCGTATTTTTAAAATACGTGTGAGCATTTGAAGTTTTTTTGTGTGGTAATTTTTATGTGTAAATTAAAAGGTGATTTATTTCAGGGTTACTCTACTTTACCCAAAACAACAAAAAAAAAATTATAATTATGGCACTTGTAATCGCCATAAGCTTATCTTATCTCGATTTTAAAATTTATATATCGAAGATGAGTGTATATACACCATAGTATTAAAATATCAGTCAGTTAAGTGCCATACGTGAAACACGCTTTGAGCGATCATGTCTCGAAAGAGACATAACTGACTGGGCAGATTTTTCCACAGTAGAAAAGGTTTCCATTACTTTCTGCAACAAACTGGTTGCCAGCCAAGGTTATAAAACCCAATCTGTCCTGTTATTTGATTCATAACTAGAGGAGGAATAGATGTATCATATTAAGTAGTAATTAGTGAGAGGTCAGTTTATTACTTCATAACAATATAAAGCCGATCCTCTACTTTATGTCCAATAGAAGCCTTAATCATGTTTTCAATTATTATATTCAGTCAGTTAGTTAAATGCCATACGTGATACACGTTTTGGGCAATCATGTCTCGAAAGAGACATGACTGACTGGGCAGAAGGTTATCCCGCAGTAGGTTGCCATTGCTTTCTGCTTTAGAGTGGTTGCCAGCCACGGCTATAGAACCCAATCTGTCCTATTATTTAACCCGTAACTGAAGGGAAGAGACGGATGAATACCTTTTCCAAGGGTATTTTGCGTAAGTAAATGCCATGAATTCAATTGGAATTCGAACTGGGCACCCTGATTTGTCGTTCCGAGTCGATATCCACTGATCTAAAAACAGTTTGATACGCGAAACTGACTGTAATCATGGAGTGTTTATTTTGTCTACACTGTGTCTCTATGTAAATTTTCTATCCCTGATTTTGAACACTCTTCCTACATCAATATAAGAAATCTTAAGCAATATATCCGCATAAGTTTGTCGCCACGTAGCGACTTCGGTGTGTCACGGTTGCACACGTGCGTCTTTCTTATGAATTTATCATATTTGAAAAGAAAGTGAAAAATATTTTCAACTACAGCATCCCGTGGAAATTCGTGTTCTTTAAAAGTAAAAGCAATTCTAATTTCGAATCATTTGAAAGACCATTTATTTATGTTGGAGGCGTCATAAATAAATTCCCTTTTCATTCTGGACGTTTCTAAATTTTGTCGGGAAACATTAATGAATGTATTTCACGCACATAAAAATTTGTTGTCCTCTTTCAAAAGAAATGAAGTAAATTAAGAATTTCAATTTGAAAAAAACAAAAACAAAACAACAAAAAAAAACATATTCAGTTACATTTCCTTTCAAGATCTGAATGAAAACCCAATGGGAGCGAAACGCTTAGAAACTCCTGATTGTTGAAATATATTTTGTAATTTGAAAAATATTGGAGACGCATATCGAATTTCAGAAAAGCTGTTATATTTTTTTTAACTAATTAATTTCCATAAACCCTCAAATGAAGTTATATTGAATACTTGATTGACAGTATTCGGGTCCTGCTCTTGAATGGCCTCGTCAGACGAAGACTTTCATATGGATGGCACGCATGCCACCCAAACCCGTTCAGAAATATCTCTAAATTTTAATCTCTATACAACAACTTTCTAACATCAACTGTTAAAAAAAAAGGCCTCGAGCGAGTGAAGCTTGAGGATCATGAAAACAATTATACTTCTTTGAACAGTATATTCTGGCGCTACAGAATCCCAAATAACAGAAACCACATCACTTGCGGACTGCCAATAGGAGAAACAACTAAAATAAATAACACCTATAACTTGAAGAGAGGATAATGACATAAGGAAGGTATCGACATTCTACACAACTTAAAACAAAAGGTTGGGAAGGAAACCCCGTCAGTACTGAAAATAGCGATAACAGATATTGGATTTGAGAAAAATATTTCCCTAGCAAATTGTTTTAAGAGAAATATTTTATACATTTCGACCGAATGCAATACTAGCTGCTAGGTCAATAAATGCCAAATGTTTCCTTGTAGGGAAACGGCTAATACTACCATTACAGTTACTGAAAAACGACAGACAATACTAACAAAACTGAAACGTTTATTTCTAACAAAATTCTGTGGAGTAAAAATTGGCTAGGATGTGCGTTGTGATGCAGTGGATACGGAACGAGAAATCGGGGAGCCGAGTTCGAATTCCAGCTGAATTCCTTGCAGCTATTTATGATAAATTTATAAGAGAGACGCACCGAGACACACAAGTCGCTACGTAGGGGCAAACTTATGCGAATATATTGCTTAAGATTTCTTATATTGATGTAGGAAGAGTGTTCAAAACCAGGGATAGAGAATTTATATAGAGATACAGTGTAGACATAAGAATAAACATTTCATGCTTACAGTCAGTTTCGCGTATCAGTCTCGCGTTTTCAGATCAGCGGATATCGACTCGGAACGACAAATCGGGGTGCCGAGTTCGAATTCCAATTGAAGTCATGGCATTCACTTACGCACAAATACCCTTGAGAAAGGTATTAATCCGTATCTCCCTTCCAGTTATGGGTTAAATAACAGGACAGATTGGTTTCTATAGCCGTGGCTGGCAACCATTCTACCGCAGAAACCAATGGCAGCCTACTGCGGGATAATCTTCTGCCCAGTCAGTCATGTCTCTTTCGAAACATGATCGCCCAAAGCGTGTATCACGTATGGAACTTAACTGTAATTGGTTCAAGATTTTCATAGAATTAAAACTATGTTCTTTGTAAGAAAATATTAAGGTGCCCAATTGGCTTAGTAAACAAAAACCCTAATTGGTGAAGACACCACAATAATGACTTCATGATACTTCGAAGTCAGCATGATTGAAATAACACTGCTCAGCTAAATGACAAACATCTCCACATTAATCCTATTAACGCTATATCTCTATCTCGATATAGAGCACTTTATGACAAAAAAAAACTACTTGCTTAAAATGCCTTTCTAAAAGTAAACCAGTTAAAAAACAGCAATTTTAGCCCTAAGTAATATTACAATTTAACGATTTGCTAAACACTTATAAGTCAGGTTTAAATTAGATTTAAATTAGAACAGTAAACAGTTGTATTAGAAAGTGTTCAATACATATCTGAAGGGAAACGAACCTCTAACCTGTAGAGCTTTTAGAACTTTTCTCAGGGAAATCATCCGATTACGCCACCATGATTTCTATCTTTTTGGTTTCGTCAGGCGATTTGACAAAGTTTTACAAATCGCCTGACGAAACTGAAAAGTTCGCTACCATGGTAGCGTAGTCGGATGATCTCCCCAACACACACACACACACACACAGACACACACACACACACATATATATATATATATATATATTATTTATTTTTTTTATTTTTATATAATATATATATATATATATATATATATATATTATTTTTTTTTTTATCGATACTCGTTTTTAAGTAGATATTCTCTTTTTAATTAAACAGTATTATATATTTATATCTACTGGCCTGATTATTTACGATGAATTTTCATCACGAAAATTTATCTTTAAAAAATTTACGATAGATTTTACGATAAAATTTTACGATAAGATTTTAATGATAAAATTCGGCAGGAAAAACCCTGCCGAATGACACATTTTCGTAATAAAAAAATTATCGTAAATAATCAGGCCAGTAGATATAAATATATAATAATGTTTAATTAAAAACAGAATATCTACTTAAATATGAGTATCGATCAAAAATAATGTTCAAACAAATCATTCATATATATATATATATATATATATATATATATATACCCCTGAACTTTCCTCTGTTCTTTCTAAGGTCTACAACTTCTGCCTATCTGCTTCCTGCTTTCCTGCCTGTTGGAAATCTTCCTCTGTAGTTCCTATATTTAAAAACACCGGAGAACCCTCGGACCCCGCAAATTACCGACCTATCAGCCTTCTTCTGATCTTTGGCAAAGTGTTCGAAGCCATTATCAACGCCGAGGTGGTTCAGCATCTCACAGCACACAGGCTCCTCTCAGACAAGCAGTATGGTTTCCGCTTCGCCAGGTCTACTGCTGATATGCTAACGACCATCACCGAGTACGTATATCAGGCACTTGACAGGAATGGTGAAGCCCGAACCGTTGTCTTGGATGTCTCTAAACGTTCGACAGAGTTTGGCATGCTGGCCTTCTATGCAGACTGCGGAGCTATGATATAACCTGAATCTATCCTGCACATATATAAATCTACCATCCGCCCGTGCATTGAATATTGCTGCCATATCTGGTTGGGTGCCCCTGCTATTCTCCTCGGGCTTCTCGACAAGGTACAGCGGAGGGTATGTAATGTGATCGATACCGACTTGGCAGACCGCCTGCAGTATCTTTCTCACCGGCGCGACGTGGCTTCCCTGTATCTCTTTCACGGCTTCTGCTCCGATGAACTTAGATCACTGCTGCTCCCTAGATACGAATTTGCACGAGAAACGAGATTAGCAACTAGATCCCACCCTTTTACAGTGAAACCGATAAAATGCAACCGCAACTTCTACTCCCTCAGTTTCTTTTCTCGCACTTCCCGACTGTGGAATTCCCTTCCACATGATTGCTTCCCCGACGGTTACAATCTCCAGGAGTTTAAATGGAAGGTCAATAGACACCTCCTAACACACTAACTCGCTCCCATTCCTTCAAACACTCTTCCCATCTACCCAACCTCCATCCTCGGTATCCTTACCCATCTATCACCTTCCTTCTGACATTTCCTACATCTAACCACTCCTTCTCTTTACCATCCTCTATGTAGCCCCATGCGCGATAGTGGAAGTGGAATGCGTTGCTTGGGGTGAAATGATTAAAAAAAAAATAGTCACAATAAGGTTTTTTTTAAAATTCGGCAAATCGTTACTTCCCCACCATCTGCCACTATCTACTTAAGGGTCAAGCCACATACCTCCCACTACCAAAGACATGTAGAAAATGGTTATTTACCCGTTGAGTTTTATCTGAATTTCCATATATATATATATTTATATATTACTGCGTCTAAAAATTATTGTTCTTTATGGAATTAAGTTCATTATTATTTTTAACTAACATAGATTTTTACTCTTTTCAATTGTATCGCGAAATTTGTCATCCAAAAGACATTAAACATTATCGGATTTTGTTGATTCTTTCATTGAAGATTAAAAAATTCTTGTTATTATACATTTTATTTTTAAACAAATGAAAAACGCAACTCAAATTGTGTGTCTTATAGAGAAGATAGTGTGAATATTTCGGAATATTAATAAATGAACCCACAAGGAGTTACTCCTTGCTATTTCAACAACCATAAGACACCAATGCAATTTTCCTTATTGCATTGTTAAATAGCTGAACTTCAAAAATTTATGAATATAAATAAAGGTCATTATTTAATATAGTAATTAGGTACAAATGAAAAGATTCCAAATTAGCGGTATTTTCCAGTTCATCGAAAAAGCCATTGAAAAAGTGCGTTACTGCCATCTTTATATTCGCCCCATTCTTTCTTTTTTTCTTTCTTATTATTTTTTCGTGTTCATACTAAAGCTAAACATTTCTGATACATCATCATCTTTCCTTGCAAACAAAACGAAATGCTTCATTATTTATCCGAGGCAATGGCAGGGTGCTAACTAACTTACGACGGAACATGTAGAATTACAAAACGATAATGAGTTTTTATTTATTTGGATTCTTTTGGTTGTCCGATGGCAAGTTGGAAAGGGGAAAATCTCCCGAGAGACCCAAAGCATTTGTTGATTGACATGATTTTGACTCGGACAGACATAAAAGTTAATTTCCTTCGATGACTTCTAGTTTTAATGCTTTTTTTTTCTCACGGTGTCTGAAAAGTGGTCAGTGAAAACTTGAAACCAGGTCTTCAATTTTTATGCTGGCCATTCAATCACCAGTCACTTTCCCCCCTTGAGAGACCATCCTGCGCCGCCGCCGTCGCTGACGACGACTACGACGACGGCGACGGCGACGGACAAAAAGGAGGTGGAGAATCGAGAAGTAGTCGAGAAAAAAAATTTGGTTTGAGGGAGTCGCTAATTTATGGCTTCTAGTTGAAACGTACCCCACAATTTTTCTGTCACTGACAACGCCTTAGTCCCACCCCACAATCTTCACTCCAGTTGATACTAAACTAAAGCCGAAAGTGGATACTAGACGCTCATAACAATATACAAGTGACAAAATGTAGAAAACTTAAGTAAATAAATAAAACATTTATTCTTGCGGTGGGGAGGGGGACTGAGTGAGATACCCTGTGATACAAGCAAGATCTATTTTCTACCATAAAGCGATTATAGTACGTAAACTTCTCATGGTCACTCAGTGGCTTTGTGTTCTCATGGCCACTCAGTGGCTTTGTGTTAAACTTCGTAAAGTTTTAAAACCTTTAAACACATGCATTTTGTTTAACTAAATTTATATCTATGTATCTATCTGGTCGGCCATAAGGCGCTTACGGATCTAAATTTTCCATTTTATTTGCATAGGCTCAAGCAAAGGAAAATTAAGCAAATTGAAACGATACAAAGTCTTTTACTCCCGCAGTAGGTTGCCATTACTTTCGGTAGACTGTTTGCCAACCAGAGCTATAAAAGCCAATCTGTCCTGCTATTTAACTCTTTGCTAGAGGGAGCATTGAAGGATTACCTTTCCCAAGGATGTGTGCGCATATGTGAATGCAACGTATTCAGTTTGAATTTGAACTCGGCTCTCCGATTTCTCGTTCTGAGCCGATATCCACTGCACCACAACGGCTCGAAAGGAGAAATTGAGGAGCTGAGTTCAAATACTAATTAAGTTCGCTACATTCACTTGCGTACAATTGAGATCGGTATGAATCCATCTCTTCTCCTGCATTTTCTACCACAGAAATAAATAACAATCTAATCATGCTGAATCGATATGTAGTAAGGGTTTGAGAAACAGAATTTGTTTTACTCTATATTTTCACTGCAGCGAATAAAGGAATGAATTTGTAATACTTAAATACAATTGTCAATATTTACTGAAGAAACAAGAAAATTGTTAGAATTTTGTCATTTCAATGTCTTTCCTGTGGTCCTGATAATTGTTTACAATAGAGTTCCGAAAAGATCTTTTGTTGCAGGAATTTACTAACATCTGTTTTGGTCATTCTTGTCGTGACAGATTTATATATTTTCCGATATTACTCAAAGTGGTCTGCAGTTGTAGTTAAAGAAATCTGTAAAAAGCTTACAAATCAAATGATGAATGTTTTTTCATTTTTTTTCAACTAACGACGTTGCATCCTCAATTTAAGACGTGTTGCCATGATTCTCACTCGATACAGAAGATGAAATCTTTGCTGAAAATTTTATTGCGTGTCAAACTTGGAATTTTGACGCCCCAACTCCGTGGCTAGCTGTGTGACTGTTCGTTGTGCTTGGTACCATGAGGCCTAGAGTTCGATGTCACAAAACACCAGAACTAATAGAAACATTTGTTGTTCTAAGATTTAAAAAAGAAATTTAAACAACGGTTAAACTTGTGCCACTCTTTCTCAAATTTTGCTGCAGGAGGGGTGAGCCTCCACCACTACTATCTACACCACCACCACCACAACAACAATAACAACAACTTCAGCACTATACACGATAACACAAACATGAGAAAAAATATCGTCATCATCGACGAAATTAAGAGCATCACTATATATACATATTATAGATATCCGTATTTGAAATAGACGCTCAGTTTTTATTTTAAACAATGTATAATACGATGGGCGTTGTGGTGCAGTGATATCGGCTTGGAACAAGAAATTGAAGAGTCGTGTTCGAATTCCAGTTGAATTTGTTGCATTCAGATACGCTCAAATACCCTTGGGAAATCTGTGAATCCGTCGCTTCTCCTTCCAGCTATGGGTTAAATAGCCGAGCAGATTGGGTTCTATAGCCGAGCAGATTGGGTTCTATAGCCTTGGTTGGCAACCAGTCTACTGCAGAAAGTAATGGCAATCTACTGCGGGGAAATCTTCTACCCAGTCAGTCACGTCTCTTTCGAGACATGATCGCCCAAGTGTGTTTCACGTATGGCACTTGACCGACTGATATCACGATTGAAATCGTTGCATTCACTTACGCGCAAATACACTTTAGAAAAGTATTAATTCGTCTCTTCTCTCTCCAGCTATGGATTAAATAGCAGGACAGATTGAGTTCTATAGCCTTGGTTGGTAATCAGTCTACCGCAGAAAGTAATGACTTTTGCCTAGTCAGTTATGAATCGCAAAAGATTTGATGGCCGAAACGTGTATTACTTACGGCACTGATTGATATTACAATTACATCTGTTGGCTTACGGAATCGAAAAAAATTAATAAAGAAAATTGTCTTCCAGTAGGGTTCGAACCTGCACCTTCTTATGTAGGAGAAATGTGATTTATGTGGTGTTCCCTTGACCACAAGACCACGGAGGAGAAAGTATTTGTGCAAAGTACTATTTTTCTTTAAACGAAGGCACATTTCTTTGTTCAGGTTTTTCTTTTTCTCTCAAAAACCCATATCTGCTTAATTTTGTATTCGAAACGTAAACAAAATAATTTCTAAAGAATAAATGGATTTATTTTTTAATCCATCATGTTTTTTTAGTCATTCGTATTTGAAATAGACGTCTCATTTTTATTTTAAAGAGTATATATTGTATCTATCGGTCTGTGTGCACAAAAATCTTAATAATGAACATCTGCTTTTCGGCAGTGTTCATACCTACGTCCCTCTTTGTAGAAGAAACCACCGTTATATCCAGCGTACTTTTGACCCGCTCGACCACGAAGACCGGACAACCCAACGAGGTTCAATTTTCCTTTTTAGGAAAGCACATTTCCGCACTATTAAATCTAAGTGTTTAATATTAACCACTGAATTAAGGGCATTGACAAGGAAGGAGATGAAAAGTATTGTTAGTGCGAAAAAAAAAAGATGTTTTTATGATTGGTCTTTGGTGTCAAATCTACTGAAAAATATCGACTCTTGCACGCTAAAATACGGAAGGAAAATGTCGAAATGAGAGATTCTCACTTTGTTACATTTGTTCCAGAATGTTTCTACAACAACGCAAAAAGGGCGTTCGAGGTCGCATGGATTGCGTCAGGAATTTAATTATTTTAGCGATATTGTTACTACGATAAAACCTGTAAGTATCTAAGGGATCTTTGGCGACATATGAGAGTGCATGTTGACACCAATCAAAACACATTCATTAGAAACTGTGACAACATATGTATGGTGTGTCAGGCAGTGTATAAGTGGTTGGCTGCTCTAAAAAGTCGTACATGATCCGATGGCCTATCACAAAACTCGACTGCACGGAACACGTAAGAATTAAAGAAAAGCCTCAATTAGTCATAGAGAACACAGAGTTGGACAACCATGCAAAAGAATGTGTTAAGTGACCATACACACATGCATACACAGACATATATGTGTGTGTATATACATATGTATACGTGCATGTGTTCATTTTTCACACACTCATATATGCATATGTATGTGTACACGCATGTACATATGTAAATATTTATCGATATATACTTGTTGCAAACTATTTAAAAAATGTCTCTATGTTAATTTTTTAATTAAAAATTGTAATTTCTTTTTATAATCATATCCCCCCAAGCAAGGCATTTTACTGCCACTGTTTTGCAGGGGGTTACATAGGAGGAAAGTTATAAAAAAGAGTGTCAGGTTATAGAGGGTGTAAGGAAGTGGGTAAGAGAAGGATGAGAATACTGATAAGAATGGAGTGGACGGAGAAAGGAGCATAAGAGAGAGGATGCAGGTTAGTGAGATAGGAGATGACTATTGACTTTAAATATAAATTCTTGGAGATTGTAGCTGTGAGGGAAGCAAGTAAATAGAAGGGAAATCCACAGGCGGGAAGTGAGAGAAAAGAAGCTGCTGGAGTAGAATTTGCGTTTACAATTTATTGGTTTCACAGTAAAAGGGGGGTACCTAGTTGCTAATCTTGTGGCTACAGTAAATTCATATATAGGGGGCACCAGTGAGCTAAGTTCATTGGAGCAGAAGCTGTGAAAGTATTTGTAGAAGAGACACAGAGAAGCCACATTGCGCCGGTGAGAAAGTGACTGTATCTGAGCTAACAAGTCAGGATCTATCACATTACAGATTCTCCGTTGGATTTTGTCAAGGACACCTAGGCGGATAGCAGGAGCACCTAACCAGATATGTCAGCAGTATTCAATGCACGGGCAGATGGTAGAGTTATATATGTGCAGGATTGTTTCAGGTGGAAAAAAACTTCCTGGCCCTATACAGAGAAATGACTTTATACCTCTTATAATTATGTCAGTCAGTTAATTGCCATGTGTAATATATGCTTGGCCGATCATGTCTCGAAAGAAACATGACTGACTGGGCAGACGATTTTCCAGCAGTAGGTTGCCATTACTTTCTGCAGTAGACTGGTTGCCAACCAAGGATATAGAACCCAATCTGTTCTGCTATTTAACCCATAGCTGAAGGAAGAAGAGATGGATTAATACCTTTTCCCAAAGGAACTTATGTGAAAATGAATGCAACAAATTCAACTGGAATTTGATTTGTAATTATGTACCAAGGAGAAATGCTGAATTTTGATTTTAAAATTTTAGTTTTAAATTAAAATTTTAATTTAAAAATTTTTAAGTTTTTTCTATCATATGTCTAGACACAATCTAATTAATCTCATTCAGTTTCTCTACACTTTTGCTTATATATAAGGAATTATATATAAGGAATTATATATAAGGAATTATATATAAGGAATTCAATTTCTTTGATGAGTTAATCAGATTCAGACTTATGCCCTCCTCTTACCGCAACTAAAATATCAATTCTGAGTTTGATTTGCAGTTAGACCATCCGTCGCTGAAAATATAGGGTTGGAAAAAGTTGTGCTGTTTTTTGCCCCGACTGCCATTCTAGACACGTAAAGTAATAAAGCGAGTAGAAATAGCCTCTGTCTATCGGCATCAATCGCGCCTCGACAATGAAAAGCGACAAGTGAATTCCTTTTCAAAATCGATGGTTGTTACGAAAACAAATAAGGACCGTGTGCATATCAAGCAAATATTTTTGTCAGCTGTAATTTCCAAGTGTGAATAAACAAATATTCAAACGATAGAATATTTTATTCAACGATACACGTTCACCTGGTCAGAGCCCCTCATCCCAGATTTTATTGGCAAATATGTCGATTGTTAAAAGATGTGGCTAGGGTGAGAAATATTAATTTAGATTGATATTATGATTTCATATTTACATGTTCAAGTCTTGGTGGGTATAACACATTACTAGAAATGGTGACGATCGGACGCTATCATGACCGATCCACTATGCATCGATGGAAAATATTTGCTCAAGAAATAATTTCTTCTAGTGAAAAGGATGTCTGTAATATTAGAAATGAGATAATGAAATTCAGACATACAACAATATATATATATATATATATATATATATATCTCGAATAAAGGGATAGGGTTGTTCCAACGAGAGTAATTAGTATAAAATAAAAAGTGTGAGAAGCCGTGAACGTTTTCTTTAAAATATATATTTATTGTTTGATATTCATACAAGTATAAGTTATGGAGTATTAATTTGTCATGGTTTGTGCTACACGTGTTCCGAGTCTAAATTTGACTCTCTTCAGGCGAACAAATTCGTTGTTTTACGTTTGGGTTTCTCTGAGTATCTGATCATTCAGAATGATCAGATACTCAAAGAAACCCAAACGTAAATAGCCATGTAGGTAATATTAAACTCTCACTCATACACACAGTAAAAAGAACATTCAGATATTGGAGGCCATCTACATTAAAGCAAAACAACCAACACTTTATAAAATCATATTTCAATTTGGTCATAGGACATTACACTGCATTTAGATATATGGTTCTGTTAACATTTCGGTCTCTCCCGCGGTGTGACGTCATAGAACCGCATTACAAATTTACGAACTGCGTCTGCTATTCGGTGACTGTTATCGTTGTTTAGCAATGTTTTATGTCAACATAAGAGAAAATAATCTTCTTTATGTTAACGTCCCTGTAACCTCTCTGAAGATGGCTCATGTGACCCGAAAGCTTAGAAACCGCATAAAAAAAATTATCCAAATGTTGGAGAATTTTTGTCTTTATTTTCACCGGAAATTAAAGCCCAAATTCTATGTTTACAACGGCTCATGATTAAACATAATAGACATTCATTTTCTGTTATATTTAACAATATATGTTTAGAAAATTATCCTGCCTCGATACACTAAATATATGTGTGTGTGTGTTATTGTATTTTCTTACGTACAATTTTGACACATGGCTGAAAGAGAAGTGAGCTGAGGCTGTGGGAAGAAGCGCGCTAAGCGGCCCTTGCCTGTTATCAATAGAATCCGAAGGGAATGATGGTGGTTCGCTACAATGTCGGGTCCAAGCCGTAAAAGTCACAACTGGTAGAACTAAGGAATCTAGTTCGTCTGAACATTTTCCATAGAAATTGTGAAAAAGCTGAGAAAAACTTTCGACCTTTTGCCTGTTAGAGACGCAGATTGTAGGGTGAAAAGTAATTCGTCACCCCCCCAAGGTCGAGGAGACACTTTGGGAAAGGAAAGTGTAGACTGGGCAACGAATAATCGTATGTAACATTTCCGCTTGAGATGTTTCAATAGGCGCTCAAATCACGGCATTTCCCCGAGGGAACATCCCTTCATCACGACCGGTGAAAGTTATAGATCCACACCGTGATGATGGAATTTTGGAAAACGGATTGAAAACGAGGCAGATACTTTTCAACTTTCACAAACATGGGAATGGTTTCTCCATCAAGCAACAGTTAAACAATTTCGTTAACAACCATTGGGATTTTACCTGAACCAATAGTCGTCTTCAGATTAAGAGTTTTAATAAGTATCGAGACCTACCGGGCCTGTAATCAAAATATTACTGAGGTTGTGCTTAGTGAGACGATGGAACACCTGACGGATGTGGCTTTTGTCATCTAACGTTGAGAAAAAACTTCGCCTAATCTGAGAAAGGATGAGATGATCACGGGGCCAATTTATAAAACAGGCTGAGTATCCTTTATCCAAAATTCCAAAGACAGGAATTGCCACAAATTGAAAAATTCAGAAAGCAACATGGCTACCCGGAGCCTGATTATTGCGTTGCAACATTTAAAATAGGATACTAAATTTCTCAATTTTCATTGCATCTAATTCTAATCCAAATCCATGTGTTGTTTTTATACAAATCCTGTACCTGTATATATTGAAAGATTTTCATCAAAACACGACATCGTTGGTAGAGACTGAGAACTTTTCTTTCTTACCCTCTCTTCTTTCTTACCTTCTTTCTCCAGCTTCTCAAACCTGACTTAAAACTAGTAATTGATGATGCATTTATATATTTTATGTAAGCAGTGAATATGTTTGTGTGTACACGTACAAAAAGTACAAAACATTAGTTTTATGTTAATTTCCACCTGAGCATTACCTGACTAGCGTTATTACCTGTAATTACCTGTATTTGTATGGACTTAAAACTTATTAAATTTTATATAAAACCGCCTTCAAAGTATTTTTATAAGATGTGTTATTAAATGTAAAGGGATATTGTGTATACGTTTCCGTTCCTTTTCCAAAATACCCTATTTTATAGATATAGGTACCTCTAGTCATTACCGATATCTAACTTGAAACTGAATTTTTAAAATGAAAAAGTTGTCTTGAAACTTTTATTTCAGTTTTAATTGAAAACTAAATGATTAAATTTACTATTTCCAGTAAACAAAATACTCTCTAGTTTATTTCAAACAGAAATCATATTGATTGGAATATAAAAGTTTGAGATTTTTTTTTCAATTTTTGAATTTTGCCGCCATTTTTGAGCGATAAACTAAAGTTAATTCTCGGTTTTAAATATCTTGTAAAAATAAAATATAGATCTGCGACACATTATTTTTGGAAAATTAGCAAATTTTATGTTAAGTTAAATCTGATTTACACAAATATTACTTATTTGTAGTGAGAAATTTAGAATAAAACCATTTCTTATTCATAGATTTGAACTTTTTGACCTGTCCACCGTATATCAAGAACGTATTGACAGGTTCTTGATTAGAAATAAAAATGCATGGCGTTTATAAGTGACAAAATTTTACAA
Source organism: Ascarosepion bandense (assembly GCA_037127315.1). Taxonomy (NCBI): domain Eukaryota; kingdom Metazoa; phylum Mollusca; class Cephalopoda; order Sepiida; family Sepiidae; genus Ascarosepion; species Ascarosepion bandense. The sequence continues at coordinate 2,731,016 of JBBBDQ010001524.1, read as the reverse complement.
ATTTTTCGGGTAAGAGATGAAACTCTGATCATTTAATTTGCACATAGAAATTACCATAAAAAAAACAACAACAACAAAACAAACTTCAAATTCACAAAAAATTAAATTATTTAAAAAAAGTTAAAGCCAAACAATTTGTATTAAGCTTTCAGTTTTCAATAGGCAATATAATCTTCAGTTATTGACTTAAAAGTCTAACCGTAACAACATTTTGAAGTATTTTAAAAATATTTTTGAAACTTTATAAATTATTGTAATTTAAAAAAATGTAAACAATTCTTTTAAAATTTTATTCGTAATCGATTTTTATTTTACAGACTATAATGTCCTTAATTTTGTTTATTATTTATTCAAGCAATTAAAAGCTTATCAAATTAAACAATATCAATGTTTTATTGCATTTTTCATTTTACTGTTTGGAGCAGATTTCTGGATACAGAGGCCAAAATTTAAAAAAAAATACAATAAGATGATTTATATTCCCAAATGAATCCTGCGTTTAACTAATAAAGTCATAGACCGCAACAAAGCAAAATTTATTAAAAATTCATGGACTTACGTGCAGTGGGGGTAACAGAGGTAAAAATATATTTTTACCAAGAGTTTAAAACTTATAATTTCAAAAATAATTTTATTTGTGAATGAGTATTGAAAGTTTCATTAAACTCTGACAATTATTTGATTTTTGCGAGAATTTCCAAATTTTGTTTGTCACCGGAAAAAAAAGTGGGTGATGTCATCATTACGTTTTCCATTGTAAACAGTCGGAACGTTTTGGTTACGACTGTTTAACGTTTTGGTTACAACTGTTAAGTTAAAAGATATTCTGCCAAAATTTCGAAAAGGTTAAAAGAGATTAAAAAATATTTTAAAATAATTAAAAATTACTTTGATTTTTCCTATTAATAATAATATAAACATTTTGTTGGAAAATGTTCGTTTTTACTAAGTTTGGAGCCTTTTTTATTTATACTATGTTGTTTTTTAGCGATTTAGTGGCTAAATATATACAAATTTAATAGTTTGTATTTAAAAAATCCGAAAAGTATCTGAAAACAGTCACACTTTCAGATTAAAAATTCTCAACTTGTAGTAAGCATTGATGCCTGATTTCTGTTCAGAATGTTTTAAAGATCTTACAGAACTCCAGAGATCAAAGTTGTTTGCTTTCGACCATGGGGTTTGGATTTCTTGTGCACTGTTGCCTTTCATGAAACCTTATGATTCTTCTATTTTCACTGAGAAACAAGAGTAAAAAAATCTTTTATTTTAATTTCATTTCTTCATGTTCAGCCAAACATTTTCCTCTTGCACAAAGTACCGAAAATCATCTCCCTTTCCTAAAATAAGTAAATAAGAGATGTCTCCAAGAAATGTTACAAATATTCCATGCAATAATTCTAAAATAAACACGATACTACACAAACAAAACGTTTATTCGTCGACATTACTTATCCGGCATTGCTTATCCGGCATTACTTATCCGGCATTGCTTATCCGGCATTGCTTATCCGGCATTACTTATCCGGCAATGATTGCCTCGCTAGTTCTATGTCCGAATCAAATATTGAAGCATTTCATCAAATAGTTTGTAATTATAGAAAGGACAGAAGCACGCATAAAAGATTATCCACTACATGTGAATGAGAGAGAGAGAGAGAGAGAGAGAGAGAGAGAGAGAGAGAGAGAGAGAGAGAGAGAAATAAAGAGAAAAGACGTCAGAAATGATTTACACCCCCACGACCCTCAAAGTCTCTAATATGGTTCCACTCATTTGAAACGACATCTGCTAATGATTTATCAGATCCCAAAGATTTTGGCGAAAATGAAAAATGTTCCAGACACAAAATTTGGAGTCAGAAGAGTTAAGGGAATTTTCCTTCAACTTTGACCTCCCCACTTTCAGCTAGATTGGATTGTTAGCTATGGTAACCCAATCCAACTGGTAATGATTTCAGTTTTCGTCCCGACAAAAACCTGTTCTCTTCATTCAGAAATTAGAAAATCATAAATTACTTGTGGTTTAAGCAGATTCCTTTAATTTCAGCACACACACACACACACACACACACACACACACACACACACACACACACACACACACACACAGAGTACTGTGTAAAAGTATTAGGACAAGAACTATTTTATCTTTTATGAGGCATCAAAATAAAGTTTAAAATCACCCATGTCCTAACACTTTTGCATACTACCGGTAGTGTGCAAAAGTATTAAGACAGGGGTGAATTTACTAAAAACCTTACTGAAATTCAAATACAGGGTGAAAAGTCAAGTAAATTGCTAATAAATATTGATTATTTAAAACTAGGTGTAAAAGAAATGTATTAAAAAGAGGTTATATTTAATTTTTTCTATTTTCTATTAAGTTATTTTGAAACTACTCATTATACTATTATCCTTGGATATGACTGACTTTTTTCTTATTCCCCCCTTCTCGAATTGATAAATCTAGTGCTACTTTGCAAGACACACTTTGGGAACAAATACAAGCTGCTTGGCAGGAAATACCATTAGATACAATGAAACTTGTAATGTCAATGCCTGACAGAATGAAGGCTGTGATCAAAGCAAAAGGCTATTATACTAAATATTAAATTTATTTTGTCACAAGTATTTTTTCTTTTTAAAGCATTTGTTGAGTAAATCAAATGAAATTACTTTAATTAAATTGTTTATTTTCTGTCAATATACCTCATAAAAGATAAAATATTTCTTGTCCTAATAATTTTGCACAGTACTATATATATGCATATATATATATACCTCCAAAGAAAAGGGATACCTAAGATTTTAAATGAATTTTATACAAATGCAACATCTTTCTTGAAGCTTTTATTTTAGTTTTAGTTTCGATTCAATCGATTAAATTCAGTATTTCTAGTAAGCAACACATTTTACTGTATTTCAAAATGAATTCAAATTAATTGGTAAAACATTTTTATTCGCTAAAAATTGCTGACTATAGCCATATTTATAAATCTCTCTCTCTCAAGGTAGTTTTCTTTCATAGAAAATCTTTAAAAAAATAAAATGTTCTTTTCTGAAACTTTAGCTTAAATTATTTCAGTAAAGCATTTCTTAACACTGAGTTGGGTGATTTTTATGAGGTGTTGACAACTATATCGATAGACTAATTCTTTCTACATGTAAAAATTACTTGACTAATATAACATAAGTACATTTTTTAATATAGTTTTTAAATGCTCAGTAATGTTTAAATTTTAGAAAAAATATTCTAAGTAATCTGATGTTTTATTGAATTTTAGTTACTTTGGTTTTAAATTTAATATAGTTACCACTCTTATTTTCTAATAATTTCGGGTGTTGACGCACGTATTTACAATGATCGTCACGTTTATACAAATATGAAAAATCAAAATTCTTTTTAAAATACTCGAAGTTGCTGAATTGTAGTAAGCTTTTCCATTCATTTGTAAATATAATATTTACTTAATAACTGTATCAACTAACCACTACAAATTAATACAACATTTTAAAACATTTAAAGTTTATAAATTATTTTAATTAAAAAAAAATGAAAACAATTCTTGTAAAAAATAATTATTCATATAATTTTTTTTATTAAGACAATAGTACCCATAATATACTTCATTCATAAAAGCAATTAAAAGCTATTCTAATTAAATAATGTCTTAGGGTTATTACATTGTTTATTTTACGAATCGGAACAGATATTCTGTAACTGGTTTTCCTGTTTTACAAAACTGATGATTTAACTTCTAAGGGAACTTGAGCTGATATCCTTTCTTTTATAATAAAGACCGTTGGGTATTTATCTTTGCACACACACACACACACACACACACACACATATATATATATATATATATATATATATATATATATATATATATATATATATATATATATATATGAAATGAATTAGAGCGCTCTAGCTATTGGGCGCGTATAATGATATGCGCTAAAAAGTCTGCCTGCTTCCACCGAACGCCCATAGCCCAGGGGTAGAGTCGGGTTTCAATCCTGAGTAAAAAAGCAATCGGAGTCTAACTGTATATATATATGTATGTATGTATATGTATGTATTACCGCTATAAATAGACAAAAGTATTGTTTATCACTGCCCATGATGATAATATTTAAAAAAAAAAAATAGAATTGAAAAACGGACTAGCTAACCGGTTTCGTACCTCGCTCAACAGAGCTAAATTGAGGTGAGTAATGAAATTAATGTCTAAAAAAAAGAAAAAAAAAGAAGATGTAGAGAAGAAAAAAAAACTAAATGGATATGAGTTGGAGTCCAAATATATGCTCTCTTTGTTTAAACAGAGAGGGCTTTAAAATTGATGGCCACAAAAACTTTGAGGTGGTAACTTGAATGGGATGTACTCAAGATTGAAAATGTGTCCACACTAAAGTTAGCGGCACAATTATGGTTATTAATAATGTGTTCTGTAATAGAAGACCTGTATGTATTGGTTAGCCTATTAGATGGGGAATAGTCCAAATTACAGATTTTTGTGGGGATGCGCTGTTTAATTCTGGAATCTAGTTTTTGTGTAGTTCGATCCACAACTACATGTAAATCAATGAGCTATTATGGTTTAGGGAGAGAACATCCTTCGATATAGAAGGAAAGAGAGATTTAGAATGAAAAAAAAACAAAACAAACACGTGCATTGGCAGCAAAGTAACATTAACTAACTGCAACCGAAACCAGCTTAGCAAATCTATCACTAACAAAGCCCAGCCAAGGAAGGTGCAGTTACATGGGACATCTTCATACTGTTGCTGGTTTAACACTATTGAATTTCAATACCTTATTCCTAATCACCAATAGGACAACATCCAATGGATAGGCATTATTGAGTGGTAGTAATAAACCTGAGTTCATCATCCAACTTAGTTTAGAGAAAATCCTCAAGGCCCTATGGAGAAATTAGATCAATTTTACGTTTTTTTGGGAGAAAAGAAATCCCACCTGGTATAGAAATCAGTAAATGCTGGCTTTCAGTAAACTGAAGTAAGAAAATCAGAGGAGGATCTGCTCACCAACACGTCAAGAAATGGAAAGGAAGAATTAATCTCCTTCTCTTGTGTAAATATGCATCCAGCTTTAAAATTTACACAAGAGGAAGAGATTTTTGTCTATGTATAGCGGTAATGAAGTTTATATACCACCAATCATATTTTCAAACATATATATATATATATATAAATTATTTATAAATGGAACTTTGTCTCTGTGTGTGTGTGTATATCCGTTACCTATAAACTCCGAAACGGCTGAACCGATTTTCTTGAAAATTTACACAGTTGTACTATAAGCGTCTGCGAGTGTTCTTAGCTAGGTTTTTTGTCGAGGTACCCCCGATAAATATCGAAAATCGATAATCGAAAAAATCGGGCTATAGAAGGAATGATCCGATTTTAGTCAAATTTGATACACTCATAGACAAAGACATAAGAAACGATATCCAGAAGTTTCAAGGTTGCAGTTCTTACAATAGTGCAGAAAATTTGATATCGTTACCAGGAAATCAGAATTTGACTTACATCCATTCATTTTTCTTTCAGTCTACGGTTTCGCTTTAAGTGGAAACAACTATTGCTTTTTAGTCTTTCGTGCCAACGTCCAAAAAGTCTGTGCTCCTGGACCATGGATTAGTTTTAAAGCTTTCATTACACCCGAGCAACGCCGGGCTATACTGCTAGTATATTTATATATACACAGATTTCCCGCACGAACGCATGCACACACACACACACACACACACACACACACACACACACACACACATATATATATATATATATATATATGGTGTATGGGTAGGTATTTGCAGGCTATCACAATGCGTTTAGTAAAATAAAGGAAGGTAAAGAAGATGTTGGGATATTACCTATTTATTATTCATTAATATTTTGAGATAAGAATCTTATCTTCAGAATTCTTTCAAAGGCACGGTCCAACAGCGGACGACGTGAAACCAAGCTCTCCTATCATTCTGAAGATTTTATCCAACAATAACTTCACCGTATAACCATTTATTTTCGTATTTACGTATTTCCTTTTTCAACCTTTTAAAACATTTACTTTTGATTTAAAAATTTGCTTCTTTTTTTCTATTAATACCAACAGTAGGAACTTTTGTATCCGACATTACCACACTTGAAGCAAACCTTATACTAAAAAAACAAAAACAGTCCCTTTTTAAATGGGACCCCCCCACCACCACCATGTATCACTGTGATGTTTTAGGCTTATATTTTGCAAATTCCGGTTGTTTTATTGTTTCGACTCGAGAAATGTTCTTTCTTCGATCCGCGTACTGTCTTTTTTTTTTTTTTTTTACATTTATCAGCCCCTGGCATTCCTCAGTCCTCTTCTGTAGTGTAATTTGAGGCTCTTTCTCCATAATTGTCAGAATCCTTGATCGGATGTCTTGCCCTTCGCCGCTGTAAGTCTTTGGACGAAGATTAAACATTTAAACATGTCGACTGAAAGGTCGCCTAATTTAAACAATTTGCTTGCATAGGTCACAAGATTTTCCTTCTTTTGTTTTCCAATGTTTAAACACATTGTTTATCAGTAACAAACGCAGGCGGTGAAAATAACGAAAAAGAGTCGGTTTGACACTGGATCAAGGTAGAAATATTGTCTCTTTTGTCGAGCATTTCTGGCAAAATCTTTATTCACTCCTCAAACGAGATTTCCTCGTTTTTTGGACTAACAACATAATTTTCTCCTCTTCAGACCATTGTTCGCACCTTTTGGAAAAAATGGTCTCGTACCTACGAAAATAGGCAAGGAAAGTTCCTCTATTGTCTGGTTCATACTTGAATTCAAATGACGAAATCGATATTTCTTCAGGGGAAAAAAATCTGTAGCCCTGTTCTTTTGTTGTTTTAGATATTATGGTTTCGCACAATAGATTAGTGTCTTCTTTTTGTTGTTTTTGTAATTACATCAGTTCATGTCGAAAAAATTCTTTGTGTTTTTTTCAAATTTTTGATTCCTGTAACAACTGTTGCTGTAACTGTTGTTGCTGCCGTTGTTGTAACTGCAAACTGGCGTGTAATATTTTAAACAATTCAGCCAGTTCTTCCATTTTCGTTCAGTAATTTCATTGAGTATTTTTAACGTAGGTTGATCAAATATATAACTACTACTGTGAGTTGGAATCGAATCTCTTTTCGCCACGGTTGTATCCTTTAAAGAGATTACAAACAAGGTACTTGAGTGAAAGAACAGCAACAAGTGCGTAGATGAAAGAAGAGAGGTTTATTATAAAAACAATGCACTACGGCAAGACAGGGAATCTGGTAGCAGGCTAGTAATTCCCAAAGCAATTCCCATGTATCTCTTGTGCTCACTATATATGGCTACTAATATAGTCAGTCCACGGAGGCGATAGGTAGTGTAGGACATTCCATTACAACAATAATTGTCTTGGGTGTTCTTGAAACCAGGTGTTGGTTATTACCTGATCATTTGCTGTGTACCATTGGACCCATTTCTCTCGGCGAACATTGAGGTTTCCTAGTCCGAAGTTACCAACAGTTTTATCGTCCCTCTTCTTAGGTTTTCCATGATAATTCTTGTGATTTGCACTGAGCCTTGGCATTGTTCAGCATAGAGTAGAAAGATTCGATTTTTTCTGTACTTTGTGTTGCCCGTGCATACACGATTATATCAGTTATGTTGAAGGGCTTTTTTTTCATGTTCATCCCCCCAAATCCTTTCAGATAACTGGGATTATCCCAGAATGCATTTCTTTCTACCTTGATCCAGTGTCAAACCGACTCTTTTTCGTTATTTTCACCGCCTGCGTTTGTTACTGATAAAGTCTCCGTTGTTCGGCCACCTATTTTGAAATATATCTAAAATGTTGATATTTAATCTAATCATCTGCTCTATGTTTTCCAGCCGTCTACAGTTGTTCAACGTTCTGACGTTCCATGTCCGCAGGGTTGTTTTTTGTCTGGTGCGAACAGTCGAAGTTGCAGGACAACGGTCCAGCGACACCTGTCGCTCATATCGGTGCATCCCGGACAAAGGATCAGTTCTGAGGTATTTCGTCCCCTTTACGCCGTTTATGCTAACAGTCACTAGATGACTGTCAGGTGACACTTGTTACGCATATCAATCCTTACTGAACAAAGAGTCTATTTCTTTAGACATAACCCCATTCATGGGGTTGGGTTTCATACTTTGTTTGTACATATCAATGATTATTCTTGGGATTAATAGCGGAGTGGTTTCCCGTTACCTACTCCACTATGATTTATCGAGACACTGCTCCTAATTACACAGTGATAATGTTAAGGCCAAATGGTTGACTTATCCAACACGTTTTTCCCCCACTGCTCTCTCTTTTTCTCTCTCTTTCTCTCTCTCTCTCTCCATATATATATATATATATATATATATATATATATATATATATATATATATATATATATAGTGGGGTTGCGGAAGAATTATTCATTTGACCTACTTCACAAAATCATTATTTGAATAGCTAAATATAAGAATCCTAATTTTAAGAAAAGGGTTCGGGGTGAAAACATTTCAGCATCCCTAGCACGCACACACACACACACATATATATGTATATATAGGTACCTCAAATCTATTTTAAAATTAATTGAACTTTTAAAAATAAAAAAAAAACTTTTCTTGAAACTTTAATTTTAGCTTAATTGAAAGCTAAATGATTACATTTACTATTTCCACTAAACAAAATACTCGAGGGTATTTCAAACAGAAGTTACATTCACTTATTTTTTTTTTTAATTTGGTGTGGTTCTTGATCCGATTACAGGCATTGGAGTATGTTAGTTGAGATATCAAAATTTATCGTACTCAAGCCAGGTTTAAGTTGTTTGATGTAGATACCTTCCAGGATTTTGAGTTTTCGTTTATTATTTTCTTGTCTAAGTATACATGTATTTTCAACGAGCGTTTTTCTGAGAAGTGTGCGTTGATAACCGTGTTGTTTTAAATGTCGGAATATGTTTGAATTGTCATTTAAGTGCAACGTAAGACGGATCAAGAACCACACCACCGCCATTTTGTCACTGTCTGCGGCCATCCGCCACCGTAAAATGGACTTGTCTCTTTGATTTAATTCTCTTTATTTAATTCCACTTTGTTAATAGCTTAAATGTTCCATGTTCAATATATGTTTATGTTTATATTTATTCTTTGATAATGGCTTATGTAAGCCGAAAGCTTAGACCTGATAAAAAAATCAACAATTACTGTGCTTTCTTGTTGTCTTTCAACGATAGCACCACCAAGGTTATCAGACGATACGAACGGATCCTACACAAAATAAATAGACAAAACTATATTATTCAACGAAACCTGTATTAATGAAAAAATGCTGCCAAATTACACACAATATATATATATATATATATATATATATATATATATATATATATATATATTGTGCGTGTTCTGGCTTATAGAGTGGTATACTTGTTGCTATTGGTCATGTCTTTATAGTCATGTATTTGTGTGCGTTGGTCTGTGATTGCGCCTTAGTGTTGTAGCCGGTGTGTGTCAGGTGAGTGATAGTGTTAATTATTCTGTTATGTAATCTAGATTGAGTTCCTCTCTATTGTTGATCTGTGATTAGAGTTTAGCTATTATTAAGGGCCCTTTTATGCGTAAGTTTCCTAGGTTCTGCTCTCTTACTTCAATATTGACTGTTATATTTTTGTCATTTTTTAGGTGTTTGTAGAATGATGATGCCTGCGTATGTAAGTGTTCTTTGATTCTGATGTGTAACGGTTTAGTGGTGCTGCCGACATTAAATTCCTCGTATTTGGCGCATTGTAAGCGATATACGACAGAGACTTGTTGGCATATACCGGTGTCGGTAATAGGGCAATTGGCCAGTGTACATGCGGTGTCATTTCTGGTATGATGTTTGTTGTTGTTGTGGTGTCTCTAAAGAGTTCAGCCGTAGTGAACCAGTTGTATGTCCAGTCCTTCTCTGTGGATGGCTCTACGTATTTTCGTGGTGATGTTTTTGCTCAGGAAGCAGGTGTTCGAGAGGGTATGGCGACAAACAAAAGACTGGGGTTAACCGTTAGTCATCAGTACCTCCATGAAATGTGTAGTATGTGTGTTTCTGTCTTCTTCTTTGCTTCATTTGCCTCGGATACGTGCAAGTTCATTTCTAATGTATTCCGTCTTTGTAATGAGAGGGAGGGCTGATTTATGATGGATAAACATGTCTCTGCTGGCAGGCTTTCTGTAGAAATCTGTGTGGATGTCGCCTTTTCCCGATACCTTTAGTCTGAAGTCCAACAGTGACAAGCATCCATTGTTATCGGGATGTTCGATGGTAAATTTTATGTTGCTATCTCTACTGTTCAACGTCGCCGCCATTTTATTCGCCTCATCACGTGAAGAAGTGAGGATGAGTATGTCATCAATATATCTTGTGAGTAAGTTGTACGAATGGTAGGTGTTGAGAGCGCGAGGTTCCAGTCGATTCATAAATGTGATGGTTAGTAATCCCGATAGGCTGGACCCCATCGGAAGGCCCCTGGTCTGCTTATAACTGCGCCATTGGAATGTAAAGTAGGTGTTGTCTACTATGGTCTTCGTTTTTAAAAAGATGTTTGAAACTTTAATTACCAAAGAAGAAAAAATTATAAAAATTCAATATTTATCAAATATTTTTTTCTTCAGAATATGATATCCGGAAATTATATAAATTAAAAATAACGTAGTTTTAATGCATTTTTGATTTTAATATTTAGAGCAGATTTTCGGAAAAAATAGTTCCGTAATTAAGAAAAATTATATTGTTTATATTCCCAAATGAGTCCTGCATTTAACTAAAAATAAAAAAAATTGTATAATGTATTTTAGAAGTTTTATACAATTAATTAAAGAGGGGGGTAACAGATCTAAAATAATATTTTTACCAAGATTTTCTAAATAAAATAATTGCGTAAATAATTTCATTCATTTGTGAATAAGTGCTGAAAGTTTCATTAAAATCAGACAATTAGTTGATTTTTGCAAGGATTTTCAAATTAATATGTCTTTCAATGCCAAAAAACAACTTGCGTAATATTGAATTGCTGACGGAAAACAAAAACAGAAATTTTAATTGAAATTTCGAACGTGTTAGAAAAGTTAAAATTTAAAAAAAGAATATTAGCAACAAAATTTGATCTTTTCTCTTAATAACAGCAAATAATAGCAAATAATAGCATAAACATTTTGGTGATAAAACTTTGCTTTTAAGTTTGAGCCCTTTTAACCTGTGCTGTTTTTTCGGCAATTGAGTGAGAGTACCAAATATATATATATATATATATATTAAATCCAAACAACCCACACTGAATAAAATCACATTTAAATCTAGTCACAACACATTACATTGCATTTAAATATATGGTTCTGTTATCATTTCGAGCTCTCACGCGGCGTGGCGTCATAAAACCGCATTACAAATTTGCGAACTGCGTTTGCTATTTTTGGTAACTATTGCTGTTGCTTGGCGGAGTTGTCAACACAAGATAAAATCGTCGCTGATGGTGGATGTTTTTGTGTTAACGTCCTTGTAACCTTCCTGAAAATGGCTCATGTGAGACGAAAGCTTAGAACCAACTTAATAAAAAAATTATCCAAATGTTGGAGAATTTTTGTCTTTACTTTCACCTGAAATTAAAGCCAAAATACAATATTTCGAACGGCTCATGATTAAACATAATAGACATTGTCTCTTATATCTAACAGTATACGTTTAGAATATATATATATATATATATGTGTGTGTGTGTGTGTGTGTGTGTGTGTGTGTGTGTGATTTAGGAGGGGGTAAGATTTATCTATCAATCTATCTCCTTGATGCGAATCCTTAATTTCTGTACGGCAATAATCTCTTGCAATAATTCCAACCGTTTATCAACGTTTTTTTTCTATCTCGTTCTTCAATGTCTTCCCGCGAAATCTCTTTAAATCGTTTATCTGTTTGCCTTTCGTTCGCATTTGGGCGACTCGCCAAATTGATTGATTAGGGAAACGCATCTGGTCTTAAATCAAAGTAACTCTTTTAATTTGTCGTTTCCGCTTTCAACTGATTGATGTGTGACCATCGTACGCATCGGCCTCTAATATTCTGCCCCACCCACCACTTCACACGTGTGAACATGTGACCATTACCCCTACAAACATGGGTGTAAGGTGATCTTTTTGAAAAGCTTTGAATTTATCTTGTTCGTTAGGGAGACGAAAATCACGTGATCTTAACCATTTTTTTCCTGGTTTGTTTCGATATTGATCGTTCGTTAGCAAAGAAGTTAAGCACTAATCAGTTAAGTACCATACGTGATACACGCTTTGGGCGATCATGTCTCGAAAGAGACATGACTAACTGTTCAGAAAATTATCCCGTAGTAGGTTGCCATTGCTTTCTGTGGTAGACTGGTTGCCAGCCAAGGCTATAGAACCTAGTCTGTCCTTTTATTTAACCCATAACTGGAGGGAACAGACGGATTAATACCTTTCCCAAGACTATTTGTGCGTAAGTGAATGCAAGGAATTCAACTGGAATTCGAACTCGGCTCCCCGATTTGCTGTTCCGAGTCAATATCCACTGCACCACAACGCACATCCGCCTGTTAAGTACTAAAGCGAGCTAATAAAACAAATGCTTCATGATACAAACAAAATTCTTAACAATAGATTCACAACTTGAGACAACGTAAATCATGGAATCGTATAAAATTATTCATAGATAAGCATAGATTACCATACACACACGCGCATGCGCGAAGCAGTCATCATCATCATCTTCATCATCATCATCATTTATGTGCCGTGTCTATTCAAGACGTCGGCGATCATAGCTCTCTAAAACTTCCTGTACTTCATAGCGCTCTTTAACTTTGAACCCTTTACCATCCTTGCACTGAGTTCCATTCACTTATCAAACTCCTTTGTTGCTTCCATCTAAATACCACACGTGAGTATTAACTTTACCGAGCCTTCCATTCGTCATAATGTCTTCAATAGATTTCAATTGTCTCTTTGTGACTTTAAAACTGCGGGTCTTTCTCGTTAGTACTTTCTTCATCAGGGCCAGTATATATTTCTGTAGGCTTCAGCGTTCTTCAGGAACTGTCTATATTTCTAAGATTATATATTGGAACTGTTTGCTCTAATTATATTTTTCGGTTTGTTGTCCTCATCTTTATTACCATGTTCACAACGTTTTCGACACTGTAGGCACTAGCCTGCTACAGGAACTGTTTATACTTCTGAGATCATGTATTGGAACTATTTCCTCTATTTATATTCTTCGGTCTGTGGTCCACACATTTATTACGATATTCACAACGTTTCCAATGCTGTAGGCTACAGCCTGCTTCAGGAACTGTCTATATTTCTGAGATGTTGTATTGGAACTATTTCCATTTATTTCATTATTCGGTCTGTTGTCCTCTTCTATATCCTATTCACAACGTTTTGGCCGTTGTGCACTCTAGTCGTCTACAAGTGATTAGAATTACGAACCGAACTGTTTATTTCATCGATTAGATCCTTCTAGTTCTACGTGCCATGCGTGTTCCCTTTATATCAATATCCTTTTCTTTTAACTCAGCTATCCAAGTTTTCTTCATTTTTTTTTTTGGATTGGGGTATTGAACTCACAAATCTTTGAGCGAAATCACTGGATTGTTTCAACCGACGCTTTTATCTACGCTTTAATCCATGTGTCCTTGAGGATTATAAGCCTAATGTCTTAGTAATGATTTTTTACCAATTTCTTGTCATTATTGTTTTTCTCTAGCACTCCTTATTAATGAAGAAGGCCGGTGTGTAAAACGGCCGAAATGTCGTGAATATGGCAAGAAAGATAAAGACAGCAGTCAAAACAATGTAAATAGTGTAAATAATAATAATAAAAAAAACATTTATTAAAAATCAATATTAGTATTCGAACTGGGTTGAAAAGTTGTGTCTCTATCTTGATCTATATGCGTACAAAGATAAGGAGAGATAACGTGAAAGAAAGATAAAGAAAGTGTGTGCATTTGTGTATGTGTAACTGCCTATATGTTTATGAGGGCAAAGAGAGAATGTGTATGCCTGGCTGCGCGTGTTTTTGTTTGTCTGGATAGAGCTTTTATGCTATTTCTCTCTCTCCCTCGCTCTCTCCCCACTCTCTCTCTCTTTCTCTCTTTTATTTTTCTTTCTTTTACTTCATCCCCCCTCGCTGTCTCTATATATATCTGTGTTATGCGAGGAAATTTGTGAGAATGCGCACATACGGTTTTATCTCTGTGGTTTGTGTGTCCACATTTGTCCATGTTTCCGTATGTAGAGAGTGAATATATTTATTTTTTAATCATATCACCCCAAGCAAGGCGGTAACGCTACTGATGCGCAGGGGGCTACTTAAGAGTAAAACGATTGGAAAAGAGAAAGCCGGAAACCACATCCTAAACAGGGAACAAGGGATGAGCCTCTTCACCTGTTCAATAGACGTGGGTGCAGTGTGGACCGGGCGATAGTTTAATCTATCTACTTCAATTGAGGAAAAAAAAAAGCAAAGAGTAAAAAGATTGGAAAAGAGAAAGCCGGAAACCACATCCTAAACAGGGAACAAGGGATGAGCCTCTTCACTTGTTCAATAGACGTGGGTGGAGCGTTTAGTCTATCTATTTCAATTGGAAAAAAAGTGACTTATTAAGTTTTAACTTAGTAAAAGTCCAGTCAAAGAAATTTCTGCTAAAAACAAAATCAATCCTTCAATTAGGCATGAAAAGTTTTAAAATTAAGCAAAAATTAGGCAAAAACGAACATATGCATGTCTGCGCGTGTGTCGCGGCAGGTAAATATTGGCCATCTTATTTTCCGATTGGGTGGAGGCCATTTTAATAGCCAGTAAAAAATTATATCATTAAGAGAAACGATTTGTGCATTTTGTTTTTATTCCAATTAAAAAATAATGACATAAGACTGATGGGCTTGCCCAACTTCAAACGATTTTCAAAAACGAAAAAATTTTATTAAAAGTACCATTTTCACCGAATCAAAATTAGTTTAGAAATCTTTGATTATTGATCTTAATTCAATTATTTTGTCAAAAACTATTAAAATAGAATTATTTTTATCGTGCTCATTCAGGACGTGGGTAGACATAGTTCTCCACTACTTCCTATCACATGTTGCTCTTAGAGTTTGTCATTTTGCTAAGGCCCTCCCTCCACCATTCACGGTTCTGCCATCCAATGACACACGATGGTTAGATAGAGTGTAACTCGTTGTTGTCCCTACGTCTTTTTTGCCTTCGGTATCTCCCGTGGATATCAAATTTTTGAAACATTCTTTTCTCATTATGTATCATACAAGAGTCTCTTTCTGACAAGCATCGTTTTTGGTTCCCCTTTCTTTAAAACTTTCTCGTTGCTTTCTCCGTTGATAGTTTTCTCAGTAACCTTCTGTGAAATAACGCTTCTGTTGTTTCGCGTTTCCTTTTCGTCAGTTAAAAGAATTGTCCAGTAGTAACTGCCATGTTAGAGAACTGGAATTACGTAACATTTCAACATTCAGTTTTTTTTTTGTTTGTTTCTCATGAAATTTTCCAAACATCTATTTTTATAATCGTTTCACCTCAAGCAAGGCAGTACTGCCACTGGTGAGCAGAGGGTGACATTGGAAGCAGAGGGAAGAGTGAAAAGAAAAAAAAAAGAAATGGAGGTTACATATGCCAATTTTGACGGTAAAAGAGTGGGACTTAGTTGCCAATCTAGTTGCACGAGTAGATTCATGAGGGCTGGGCACCGGTAATGAAGCGCGTAAGAGCAGAAGCCGCGAAAATACTTGTAGAAAAGACAGAGGGAAGCCACATTCCGTCGGTGAAAAATGTAACATAATTCAGCAATTTTGTCTTAGTTTCTAATGAATTTTTCTAAACATTTATAACATTTATAAAACCAATATACCAGCAAATTTTAGTCACTTTGTTCGCGAATACATTTGGATGATATCCATAATCAAAAATAGATAGATAGATAGATAGATAGATAGATAGATAGATAGATAGATAGATAGATGTAAAGAGGTTGATAGATAGATAGATAGATAGATAGATAGATAGATAGATAGATAGATAGATAGATAGATGTTCAACCTCGCAATTCTAACTTTTTGTTACTATATATGGAGATGGAAGATGGTTTACAGAGACTCAGCAATTTAACCGAGATATATAAAAAGACCTGGTCATGTGCCCACATATTACACGTTTATCAACCGGCTCTTCATTATTAACGTCTGCTGCATAAACCAATTGTTTTATGTGGCCCTACAGATAGGATAAGTAGTCGAGGAAACGTGCAGGTCTTGGAACCGGTCTTCCCCAATCTATCTATCTATCTATCTATCTATCTATCTATCTATCTATCTATCTAAGTCTGTTCACATCTATCTATCTATCTATCTATCTATCTATCTATCTATCTATCTATGTTCATATTTATCTATTTCTCTGGAAGGTCGAGAAAGATCTATTTATAACATCAATTGACCTTTGTCAACGTGATTCTCTTTTCGTTTGAATCTTTTTTGTAACCCGGCAATCACCCTGCAACCCATCCAAACTAGCCTAGCCGTCAGCAAATACGGCCTTTCTTTTTCATCGGGGGATTCTGTCATCACATCAGTAGGTGTGTCTCTCAAAAATTAAAGGGCGAAAAGACACCATTGTGAACTGGAAAACTTACACCATCGATGTACCAGGCACGAGAAGTTAAAGGTTGCGTTCTTTACTCACTGGTTGCCTTGTTAATATTTGCATTAGTTGACAGCCTAATCGAGACTCTGCCGTTGATGAAAAGAAAAACGAACATACCCAGCTATAAGAGTCCCAAAAATAATAAAAATCTGTTTAAGTCTTTTTGCGTCAGCCCATGTCTATAATTACATGTTCATATTTGGCTCACGACACACTTGCTGTACAACTTGGTATATATAGTTACAGGAATATATATATATATATATATATATATATATATATATATATATTAATTATATACCAGGTTCCACTGTATATATATATATATATATATATATATATGTGTGTGTGTGTGTGTGTGTGTGTGTGTGTGTGTGTAGAAAATGTAAATTTAAATGTAAATCATTTGTACAGCGAACATGAAACATTGCCTGATGAAAAGAATCTATCTCGAAACATACAAATTTCTGTATCGCAATGTACAATTAATTCGTAACTATAGAATTATACTAAGCTTTATAAATATTTATTATCTTGAGCACTGTTCATAATAAAATAAAATAGTAAAACCTTGAGCCCTCTTCCCCTTGAATTATATGTAAAAATATACTCAGTTATGATCTGAGATTAAGGACAGGATGGTTAAATATAAAGAAGACAAGAGGAAAACTGTATTTAACTCGCCTACGCGTTTCGTCCTGTGATGGACTTTATCAAGGCAAAAAGACGAACTTATGGAACTGATACTAAAACAGACTAACATACATAATAAAAAGACCAAGGAAAACGGTTGAAAACGGTTGAATTCCCTTCATTTTAACATCTCGTGACATTGCACTACACATGAAGGAGTTCTGAAACTAAAATATTCTGTTAATCTTTTTGAATGATTTGTGAGCGTTTTTATAGTTGCCAACACTGTTTGTTCATAGATATGTAATTTGGAATAAAGCTTATTTCGTTTTTTTGCCTTGATAAAGTCCATCACAGGACGAAACGTGTAGGCGGGTGAAATACAGTTTGCCTCTTGTCTTTTCTTTTATTTAACCATATATATATTGGAATCTGTCGTATGCGACCACCCCAATGCCATCACAAAGTGGTCGCATACGACAGGTAGTCGCTGATTAAAGGCTCATAGTCATGACCTATTTACGACAGGAACGTATATTGCACTCATCAGAATTTTACCATGTAATCTGGTAATAAATAAATGAGAACATAAGAAAATGGCCTAACTTTAAAGAAGTTTATTCTGCACAATTCATTTAAAAATTTTAAAAAACTTATTTACAACGGTCAAAGGAACCAAAATATTTATTCACAAAAAAAATTATTAAGTGGATTTTCAGTTTTTTCTTAGAAGTGAGTGATAGCAAAAGAGAATCTGCAATAATACATGGAAAAAAAAAACATACAACTGACAGCGATCGTGGATGAGGGTAGAGAAACAGAGAAATAGAGATAGATATACCCAGATAGAAATAGAGTAGATAGATATGCAAAAAAATAAAGGAACAAAAGAGATAGACATTTGAGAAAGGGACATAATTGTGATTTTCCCAATCCCTGAATTTATTCAAGTCAGTGCAGAGACTGTTATAAATCCCTTGAACATGTCAAATGCTATATATGTTGTACAAAACAGCCGATGTTTGACTGTGAGGTGAACTCAAGCAATGTACATTTCGACAAGAAATAACAGTTTGATACAACACTACAATAACAAAACAATGAGGAAGTGTTCCTGGCTTAGATCAAATCAAAATGAAATAAATTACTCATTTAGTTTCTCCTAATTTAGAAGTTCGCAGTGTACAACAGGTGGTCGCTGACGAAGATGGTCGCATACGGCAGATTCCACTATATATATATATATTGTTTATTTGAGCTGCAAATTCCTCTTTTATACATGTTTCGTTAAAGAAGACTGATATGTTACCGCAATTATGTTTTTTATTTAATTTTTCTTATGTTCATACAAGTGCATTCTTTTCAAGACATAATGCGTGTGAAAACTGTCCAAAATTTCTGCATGTTCGAGCGTTTTCGGCTATTCTTTTAGCCATTATCAAAGATTTTGTGTATGTGTTTAAAGTTATAGGAATGTTTCTGAACACGGTCAGCATATTGTTGCCGTATTCTTAGTTAATGTTATTGAGTATGACTTTTGTTTACTATTAGGGCTTTCATTATTTTTTATCTTTTTTGCATGGGAATGAGGCTATTATACTTGTATTTTATGTTAGCATGTTTTAGCTGGACTTTGATAGGGTTTTGTATATTTGAATTACTCTTAATGAAGTTATGATTGAGTGGATGTAATGGGAGTCATCTAGATATGTATGTAGTAGTGTGACCAATGTAATTATTTATGAGTTTAATTTGATCAGAAATAATTCCATAAGGGGTATTTGAACTCGTAAATAATGTTGGTTATTTGTAGCTTTGAATTTACGGGTGTGTTGTTATTTTTTATGATAACGGTAGCTGTTTCAATGTTTTTGTAATAGACAATTTAATAAAGTTTTTGAAATTTACTGTTGTTCTTCTCCTAAACTGACTGTTACGTAAGGCTGAAGACGCTGGTATAATACTTTGTGTTGGGGAGTCACCCTTTTTTATACACTCTATGGATTCTTTCATGATATACAAATAATCCTTTCTACACAGAGCAGTTGAACCGCCGCTCGTTGGTCAGCAAGAATATAGACTATTGTCCGAACTTACTTCTTGTATATATTTGACTCCTACTAACAAGTATTCCTGAATCTACTAACCATGTACAGTTTGTATATCTTTTATACAATATACTTACATTTTTCCTCTCATATCTGTTTTTGTTATTATTATATTGTGTGGTTTTCTAAACAAGAATCCACAACAATTTGCTATTTCATCGATAAGTGAAATCAAACCAAAGACATAAGTATAAAGGGAACTCACCAAACGCGGCCGTAATTTGAACCTCATCTCCCCGAATACTAATTTTCATGCTGATAAGCTTTACGCTAACAAAATATCCATTTCATTTTTAACAATAAATAATTATTGGAATCTAAAGGTTTATTTACTAAACGATAGCGACATCTACGTGCGCAAATCGGATGAAACCTGGTAATTTCTGCGCAAATTTAAACAAACAACAAACATTTGAATGAAATTATCTTGAATTTCTTAAATTAAGATAAATCACTATATATATAGTGATCCGCAGACAGATCTGTTTCGCTATATCACAGCTCATCAGAACGGTTAGACATCCGATTGCTTTTACCCAGAATTGAAACCCGACAGAATTCTTTCTCTGAGCTATGGGCGCTCGGTAGAAGGAGGCAGACATTTAGCGTATGATGTAACATACGTCAGTAGTTAGAGTGCTCTAATTCATTACTGAATAAGCGATGCATAGATGCTAGAGTAGCTACTGTTTTTTCAAAGTTTACCATTTTTCCATATATATATATATATATATATATATATATATATATATATATATATATATATATATATCCGAGTAAGTATAGAACGAGGAGAGAAAAGAAAAAATTTTTCCCGTTCAAAACATTAATTTAAAACAGTGTTCGATATATGATGTATAGAGCTGTGAATATTTATTATAAATTATGTTTTAGAACATGTACATGATTTTTTCTATATATGTCCTCTTCTCTACAATCATATGTTTGTTTCAATGTTTGGACTCCAACATATCATCGGGAGAAGGAAGGAGTCTTTCCTCCTCCCGATGATATGCTGGAGTCCAAACATTGAAAAAACCATATGATTGTAGAGAAGAGGACATATATAGAAAAAATTATGTACATGTTCTAATATATATATATATATATATATATATATATATATATATATATATATATGTTCATTTAAGTGTAAGTGTGTGACCCTGGGTTTCAAGCTTTTGCGATCGGCAGACAAATTGATTATTGTTTTTAAATATTGGATATATGTAGGGCTGCGTATATTGGTGTATTTTTGTGGAAGTGGGAGGAAAATTTGGAGGAAAATTTGTCATCGTGAAATCTCTCATACAAACGCAGACATAGCTACACTCTTGTACACCCATTGAGGTACGCAGAGGCACACACATCCACGTATCAGAGATATTACGATGACAAATTTTCTCCCAATTTTCCTCACACTTCCACAAAAATACACCATTATACGCAGCCCTACATATATCCAATATTAAAAAAAAACAAAATAATCAGTTTGTCTGACTATCGCAAAAACGTGACACCCGGGGTCACAAACTTACACCTATCTAACTGAATATGTTAATCTCTATCATTGATATTGAGCGCTTTCAAATAAGTCCGGCGCATATATAATATATAAATAATATAGTATATATAATAAATTATATATATATATACAGTACTGTGCAAAAGTATTAGGACAAGAACTGTTTCATCTTTTATGAGGCATCAAAATGAAGTTTAAAATCACATCTGTTTTAACACTTTTGCACTCTACCGGTAATATGCAAAAATATTAGGACATGGGTGATTTCCTAAAAAACCTCACTGAAATTCAAATACAGGGTGAAAATTCAAGTAAATTGCTAGCAAATATTGATTATTTAAAACTAGGTGTAAAAGAAATGTATTGAAAAGAAGTTATATTTAATTTTTCCTATTTTCTATTAAACAAGTTATTTTGAAATTACTCTATTGTACATCTATGGGATATTTTGGATAAAAAATTGTGAAATCTAATGTTACTTTGCAAGACACACTTTGGGAACAAAGACAAGCTGCTTGGCAGGAGATATCATTAGATACATTAAAGAAACTTGTGATGTCAATACCTGACAGAATGAAGTCTGTGATCAAAGTAAAAGGTATTAGTATACTAAAAGGTATTTAGTATACTAAATATTTAATTTATTTTGTAACAAGTGTTTTGTTCTGGTTAAAGCATTTCTTAACTAAATCAAATAAAATTACTTTAATTAAATTGTTTATTTTCTGTCAATATGCCTCATAAAAGATAAAATATTTCTTGACCTAATACTTTTGCACAGTACTGTATATACTGTATATATATATATATATATATATATATGTGTGTGTGTGTGTGTGTTTGTGTCTAGATGTGAACGTTTCTGTGTGAACGTGTGGGTCGAAAGGAGGACTTGATATGTGTGACGTTGGGGTAGGGAAAAGGGTCCTAGTGTCCCGTTTTCGTAATAGCCCCTTAAATCCGGTTGATTACTCTTTATAAGTTTCCAAAGGATTTGGTTGTGTCAAAGGTCCCACCCATCATTGAACATAAACAGTGTTAAGATCTTCGAGGACTGAAATAATACGTTTTCCTACTCCCCGCCTCTGCCAAACAAATATTAACATTCGAAGTGAGTGCGCATGCAAAAAAAAAAAACCTTTGGCGCATTTATCGCTAGACACGTATACGAAGTGAAGAGAGGTGACTTGAAAATGTACACCCGTACACAACCCTCATACATTTAGCGGGAAGATAAGGAGAGAATAAGAATGAGAGAGAGAGAGAGAGAGAGAGAGAGAGAAAGAGAGAAAAGAAATAATAAAAAGAATGAGGAGAGAGAGAGAGAGAGAGAGAGAGAGAGAGAGAGAGGTGAGGGAGGATCTCAGACGGAGATGAATTGAAATATCCTACATTCTTAGGTATTCAATAGTGCTTGTCATAGAGTGATGGTCAACAAGCCACTCTAACCATTTGATCACATGGGGATTTTAATCCATACTTCATGCGCTATTGCTGAGACATTGAGGCAGACGAAAGTTAGCTTCGTAAAGATATAACTATGAGCAGGCATTAGCATAGTACCCGTCAAAAATGTAAGGATTATTTTTATATTGTTTGTTAACAAATAATTTAAAAAAAAAGGTAAACATTAACCAAGATTAATTTCTGCCATTTTACTTTTATGGCAGGTTAGTTTCAAAATACAGATTCTCGATAAGATGTCGATAGTTTAGTCTACAGTTGTGTTAATGGTCATTTTAAATTACACATTTTCCGAAAAAAAAAAAATTCTTGCTCCGATATGATTATAAAGATCGATTGTCAAATCTAAAACCTTACTTCTTAATTCATTTACCGATTTCTGCTACGACTGTTCATTTATTTGTTAATATAAACTATTTAAATTGTGCGTAAAGCTTCCGATACTATTGAAAAATGTCGCTTTTGCATGCAGTAATTCTAACACTGAGAGATTAATAAATTTCTTTTGTATCAGCTAACTGAAATGAATAAACTTCAGTGTTAAACTTACAATTCCATAATATGCTAGACACTGTCAATTTGTAGCTACCAACATTATCTTGCTTCTTCCACAGTTGACACAAAGAAAAAAAAAATGATTCATGAAAAAATGAAAAAAAAAAATAATATGTGGATTTTTAAATAGGCACTGTGAGGGAAAATAATTATATTTTTCCTCAATATTTCATGTCATCTAAACTTATTTATAAATGGAACTTTGTGTGTGTGTGTGTGTGTGTGTGTGTGTGTCCGTTACCTATAGACTCCGAAACGGCTGAACCGATTTTCTTGAAAATTTACACAGTTGTACTATAAGCGTCTGCGAGTGTTCTTAGCTAGGTTTTGTGTCGATAATCGAAAAAATCGGGTTATAGAAAGAGTGGTCCGATTTTAATCAAATTTGATACACTCATAGACAAAGACATAAGAAACGATATTCAGAAGTTTCAAGGTTGCAGTTCTTACAAAAGTGCAGAAAATTGATCATCTATATATATATAAAAGGCAAGATGTTTGTGTGTGCGTCTGTTTATCTGCCTGTATGTATTTTTTTTTTTCAGTCCTTTTATTTTAGTTTTTTTCTTCGGGTTTGGCTCTAAGTAGGTATAATTGTAGTTCTTAGTCTCAGCCGTGATACCATTTACTCAGAGGACTTATTTAACCTTCAAAATTCAGTTTACGACGAAAAAACTTATTTGATATCGATACCAGGAAATCAAAGTTTGACTTACATTCATTCATTTTTCTTTCAGTGTACGGCTTCGATTTAACTGGAAACAACTATTGCTTGTCTTTCATACCAACGTCCAAAGTGTCTGAGCTCCAGGACCATGAATTAGTTTTATAGCTTTTATTACACCCGAGCAACGCCGGGCTATACTGCTAGTATAATTATAGATTAAGCTTTAACAGATATCTACAGATTGATTGAAAAGTAACTTATATTATGTATAAGTGGACAGTCAGGTGTTCTGACTTAATACCCTGTGAGTTTTTCTTTTGGGTTGATTAAAGAAGCAAGCGTACTATAGCAAACCAAGATTTTGAAAGAACTTAAATGTCGAATAAAAGAAGTTGTCTTCCATACCATAAGAGTTCCTAGTAAAATCAGCTGACGCGATTCCTGGGCAGCTCGAGAAGTTGGTAGCGCAATCTGTTGTTCATTTGGTGATTTGATAGGTACTAATAAAGCCTATTGAAATACACCCTTCTCTCTTTCTATTCTTCCATATTTTTGGTAACCTAGATATTAACCCGGACATAGCTTATGTCTTCAACTGACGTCATGCGAAAGTCAACTAACGCACCCGCAAAAATCAACTCAGAAATCCGTAGACGTAAAAAAAATATAAAAAGAACAACGAACACATGTATAATCTCTTTAGTTGGTCTACCGTTCGCCTACTACGTGCGCGTTTCGTACGTGTCAGTCGTCGGAGATTCAATCATTACATCAAACAACCAAAAGAAGACTTCCTTCGTGCAAACTAGAGATGCGCTGAAATAATCTTCACAAAAAGAATATATGCATTGCTTTTCTTTGTATCTCTTTCTATCTATACGCCACGTGAGCATCAAATTCTCCGAGCCCTCATTCTTCATTACATGTCGCAAAAACTTCGGCTGTCTTTTCCTGATGTTAACTATCAGTTTCCTTCTTGTCTCCAAAACATCGGCATTGCTCGCGTGTCCCGGTCATCGTATTCTCAGCATCCTTGTGTAGAACCCCATTTCAGTTGTTTCAAGTATTTCCTCCTCCACCTTTGATAAGATTGTCAAGCATTCACTGGCTTATTGAACGGTAGACATTGCATAACAATCCAGTACTTTCTTCTTTGTTCCAGCGAAATGTTCCTGTCTCTTACTTAGCTCTGGAATGCATCCTTGCCCATGCCAATACGCCTTCGGATCGCCGTATACCGAATTCTATCCTCTGTTAAAACCCTTCCCAGGTATTTTTAAAATTCCTGCACTTATTTGATTTTAGTATCCCCAACTTGTAGTTGGCATTTTAGGTTCCTCTTTTTGCTAATTAGCATGCATTCTGTTTTCTTGTAGCTTAAATGTCGCCCTTTGTTCCGTTTTTTTAACTATTTCTTGTGGGCTGTCTTGTAGTTTCTTTCCTATATCTGCTATCAGCAGTGTATCAGCAATGTATCTTATAATATTCAGACTGCGGCTACCAATGACGAATCCTGGTAGGATTTCTAGAGCTCTCGATGTAATAGTTGAATAATCTGGTGAGAAGACACATTATTGTCTTACAATCCTTTCTATTTTTGTGTATCTGTATTATTCCACAAAAAAATATTTGTTTGGTTTGTTTAACGGCACATCAACTCGTTATGGGTCATTGAATGCCTAAATTTTATTTTCTTGTGAGCTTTGGTAATTTTATTTATCCAAAATATGGTGCTGGTAAGTTTTTTTTACTATAAAAATTTATTGTTGGTAATGTTTTCTAATATATTTTTATATTTACATATTTTGATTCCAGTTTGGGATTCACTATTTATCCATAGCTGAGACCCTAACAGTTGCTACCTCACTAGATCAGGGTGGACCTGGAAACAACAGTAGTAAAGAGTTGGTTTCACACTTCTTAAAATTCTACAATCAGATGTTAACATGAAGCAGCAAAATCTTCACATCTGCCTCTTTAACCATTTAACCATCTCATAATGGCATTTAACCAATCTAGATTTGCATATTTTGTGTTATCAAAATGATATGAATTACATTCCGGTCGTTTCTTCAACGTTTAATGTCTTTGTCTCTAAACAAAACTGAAGGAAGAAGAAAGAAATGTAAGTGAAAGGAATAAAAACAAAACAAACCAAAACAAAAAAAACAAAAAAAAAAAAAAAACCAAACAAACAACAACAACACGATGAAGAGACCTCGTTTTTGTCTCGAGAGCGTCTCAGTTTGAACTCTTTTCAGGGATGACAGAAAAGACAAGTGACCCTGACTCAGTTGTAGAAAGACAATATTCATCTCGAGCAATGCTGACCAACCACAAACAAAAACAAAACATCTCGTATAACAAAGATAAGATATTCGATTCTTGACTTGACCTAGGAAAGGTCACGAACCATTTGGATTCGTTCTTAAACTGCAAATGAAATTTGTATATTTGCTCAGGACCACCCGAGGTTCAAAACACCCAACGTTTGACCCAAGAATCAAGTCTTTCTTTCTTTCTTTCTTTCTTTCTTTCTTTCTTTCTTTCTTTCTTGTCGGATCTCGGTCCCAAACGACCTCAGCAATGCCTGCTTGTTCGTCTCTCACCTATCATCGCTGAAGAAATTCAATCGGAATTCTGAGTTCTTTACTCGTTGTTATTCTATATGAACAACTTGGGATGAGATTGAAAGACACAAATTTGTTCTTTTTTTTTTCATCCGAGCGACGAGGCGCCCTTCTCTTGTTTTGTTTATTTCGAAAAGGAAGATTTCTACAGATTAGACATTTGTTGATTAAATTCATTTCAGGCAAACATCGAATAAGAAATCTCCACAAAGGAGACAAAAAAAAAACACACCACAAAACACAAATTATGCACACGCATCGCATAAAGAATGAAAGCAACTCCGAAAAACATGCTACTTCCGATTCAAAGAAACAATTTGCTATATGTGCTAAATGAATTGGTACGATGCCAACAAGAAATTCATTCGACTAAAATAAAAATAAATTGAAATCTGCGGTATAATCTTCTTAAATTAAAATCATTATCAGTTGCAAATGTTTGAAAAACATTTTCTTCTTCTTCGTGCCTTGTCCTTTCAGGACGTAGGTGATCATGGCCTTCCACGTCTCTCTATTCCTGGTGGCTCTGAGCACACTTTCTCCTGTAACACCACGC
This sequence comes from Ascarosepion bandense, assembly GCA_037127315.1. Taxonomy (NCBI): domain Eukaryota; kingdom Metazoa; phylum Mollusca; class Cephalopoda; order Sepiida; family Sepiidae; genus Ascarosepion; species Ascarosepion bandense. Next base: position 2,704,100 of record JBBBDQ010001524.1, on the reverse strand, counting down.
AATACCCGTTCTGTCACCTCCCCTGCTCAGGTCCTTCAAATAAGTTATCCGCTGCTTTCCTCTGTCTCTTCTTCCCTCTATCTGGCCCTGTTAGTATCAGGTTCTCCAAGCCCTCCTTTCTTATTGCATGTCCCAGGAACTTTAGCTGTCTCTTCCTGATGCTCAATATTAATTTTCTTTTCATTTCCAACCTTTCCAAAATCTCATCATTGCTCACATGTTCGGCCCATAATACCCGCAGCATCCTTCTGTAGAAGCACGTTTCAATTGCTTCAACTTTTTCCTTTATCTTTGATGATATTGTCCAGCATTCACTGCCATATTGAAGAACTGACAACCCATAACAATCTAGTACTCTCTTCTTTGATTCTAGTGAAAGTTTCCTGTCTCTTAATTTACTCAGCTTCTGGAACGCGTCCTTCGCTATGCCAATTCGCCTTCGGATTTCTGTGTCGCGCTTTCCGTCTTCTGTTAGAACACTTCCCAGGCATTCCATTTTCTCTTTTCCAATCTTCTCACTTTTTTTTTTTTTTTTTTCAATTGGAGTAGATAGACTAAACTATCGCCCGGTTCACACTCCACCCACGTCTATTGAACAGGTGAAGAGGCTCATCCCTTGTTTCCTGTTTAGGATGCGGTTTCCGGTTTTCTCTCTTCCAATCTTTTCACTCCTATGTAGCCCCCACATCAGTGGCGTTACTTGCTCGGGGTGATATGATTGAAAAAAAAAAAATTAAATTTTGTACCTGCTTGATTTTAGTATCTCCCAACTGTATTTGGCATTTTGGGCTGCTGTTTTTGCTGATGACCATGTATTCGGTTTTCTTGCAGTTTATTTGTAGTCCTTTTTGTCACTCTCTTAAGCTATCTTCTGTAGAAGATCTTGTAGTTTTCTTTCAGTGTCTGCTCTCAGCACTGTATCGTCTGCGTACCGTATGTTATTCAAATTGTGGCCTCCGATTACAAATCCTGGCATAACATCTAGGGGCCTCAAAATAGTCTCGCTGTACAAGTTGAACAGATCCGGTGAAAAGATGTATGCTTGTCTTACGCCCCTTTATATTTTTGTATATCTGCTGATTTCGTTACTTGTCTGTATGCTGGCAGTTTGTTGTCAGTAGAGATTCTTGATTACTCTGATGTCTTTCTCAAAAATGTCGAGGTTGCTGAGCATCTCCATCAATTCTTTGTGGCGTATTTTGTCGAACGCCTTTGCATAATCAATAAAACATAGGTACAAGTCCTTCATTTGCATTGACCTTTCATAGATCATCCGAATCATAAATATGGTGTTCCTTGTTCCGGTGTCTTTAACAAATCCGCACTGTTCTTGTCCTATCTCTGGCCTGATTCTGCTTCTCGTTCTATTCATCAGGATTCGGACGATCAGTTTTGTAATATGGCTCATTAAGCTCGGTGTAGTTTGCACTCGTTTGCATCTGGCTTCTTAGGCAGTGCTATGAAAATCGACTTGCCTAGGTCGTCTGGTATTACACCACTATCATAAATTTCATCTATTATTTCCGTAATTTTCTCTATGCCGAATTCTTCCAGGGCTATCAGCAGCTTTATTACAATGTCGTCGGGTCCAGCTGTTTTGTTTCTGTTCAGTTTGGCCATTACAGCTTCCACTTCGGACTTTAATATTTCTGGTCCGTCATCATCTTTAGTGTATTATCGGTTGCTCTCTCTTGCAGTGGAAAAGATCTTTTATATATTCTTTCAATTGCTGGAGTATTTCCTCTTTCTCCAATATTATCTTTCCATCCTTGGATTTTATACATCCTGTTGAGGAGCAGGTTTTTTGTCCTGTTAGTTCTCTTATCTCGTTATGCATCTCTGCTTTATTGGTCCTGCTCAGTCTCTCTACCTTCTCGCATTTGTCGTTGAACCATTCTTCTTTTGCCTGTCTGCATTTGTTCCTTATTTCATTGTGCAGTTTTTTGTATTCTCTTCTATGTTTTGGCATTTTTCCTTTGGGGCCATGTTGTTTGCTTATGTCACTATCGCTTCCTTTAATTAGTCCCATTTTGAGTGTCCTTTTCCAATATGTTCTTCGTATTTGTTTTTCACGCTGTTAGTGTATTCTTTCCGCAGCTTGAGGTCGTTTACAAGCGTGTTGTTTCAGTTTTGGTGCCGTACTAGGTTTCTTCATTCTCCGAAGTTTCACCCTTAGTTTGCAGATGACTGGGACGTGGTCGGTTCTACAGTCGGCGCCTGGATATGCTTTGCATTGGACCACTGCGTTTCTGAATCTCCTGTTTATGATTATGTACTCTATCTGGTTTTTCGTTTCGCCTCCGGGGCTTCTTCATGTCCATAGACGTCTCGGGTGTTCTTGAAATAAGGTGTTAGTTATTAACTATTCATTTGCTTTCGTCACTATGAATCAAGAAACAATAGATTTAGTCAAATTTCAAAAACATTTCTCGGTATTCTGCATTGATTTCAACATGGTTGGATTTTGGAATTAACTCCATTCTTTCTTGTATTTCGAGATTTTCCACTCTTAAAAAAAAAAAAATCAGAAATTCTTCGAATTGATTGAGTGACTAAACTCTCAGCTGAAAACTCCACTATGTTGTGGATTCCGGAGGAGAAACCGCCAAAATAATGACCAACAAAAACCGGTATGGAGATAGAAAGTAGGTTATATTGAACGTAATATACAAACGGTTTAGTCAATTCAGGAATACTATTCGTAGAAATAAATATATACAAATCTTGAAATGAAATAGTATGTCCGGGGAACTTATTCTAGCTGAGTGGAGCTCAGAGCTAGTCTGGTGTCGGGGTAACTTCAGTATCTGTCGGAACTCTTCGATAACTCTCCACTGTGAACTGCAACTCGATTACTCTCCACTGTGAACTGCAACTACAACTGAGATTCCAGATCTTCCACTGTTCTCTCTATGGCAGGATTATATGTACACTCAGTCGAGTCCATTGTCAAATACAAAAAGAGGGAGATCCCACAACCGACTATCGCTTCCACATGTCTCGAGTAAGGTTTTGGTATTTATCCATTTTATTCATTCCACTTTCATATTGTTTACTGGTATGAATACATCGATAATTTGATAATTGATAAAAACGAGGCTTAGGCTTCTGGTAATCTTGTTTACATGTGCTACTAGTTTGGCATCTATGTTTCACCCATTTGCCGTCAAAATAGTTAAATATAAACACTCTTCTACTCTAACAGTTTCTTTTCTCACACTTTCCGTTTGTGGAACTCCTTTCCGTTAGCTTGCTTCCCTGATAGCTACAATCCCCAAAGGTTTAAATGCAGCGTCAATTACCATCATCTATCTACCTGATAACCATCCTTCTCATATCCTTCAGCATCCCCTATACCTTGTTGGTTCTCTCACTGTAACACCAACGTACCAGTGGTGATCCTCTCTTGCTTGGGGTGAAACGAGTATATGAAAAATGAATCTTAAAATTCCTCAGCAACTGTTCCTATTCTTAACACCGGCGTTTGTTTATGTTGGGTTTCGATACCATCTAATCCAGGCTTCATCCTTATGCACAATGTGTGAATGTGTATTCGTTCGCGCTCAGTTCATTGTATTCTTTCATGACAGAATGTAACATCAGATATATTTTTCATCTAATTAAAATTTACTCTATTACAGGATTTTATCTATCTATGCCATCTACATAGATGTTTTAATTTTTATAGTCTATAATTGCAATTGATTCCGTTTATCTTTGAAATGTCTTCTCTATGACCAAGACCAAAATGATTCATTTGCAATTTCATTTGTTTGCTCTTGAATATTTATCTTCTTTTGTTCTGGAAACGTCCCATGATGAAATCATTGAGTGAATTATTCATAAATCAAAAGAAATATCGTGAGATAAAACAATTTCGATAATACAGAAAGCAGTTACTCGAAAATGGTCAACATTTAAGCGCAACACTTTTAGACAAGCAGAAAGCTGTTGCCCAAAGATGGTCAACATTTAAAGAAAAACATTCAGACGATGATGGAAATAATTTTTCGAAAAATTATCAGCATCTAAAGAAAACACAATTAGACCATACACAAATCTGTTGCCAGGAAATGGTAAACATCTAAAGAATTCTCTTTTGTAAAATGCAGAAAGCATCTGCCGAAAGTGGTCTTTATCTAATGAATTTCCCTTTGAATAATGTAAGAAGTTGCTAGATAATGGACAATATTTAAAGAATTCCTCTTTGGACAATGTAGTTGCAATTGCATCAAATTGGTCAAAATCAAAAGTTCTCCTTTTGAAAATACAGAAAGCAGTTGCCGGAAAATGGTCAACAACTAAAGAATTTTCATTTGGATAATGCAGCAAGCAGCTGCCGGAAAACACTCAATTTCTAAATAATTCCCCTTTTTGGAAAGGGCATAAAGAGGTTGCCCAGAAATGGTCAATATCTAAAGAATTCCTCTTTGGAAAATGCAGAATGCAGTTGCCAGAAAAGCGTCAACATCTAAGAAATTCTCTTTCGAACAATGTAGAAAGCAAATACCCGACAATGGTCTATATTCTAAACATTTCCCTTTGGACAATGAAGAATTTTTTTACCGGAAAAGGGTCTACATCTAAAGAATTCTTTTTTGGTCAATGCAGGAATTATTCGTTGGAAAATGCTCGACAGGTAATGTTAACACTTTTAGACAATGCAGAAAACATTTGCATGAAAATTCTCAACATCTAAAGAAAACACTTTTAAATGATGCCGGAGTTATTTTCCCCGATAAATTCTCTACATCTAAAGAAAACACTTTTTGACCATGCGGAAAGCCGTTGCCGGAAAAGGTTCACGTCTAAAGGAAATGTTTTGGAATGTTTTAACAGAAGAGGGAAATTGCTACAATTAAATCCGAAGAGCTATTTCGATTGCCAATGATGTAATACAAAAAGTATGCAGAGTATTAGGAGATAAAAATTTTCGATGGCAACAAAGAAAAGAGCACTGAACTGTTACGTGATATCTGTCTTTCTATATGGCAGCGAATCAAAGATGACGAAGAGATTTGAAACTACAGAAAGTTAGTTCTACAGAAGGATGCTGTGGATTCTATAGGCCGAACATGTAAGCAACAACGAAGCTTTGGATAGAATGGAAGCAAAAAGTAAATTTATGCTTGACATCAGGAAGAAGCAGGTGAAATTGATGGGGTACGTAATGAGGAAGGATGGCTTGGAAAATCTGATACTCACGGGGCCGTTTGAGAGAAAGATGGACACAGAAAAAGCAGCGTGTAATATTACTTGATGGGCTTGAGAGGATGAATGGCAGAACAAAGTTTGGTAGAAATAAAAAAAAGGAAATGCATAAGAACTGCAAGGGATAGGAAGTTGTGAAGAGCCATAATTGCTTATGTCCTAAAGATACACGGCACATAAAAGAAGATGATGGGGATGAATTTACAATGTTTATTTTGAATTAAATTTGATAAACTTTAATTAACTTTATAAAATTTTAATTCATAATAAGGATTTCGTGCTCTGGAGTGCTTAATGTATAATTATATGAAAAAGAAGTTTGAAAAATCGCTATTTCTGATCATGGTGCAAATCCAACCAATTTCTTTCAGTTGAATCAATGTTTTTTCTTTTCGACAAGATTAGGCGATATTTCTACATGCAACACTCGCATTAATAGCAATTTAAAAAAAAAAAAATTTGATTCCTTGATTTCCGAAATAAAATAAATGTAGTTAAAGTTTTATAAACGACTCATGTAAGCAGAAGATGCCTTTAAAGGCGAGACTCTAAGCAAATGAATGACACTTGAGCCAGGTGGTCCTTGACGGAAATGCATGAAGGTTGTGAAGGCTTTTATGAAACGAAAATATTGGATTGGTTTTGACAAGATTAAAAGGGAGAGACGGATAAAAATGGCCCTGCGATCAAAGCAAGAAAAGGATGATTAATAAAGTGGCAATCATATTTTTTCAAAATGACATTTGATGATTTAATCCAGGCGGCTGCCCCGAGGACAAGCTGAGTGTTTTTGAAATTAAAACGGCTTTTGTGGCAAATAAAATCCGCTTGGAAATGAGAAAAAGAAGAAAAAAAATCTTGTTTTGCTTTAGTTAATGAAATTTGATAATCGCCGAAACCTACACGTGCAGGCGCATGGAGTCAAGAATGAGGGCTTACACACACACACACACACACACACACACACACACACACACACACACACACACACACGTAAAAATATAAATATGAATAATAATATATATGTAATAATAATTATAAAAATAATAATAATATGTATTTGGGTAGCAGCCTTTCATTTATGCAGGTCTCATTACAAGTGACAGACAACAAATTATGGTTAAGTTTTTAATGTAATTTTACATGTGATCTTATGATTTTTTTTTCTTTTCCGAACATAAATTATACAGAAGTCGTTCAAATGTTTTGTTTATCCGAACGCCTTCGGTTATACCTTTGGCCATTATCGAGGATGGATTTTATTTTACCTATAACGGAATGTATGTAGTGTTATGTATGCTTGTAGAGAAGTGTCTATCTTTTATATACCGAACACGGTCAGCACGTTGTTAGCGTGTTCGTAGTTGATATTAGTAAGTGTTGGTTTTTTCTTTTTTACTAATAATGTCTCTATTATTTCTAACTATTTTTTTACATATTTGTCTGTATTTTAACTCTAAATTTTGCTCAATCATTTTTATTGTCTCTTATGTTACAGGTAACCCGTAACAATATATATATATATATATATATATATATATATATATATTATAAATGATATTTTAGAACATGTACATAATTTTCCTATATATATATCCACGACAAAGGTACGTTTGTTTCGACATTGAAACTTCAATGTCTCATCAGGCGGTGTGAAAAGTAATGGAAAGCCCTTTTCCTTATATTTGTTAATTTTGTTAGAGGTGTTGGTGGGGGTTAGTAATAGGGAAATAAGTCTCTGATTGTCGGAATTTTTGGAGTTCAAAAAGCAAAAATAGAAACCCGAAATTCATAAATATTCGCAGCTCTATAAATTATACATCGAGCACTGTTTTAAATTAATGTTTTGGACGTTCTTCGTTCTGTATTCAGTCGGATATATATATATATATATATATATATATATATACTGTTACGGGTTACTTGAAACATAAGAAAAAATAAAAATGATTGAGCAAAACTCAAGAGTTCAAATACAGACAAATATTTAATTCACAAAACATTAGACAAAAATATTTACAAATATACAGTTTGGGATTCAAATCAAGAGATATAGAAAACGTATAGATTACTACTACTCGGTGAAGTGTTACGTTGAGTTAAGTTGCCAGACATCTTTCCCGTTAAGTTAGCGGGAAAGTTAAGTGTTATAGTTTGTGGAAATCCTTAAATGCGTATATAAAGACTAATTATTGGCTTAATCAATGAAAGAGGTAAAAATATATATTTACCCAGATAGTTCCATGAGGTTCTCTTTCAAGGTTTTAGTTGTTCGGACTTTGTCTGCAAAATTCTTTAGGATAGATCTCGACCCTAGAATTTTTACCGGGGTTGATATGACAGCAAAATCATTCACAACTCTTTCAAGTTTTTGTTTGTCGTCGATTAGATAGATTCTTTCGGCTGGAATATAATTCCTGAATCGAAATCGGTGCTGATGAGGTCAGCACATCCTTTTGTCAACTGTTTCAAGTTTTAGTTTTTTGTCGTCTTTCGGCTGGATATACATCCTGAATCTGCTAAAGCTGCAGAGGTCAACCCATCCTTCGTGCCCAAAATCTATTTTTATAGGGGCTAACACCTAATTTGCATACTTTTAGAACCTTTCGAACTATCTGGAACATTCTACAAACATCAAAAATGCTCTATTCATAATTTCTCTATTTTTACGTACGTCATGAATATTATTACTCTTGACGGTTGAAAATAAATATTATACACTATGCATTTATTAATTCAGTCAGTTAAGTAACATACATGATACACGCTTTGATCTTGAAAGAGACATGACTGACTAGGTAGAAGATTTAAATTCAGTTTGAAATGCAGCAAAGTATTTTACTAATTGAAAATATTAAACTTGATCGATTAGCTTGAAATCAAAAGTAAAATAAAAACTTCAAGAAAAGGTTTTCATTGTTAAAATGCATTTTCAACTTCACATATCGCCTTTTTGGAAGTATGTGCTACCGGTGAAGATATATATATATATATATATATATATATATATATATATATATATATATATATATATATATATTCTACATTTTGTTGCTTTCATCTTAGCGTTTTTGGCTGAGCTATTCTTCGGTCATCAAATCAAAATGCAATGATTTCAACAGCCAAAAGTTTTATTGTTGTTACTATAAAATATAACAAGCTCTTGTGGCGCAGTGGATATCCGCTTGGAACGAGGAATCGGGGAGCTGAGTTCGAATTCTAGTTGAATTCATTGCATTCACTTACGCGCAAATACCCTTGGGAAAGGTATTAATCCATCTATTTCCTCCAGTTATGGGTTAAATAATAGGACAGATTGGGTTCTATAGCCTTGGCTGGCAACCAGTCTACCGCAGAAAGCAATGGCAACCTACTGTGGGATAATCTTCTGCCCTTTCGAGACATGATCGCCCAAGCGTGTTTAATGTATGGCACTTAACTGACTGACTGACTATATTTTTACGATTTATTTTTGTTTTGATAGCGCCATAATGTCCTCAAATTTGTTCATAATACTAAAAGACTACAGAATAAACATAATATTTTAAAAATATTGGTTATATATGATTAAAGAAAGTTTATTTTTAAACATAAATAATGTTTTTTTTATTACTGCACTGTTGGTCTTCCATATTGCTTTCGGTTTTATTTTTACTTTTTTGCGTGGTTTTTAGAATGGTGGGGGGAATTACAAACTTTATTTTATTTTTTCACCTCACAGATTTTTTATTTTATTTTCATTCTGTTTTAAGCGAAAATTAAGCATTACATTTAGAAAATTCAGTAAAGTTAAAAGTCTTAAATGAATAGACATCGAATCACATCTCTAGAGCAAATATTAGTTTTTGAAGAGATTTTAAAATTTTTCTTGTTTACATATCTCGTATACAGTAGTGGTTCTGTGAGTCGATGTGTGCCGAAAAAATTGACTGTTTCCAAATTGCCTAAAAAGTTTATTTATATACGGAAAATCATTTTTTTTCGGACTAGCTTTTAGACTATTCTTTCAAACAAAAACGAAATTTAAGTAATAAAAAAAGGCATTGAAATTATCTAAAATGCGTGAATGTGCGTTGTGGTGCAGTGGATATCGACTCGGAACGACAAATGTGGGTGCCGAGTTCGAATTTTGATACTCGACGTATTTGAGAAAGACATAAGAGTAATCAAGGATCTCTACTGGTAGCAAATCGCCTACATACGGACTAGTAACGAATTCAGCAGATATACAAAGATAGAAAGGAGCGTAAATGACATGTCTTTTCCCCGGATCTATTCAATTTGTACAGCGAGACTAATTTGAAGACGCTAGAAATGTTATGCCAAGGTTCGTCATCAAAGGTCACAATTTGAACAGTATAAGATACGTAGATGATACAGTACTGAGAGCAGATACTGAAAGAAAACTACAAGACCTCCTACAGAAGGTAGCTGAAGAGAGTGACAAGAAAGAATTCACAAATAAACTGCAAGAAAAACGAATAAATGGTCATTAGCAAAATGAGCAGCCCAAAATACAGGTGGAGGATACTAAAAATCAAGCAGGTACAAAAATTTAAATATCAGTGAAATGTTCTAACAGAACACGGAAAGTGTGACACAGTATCCGAAGGTGAATTGTAATGTAGAGTATTAAGAGACAGGAAAATTTCGCTAGAAACAAAGAAAAGAGTACTGGATTGCCATGCGATGTCAGTTCTTCAATACGGCAGTGAATGCTGGACAATATCATCGAAGATGATTGAAAGCAGTTGAAATGTGGTTCTACAGAAGGATGCTGCGGATATCATGTGAACAATGATGAGGTTTTGAAAAAGATGGAAACGAAAAGGAAATAATACTTAGCATCAGGAAGAGATAGCTAAAATTCCTGAGGCATGCAATGAGAAAGAAGGGTTTAGAGAACCTGATACTAACAGGCCAGATAGAGGGAAGGAGAGACAGGGGAAAACAGCGTGTAACGTATTTGACTGGCCTGAGCAGGTGGATGGCAGAACGGGTGTTGCGTGGTGTAACATGAGAAAGCGAACTAAGAGCCACTAGGAATAGGGAGACGTGAAAGGCCATGACCGCCTACGTCCTGAAAGGACAAGGCACATAGAAGAAGAAGAAAAAGAAGAAGAAGGAGAGATAGATGACCCGAGATAATGAAACACTGATCACCCACAACTACCACCCCCACCATCGTTGACCTGTGTGTACGCGCTCGGATTCTCCACGTTAAAAACCGACCTTGTGTCACATCTCTCTTCAGTGGGGGAGAAGGGTGAATATCCTATCTCCACCATCGTTATCAATATGTGCTCAGGTTCTTGTAAAATCTGCGCGATAGTCAAATGTTAAAAATCAGTAATGAAGAGAAACAAAGTCTGATAATCTAAGTCAGAAAAGATTAACGAACAAAAAACAAATGCAAATAATATAAATATAAATAATTCTTTCTCACAATCAATAACCCTACTTCCCCACACCCTTACATTTCTTTTTAACCAACTAAAAATGCGTCTCACCCCCGGGTGTGTCTCACCTAACACATCATCACCCAGTGGTCATCTTCTGTAAGAAGGTATCAAATCTTGGCATTAAAGTTGTATTTTTATATCCAACCATTCATCTGACCAAAATACAATCGATCTTGGTTGCTGTTCGATAAAAAAAGCAGAAAAAAGACTTTGAAGTAAAACTCGAATCTGAGTTCTTGTTAGTTAAGTGACGGGTATGAAACCTGCGGACCACCGTTGATTTAAGAAAGATGGACAGTTAGAGAAGGAAAGGTGGCGAACTGGGTAGAGCTTTCATTTCGACATTCTCTAAACAAAACAAACACTGTATAGAGTCAGATCATAAAATATAATTAAAACAGAACACTAGTGTCCAAACTCTCTTGTAAATATCTGAGACATCAAAGGTGGTGTCGTCGCCGTGGGAGGGTAGCGGACATGTTCTACAAGTTTTACTGATCGTCATATATATATATATATATATATATATATATATATATATGCATCGCTCATTCATTAAAAATGAATTGGAGCACACTAACTGCTGGGCGCGTAATATGATATGCGCTAAAGGGGACTGCCTTCTTCCACCGAACGCCCCGTGGCCCAGGGGTAGAGCCGCCGACTTTACGGTTTCGGTGGCTATGGCGGGACCGCCACCCCTGGCGCCACCAGCAGCGTTTGCAACCAGGCAGGGTATGATGATAAACTTATTGATTGTCCCTCTTGTATATTCTCATAAAGAAGTAAATAAAACGATCGTTCCTCTTTTCAGTTTTTATCGGCAATGAAATTTCTTGAACGCGTTTGCCGTTATTAATTTATATATGCAAGTTTTTAATATTCTCTATCAATCCAGTTTGCTATAATGATATCACAAATGACATACTTCACGAAGAACGTTTGTTTAAAGAAAGTTCTTTAAGTTTCATATTAATATACCTTAATTTCCTATTAATAAAGCCCTTAAGAATTTTTGTTTCTAGGAACTATAAAGAAACGAATCTACAAACAATTCTACCAAAAGATGAAAGACAAAGGTTCTTTCGTGAAAATTAAATAACAGTTATGTTGTTATCTCAGTCTAAACAGAATATATGTATATTCATTCGAACAAGCGTTTTTAAAGTGGAATGCGTTTGATCTCTGGGACTAGCTAAATGTCCATCATAATCAAAGTCTAAATTCTCATTATCTACGACATACATTTGGTTCCAATCTTATTTTTGGTTGCCCGACGTGGAATTCAGTTGACGTGCCCCGCCTTCGTTCGGCGAGAAATACATTCTTTCAATGTCTGATAGAGTGAAAACTTCAAAAGCTACTTTAGTAATGTTTTCGTTCAGTTTTTACGTTAAGCTTATTTTTTTTATTCAGTCTCATTTCTGGTTTTTGTCAAAAGACAAACAGAACTTTTCTAGAAAACGCTACACCAAAATATCCATAATCCATGAATTCAAATGCGATTTCAAAATCCCTTCCGTACAAAACCGAGGACTCATTAAATGTCAAAAGCTATCTTTGGAATATTAATAACCTGAACAAAAAACTTATTCACTTATATTTCTTCAAAGTTCATTTCACGGGAAACGTGAACATCAGTTGATAAGTCATGAGCAGAAGTTTCCCAGATTAAGGAATCTAATTGAATTAATAAATAGCCACCAGGTGGGAACGAAATTATTGTATTGTTGTCGTTCAGCTCTGACCTTAATTCTTTCTTTCTTTCTTTCTTTCTTTCTTTCTTTCTTTAATTTCTTTTACTTTCTTTCTTTAATCCTAATCCCTACAAACACTTTAATCTTTTCCCAGTAAAGCCTTAATCACAAAACGTATTATTTGCAGATTTAATCTCCTAAATTGCAACAATTCGACCCCTGAACCCTTTTGATTTTAGTGGGACGCAAATAACTAATTGTATTTGTCACTGTGCCTCCTTTTAAAGACTGTTGCCTTTATAATTATTATGTCATTTTTCATCATATTTCGATTTCTGCTTTGGTCTCACTACCAACCAAGTCTGCGGGGAGACCTAAGGCAGGTAGTGGCGTGTTGTTATGGCTCTATTTCATGTTTTTCTATCTTCCCTATCATCCCCAGCATTACATAGATAAAGTTTTCCTTAGTGTGTGGGCTGTACTTAATAAGACAATTTTTTGTATATCTCTTAAGCTGAGGTTTCCAGGGATTCTTTCAATGTGTTGTTTTGTTCCATTTTTTATCATTCCAAGTGCACCTACTATCACTGGCACAACTCTTGTTTTCAATTTCCACATTTTTTCTATTTCAATTTCCAGGTCTTTATATTTTGACAGTTTTTCAAATTCCTTGGTTGCTATGTTACAATCCGCTGGACAAGCCATATCAATTAATAGACAAGTTTTCTCCTTCTGGTTTTTAACAATAATGTCTGGCCTGTTTGCTTCAATTTTTCTGTCTTTGTAGATGGTGTAATCCCATAGAATGGTTACATCTTCTATTTCTGTAACCGGTGCTGGGTGATGTTCATACCAGTGTTTGTTTACAGCTTTTCCATAATGTTTGCACATTGCCCAATGAAAATATTGCCCAACTCTATCGTGGCGATTTTTATATTCGTTTGGGGCAAGCACAGAACAGCCTGAGATTAGGTGGTCTATTGTTTCTTGGTGTTTATCACAAAACCTGCATTTTGGATCCATATTATTATGCATAATATTTGCCTGAAAGTTTCTCGTGAAAAGACTTTGGTCTTGTGCTGCAAGTATAAATCCTTCAGTTTCAGACTTTAATCCAGATGCACGTAACCATCGATGAGTATTAACTTTGTCAACATTGGATTTATTGGCACGTACTGGATATTGGCCATGCAGAGGTTTGTCTTGCCAGCGCTGTTTCATATTTTCAAGAGCTTTATCTTTGGCTTTCATTTTCATATTTTTTGCTGCAATAGTTGGTTCTTGGCTACTGTTTTGCTTTTCTACAGAATCTACTAAATCTACTAACTGTAATTCTTGTTTGTATTTATTATTATTATTATTATTATTATTATTATTATTATTATTATTATTATTATTTCATCTGTTCATGAGCTTTATTATTATTATGTCATTTTTCATCATATTTGATTTCTGCTATGGTCGCACTACCAACCAAGTCTGCGGGAGGACCTAAGGCAGGTCGTGGCATGTTGTTATGGCTCTTACCCATCATCCCTAGCGTTACATAGACAAAGTTCTCCTTATTTTTATTATTATTATTATTTCTATATTTATCCGAGAGTTGTATGTTTTACTAATTATATCAAATTAAGAACATTAAGGAATTAAAAAGGAAAAAATAACTGATTTTTGAACAACGCGCCAAATAATCGTGAATGTTTAGAATATAAAGATCGGAAAGCAAAAAAAAAACAGCCCAACCCCGATGTGATACTGGTTGAGGTGCGTGGATATGGCAGATGTGTTCAGGCGATTACTGATGAAATTGGTGGAATGCGTTCGAATAGTGAGTCAGATTCTGCTTTTGCACACTTTGAGAAAATTCCATGAAGGAAACTATGTATAAAGCCAGGATCTCTTTTCTGCTGTCAGAAATTTTGACAAAGCTCAAAGCAATGATGCGCATCCTGATCTTCAAATGAGAAGCGAAGTTAAACAAGCACTCGATCTGCTCACCGCACTAAGGGCGGGTCTAACCCGTCTTGGGGTGAAATGATTAAAAATAAATAAATAAATGAAATTGCTAAGGGGGTACGATTTTACCTCAAATATTTTTCTATTTCTTGAACGTAGAATATTTAAACCTCCGAGTTTCTGACCACATTTGATCGATGTCAGAATTATACACGTCTTTCTCGCTCTTTCTTTTTCTCTCTATCTTTCGCTTTTTCCCTTTCTTTCATTCTCTCTTTCTCTCTATTTTTCTCTATCTCTTTCTTTCCCCCTTTTTCTCGGTATGTTTATGAGTTTATTGATCTAACCCTATGACAAACCAACAGGTTTTCGGAGCGCTCATATCCAGCATTTTGAACTTTCATAGTCATTACTCATGTGTTTAAAAACGTTTTGTTTGATACGGCATAAAGTAAAGTGGTATGAAATTGAATGGCAAATGGCTCTTATCTGCACTTAAACAACGAAAACATGGCTTGGCATTTCGATTTCAGAGGATCAAAGCGTTGGTTTTGGAGTTTGGCGATATAGTAATTGTGAGTTCAGTCCCAGCGCCGGGCACTAAGTACTTTGATTCGGGCAAGCAATGACTGAGCAGTACTAAAACTAAGAACGAAAACAGTCCAATGCCCGTGAATAAAAATAAAGGTTTCCGTTCGGAATTTCCTGCAGGTTATCCAGATCGATATCTACACTTAATGAAGGCCCGAGAGCAAAACGTAATAATAACAACAACAAATATGAGGGCAAATGAAAATAGTGCAAATAAGGATTTTTAATCTATTGTTATATCTTACTTAATCTCATTTTTTCCGGTGAGAAAGTGACTGAAGTCGAGCTGTTAAGTGACGATCGATTACATTGCAGGAGAGGACTAGCAGGAGCACCCGACCAGACAAGGCAACAGTATTCAGTGCAGAGACGAATTGTAGATTTATGTATATTACCGGTCACAATTATTAGGCCATCACAGTTTTTTCAAAAGAATGATGTATTTCATACTATTTTTAGTATTTATTGCCAACTAGATAATTCTAAATGAAAATAGTATGTTTATTTTGTTATTATTACTTTTACAAGGCAAGGAAGCAAAGATGAATTCTTTCATTGATAAACTGCAATATAGGTAATTCTTAAATATTTATAAATTCATTTGGTGCACATGTTATTGTGCAGTATTAACAAAAGACCCATTCTATTTTCATTTACAATTATTCACTTGGCAATAAATACTAAAAAATAGTATGAAATACATAATTTTTTTAAAACACTGGGGTGGCCCAATAATTATGGCCGGTAGTGTATATGCAAGATGGATTCAAACTTTTTGGCGGTAGAAGCAGTTATAGGTTCCATGTAGTTGCTGAGAGAGTGAGGTCAACGAGGCGAGGTGTTTGCTTTCTAGGAGACTGGCATCATCCACACTGATAGAAGTTAGACAGATGTCTCTATATTGGTTAAAGGAGAGAAGTTTTGTTTTGGAAGCATTCAAACTTACGACGCATTACCTATCCAATTCTATCACAGATTTGAGGTCCTTTTCAAGAGCAGCAGACACGTTTAATTTGTCAGTCTCGGTAGATTTCTTATTGAGACGGGAGTAAAAGATGGTGTCATCTGCATAGATAACTACTTGTGAACTGATTACATCAGGAAGATCATTGATGAAGATCAGAAAAAGCGTAGGAACTAGTGTAGAGCCTTGAGCGGCTCCCGCATTCGTATGAAAGGATATGGAAGCATGCCTGTTCAAAATGACGTTCATTTCACAATTTGATAGAACGACTGGATAAAATCGAAAAATCGTCCAAAACTATCGTAGACCAGTAGCTTGCGCAGAAGGCCAGCATGCCAAACTTTGTCAAACGCTTTCAAGATATTGTGGAGCAGCAGCTTGTGCTTCGTCATTCTTATCAAGACTCTAGGGTATGTATTTAGTATATATATTCACCTGGCGAAGCGGAAGCCACGTTTGTCAGAGAATCGGGGGTGAGATGTGAGATGAACAATTCCAGCATTGATAATAGCTTTGAAAACCTTGCCAAAAATCGGTAAAAGGCTAATTGCGCGATAATTAAAAGGGTCAGAAGGTGGCCCAGAGTTTCTAACAGGAACTACAGAGGAGGACTTCTAACAAGCAGGAAAGATCTCATTCTGTTCTTATCTGAATCTGTTCATTATCTATCTATCTATCTATCTATCTATCTATCTATCTATCTATCTATCTGTTTTTAAATATTTTAGTGAAATGTATTTTACTAGCCTATGAAGAAGCAAACATAAGAAATTAAGAAATGCCTAAAAAACTTAAAATTTTATTTTACCATCAAGAACTGCATTTTGGAGGCATAAACACTCAACGTAATTTATTTAGTATTTGTGAGGTTTGTGTATTTCATATCTATTCAAATTGAATGACGTTTTATTAATTTGGGAAGCCTTGCCCCATTGACAGGTCTTCAAACAACAGCCGACCATTTTTTTTCGACCGACATCAATAAAGTACGTAAATGTTCAAGTTTCACTAAATATTTGAATTTATTGACCACAAGGCACCCATAGGTTTTTAGTTTCGATCAACGGCAACGGTATACCCGATTCCCATCCTAGAAAGAGGATCAGTGTCCAAGATTTACGCACAACGACAGTTTTGTTGCCCTTTGGATGTGATTAGTGACTATTCACTGATGGGTAGACTGAAAATGAAACCCATCTTGTCTATTCAAGCGAGCGGCCCTTCCCATTTTGCACGTGGCGTCCTCTTTCCTTTCCGTTTCTGACCATTGTCTCTTTTTCTTTTTGGTGGGTTGACGGGTTTGGGGTTCAGCCTTAAATAAACACAGTTTATGCCCAACATCCGTCGCCAATCAACAACAAGAAAAAAAAAGCGTTTAAAAACTGTCTTGCGCCCGACTGGTTTTACGCTTGTTGCTAAAATTGTCAGGTGACAGTTTTATAGCATCTCCCAAAGTTGATATATATATATATATATATATATATATATATATATAGAGAGAGAGAGAGAGAGAGAGAGAGAGAGAGAGAGTGTGTGTGATTGCTACAAATAAGAACTTGTAATAGATTTAAAGAGTTTATTAGAAAATGTTTGTCAAAATTTGGGAGATGATTGTCGAAATTTGAAAGAGAGAGACTTTCAGAGAAGAGAAGGACAGGTAGAAAGAAAGAAAGAAAGAAAGAAAGAAAGAAAGAAAGAAAGAAAGAAAAGTAAGTTTGGTACAAAACTATATTCGATGAATACCTAAAATTCTGTTTACGAAAAATCTCTCTTTATCTCTCCCTTTCTTTCTTTCTTTCTTTCTCTCTCTCTCTCTCGCACACGCACATACACAGGGGTGCTCGCACGCACACATTTTGTTTGATAAAACAGTTCTTTAATCTTTCTACTTACAAGTAGAAATAATTTAATATTTGTTTCCACAGGCTGGCAATTTCAGTCTGTCAGTTAACTGCCATATATGAATACGCTTGGGAGATCATGTCTTGAAAGAGACATTACCAACTCTTTGCCATTACTTTCTGTGGTAGATTGGTTACCAACCAAAACTATAGAACCCAATATGTCCTGCTATTTAACCCTTAACTGGAGAGAAGAAAGGGCTTCATTTCTTGTTTGTGCGTAAGTGAATGCAACGAATTCAACTTGAATTCGAACTCGGCTCTCCGATTTCTCGTTCCGAGCCATTATCCACTGTACCACAACGCTCATCATGACAAACCCTTTAATTATTTTTCCTCTTTCTATGTGAACTGACATTCGTGGCCTTTCAAGAAATTGGCTTCTTTTGTGATAACTAAAATAAATACTAACCCGGATTTCTAATATATTTTACTATAACGAAAGTGAATGGCCACTTCCCAGTTATTTGTCAGCAAAGAAAGATGCCATCTCATTTTAACCCGGTGGCATATTAAACTCTTTTATTTAAACTAAATCTAGGCGCTTTAAGACGATTGCTCCTTTCTAGTGGATCTGATTGAGAACATTATTTATTCGTATCAATCCTTTGTATCTGCGAAAATGTTTCATTGTAATGCCACCATTACAAACAACATAAACTTACTTTTAACGAAGATTGGCTTCTGACAAGATCAATAGAGACACATTATGTCTTCCGTCATGTTTTAGCTCAGCGTTTTTCAAACTTTTCTTATCACATTTTAACAGATATATTTACCAAATTATGCAAAAATACGTTAAAATACAAAAAAGTTAATTTATTTAATAAAGTCGTCATTGGTTTCCAGACGATTTTGGAAACTCTTGCGTCTCTTTTGAACTGTTTCCCTGTTTAAGTTGGGTTTACGGCCATATCACATTGAATACACTGGTTCTCACTCGATCACCGAAGTTAAGCAACGTTGAGTCTGGTCATTACTTAGATGGGTGACCGCTTGGAAATACCAGGTGCTGTAAGCGTTTAGTGACGGATGTTCGTTGTGGTGTAGTGGATATCGGCTCGGAAAGAGAAATCGGTGAGCCGAGTTCGAATTCCAGTTGAATACTCTGCATTCACTTAAGCACTGGTACCCTTGGGAAAGGTATTAATCCGTCCCTTCCCTCCAGTTATGGGTTAAATAACAAGGGTAGGACTTGGGGACCCTGTCCTTAAAAACAAATCCCAATGAATCTTGATATTCGAAAAGAAAAAAGGCATTACTAGACACAAAACTTGCTGCCGTATCCTTGCCTTCAGTTCATCTTTTGTGTTACAAAAAGTCTTGTTGGTCTGTCGCCCAACCCTGCCCCACACATAATAATCAAGGGGGTTGCAGTCTGGGGAGTTAAGGGGCCAGATGTAAAATATTGTCTGATATCCATGTTTGGGTTTTTCTGCTTGTGTGGCATGGTACAGTATCATGTTGCCAGACCTTGGTTATTTCAGCAGCCACCCTCTTGACCCATGTAACCACTACACCCTCAAGAGATTTGATGTAGGTCTCCGTGAAGATAAATGAATGCATAATGTCACCATTACTAGTAATCATTCCAAACACCTTTGTCATCACCATCAAATTCATCTAATTCTTTCTGAATATTTTGAATCCTAGATATACATATTTATATGTTCTTTCTAAATTTTGAAACTTTCAGTGTCTCTGGTTTGTGCGCATGTGTAATCATGATAATATAAATAGACCAAAATATATATGTATATCTATTCATTGAAACATGTTTTGCTGAATAATATAGACTTTTTTTTTATAATAATTCCTGTTCACTTAAACAATACGGGAAGATACTTGTTGACAACACCAATATACTACACTGCTAGAATAATAAACAAAAGATTATCGAAGCCCTATGTATCAAAAACAACCAACCAACCAGGACTAAAAAAAATATTACTAGTGTAGCAGGAACGTTTTGAATTACATTGCACCAACATTTAATGTCATGCTGAATCTCTAACATTTCTGGTTAGCTCCCTTATTTTGGAACGTTTCTGGGAAAAAACAGCTGATAGATTTAAAATTTAAATTAGTTATATCAGAGTGTTCAAGTATGTTTTTAAAAAATATTTTCACAACGATCACATTTACAATAGGTTTGTCATTGCAATAAAAACCCTGACGATGATACCGGCGGTGATTGAAAGTGCTGGGTACGGTGCTTTCCTTGAAGAATTTCAACATAACGTCAATATGCAGATTAGAGAATTAGGAAGGATAATTATGAAAATAAACATAATATGTCTATATTATTCAATGAAACATGTTTGGATACATCATATATATATGTGTGTGTGTGTGTGTGTGTGTGTGTGTGTGTGTGTGTGAGATATATCTGTTAAACAATTACAGAAGTTGCACGATTTAATGGTTGCTCATGGCCGTTGAATTCAGGTTAGGGTTAGGGTTAATGTTTTCAATGCTGAATTATAAAGCCTGAAAATCTTTTAATTTTTTAGATTGTTGCTACACGATCTTCCTATCTCATATGTATTAGGTTGTTACAAAAACAATGCTTTATTTCAGGAACATAATTTTATTCTTGCAAAATTAAGGATAAAAATGTTGAAATTAGTCAAAATACGAGCCTTGAGCATCTATGCATCTCTGCCATCGACTGACGAGGTTATTTATTCCTCGTTGATAAAAACTTACAGGCTGTGATACAACTAGATCTTTGAAAGCTTGTTCCACCTCCGATTTGGACAGAAACATAGTGCCATTTAAAAGAGTGTTTAAGTGCTTAAAAGAAAAGATAATCAGTGGGTGAACGATCAGGAGAATGTTGAGGATCTTGTATCCCAAGTCTGTGAAATATTGCAGCGTCATTCTTGCAACATGTGTCCGCGCATTATCGTGGAGAAGAATTCGACCATTTTGATTCACTAATGCACGTCTCATTTTTTTTTTTTTTTTTTTTTGCAAGCGAGCATGCATTTCAGCACGTTGAAAATGAAATTAAAATATGGAATAAGAGCCAGACATAACGTGGAGTATAGTGAAAACAGCCAAGCCTAACAACGGTGGCAAAGTATGTAGACTGTGCCAGGAAGAAAAGTTAGCGATTATGCTATTCTCAAACGAAAATGAATTATTGAATGAAAGAAGAGAAATTATGACTAAGTGTAACCATACCAAAAATAACTATTAGGGTCATATAACCATGGATAAAAAAGTTCTAATTTTTTGTAATTTTAAAAATCGCGCCTTCAAAAGTTCTCCGTTACGTGAGAGTTCTTAAAAAGAAAAGGTAAACGGTAAAATCAGTTATTGCAAATTGCCTGAAGACACCACATGGTAGAAACCTAGGCGGCATAATAACTCGTCCACAAATGAAGAATATATATATATATATATATATATATATATATATATATATATGTATATATATATATATATACAGTACTGTGCAAAAGTATTAAGACAAGAATTATTTTATCTTTTATGAGGCATATTTACAGAAAATAAACAATTTAATTAAAGTAATTTTATTTGGTTTACTCAACAAATGATCTAACAAGAAAAATACTTGTTACAAAATAAATTTAATATTCATTATTAGCCTTTTTTTATCACAGCCTTAATTCTGTCAGGCATTGACATCACAAGGTTCTTTAATGTATTTAATGATATCTCCTGCCAAGCAGCTTGTATTTGTTCCCAAAGTGTGTCTGGCGAAGTAACATTAGATTTATCAATTCGAGAGAGGGGGGAATAAGAAAAAAAAGTTAGTCATATCCAAGGATAATAAAATAATGAGTAGTTTCAAAATAACTTGTGTAATAGAAAATAGGAAAAGTTGAATATAACTTCTTTTTAATACATTTCTTTTGCACCTAGTTTTAAATAATCAGTATTTATTAGCAATTTACTTGGCTTTTCACCCTGTATTTGAATTTCAGTGAGGTTTTTAGGAAAATCACTCCTGTCCTAATACTTTTGCACACTACCGGTAGTGCGCAAAAGTGTTAGGGCAGGTGTTATTTTAAACTTTATTTTGATGTTTCATAGTTCTTGTCTTAATAGTTTTGCATATATATATATATAGGCTGGAACACATAACCACACAGAAATGGCGGGGTATATGTGTTTGTGTGTGATGGACTGTGGGAGTTGCCGATTTGTTTGTCCCTTTATTCTAGTTTCACAATGGTGCTGACTGTTCGTTTCCCCCTCCTTAAAATCACAATTTTTGTCGCCTTTAAAATCAGACACCGATCTGAACATGTGGGACTGTCACAGTCATTTGTCTTTTATTTACTTACCTTTCTGTTTATTTAGGTTTTACTTACTGCGACTTTATTTACGTCGACTTTTTGCTTCTCTTTGCGGAATAAGGGTGTGGTTGGGATGACAGGTTTTCCCAAATAATCGGGTGACAAGGCAAATATCAGCGAACAAAAGAGAAAAAAAGGATCCATGTTAACTGAGCAGAAACAGAAAAAAAAAGAAAAGATTTAGTGAGTGCGTAGGTGGGGGAAAGAATTCCCGTGTCGTAGAAAACAAAATGTTAAGCAACCAGAGGCACACACGCATTCATCACACACACACACACACACACACACACACACACACACACACACACACACACATATATATGTTTAAACATTATTCTTAATCGATATTCGTATTTGAGTAGATATTCTGTTTTTAATCAAACTATATTTGTTTCTTCCGGCCTGATTATTTATGATAAATTTTTGTTACAAAAATACGTGTCATTCAGGCCGGTAAAAACAAATATACTGTTTGATTAAAAACAGATTTTCTACTTAAATACGAGTATCGATTAAAAATAATGTTTAAATAAATAATTTCAATATGTCGGTTGTTAAACCATTTCGTTAATCTTCGGAATTTTCTGTAATATATATATATATATATATATATATATATATAACAACATTATGAAAATGACTGATTACTTGTTGAATTACATGTTTCATGCTCAGAATATTGTCGTGCACACGTAAGCAAACTGCAGATGAACTTCTCATCTGCTTTAATCAATGATTGTCAAATGATTTCAATTTCAGAATTTAATCCCATTTTTTGGTGTTTACTCTAAAAGCTATGTGCTTCCTCAGATTCAGGTTTAAAATGAATTTTAAAAAATGAAAGATCTTTCATGAAGCACTTATTTTAGTTTTAATTTCTAGTTAAAAGTCAATCAGTTAAGTGCTATACGTGATACACGCTTTGGGCGATCATGTCTCGGAAGAGATACACGCTTTGCCCATTCAGTCATGTCTCGAAAGATTATCCCACAGTAGGTTGCCATTGCTTTCTGCGGTAGATTGGTTGCCAGCCAAGGCTATAGAACCCAATTTATCCTTTTAAAAGACAGTCTTAAAAAAAACTTATAAAACTCTTTAAAAGACATTCATTAATTGTAGAAATGTTCTTGTCTTACTTCATAATTAAATTTTTTTTTTAATCGTATCACCCCGAGCAAGGCGGTAACACCACTGATGTGCAGGGGGGCTACATAATAGTAAAAGGAATGGACATGCCTTCAGATCCTACTGTACAAACGCTGGTGTCCCTCAGGGCTCTATCCTAGGTTCAACGCTCTTCCTTATTTTCATAAATGATCTCCCAGACGCGATCAAGTGCCAAGTAGGCATCTACGCAGATAACACCACAATTTACTCTCGCATCAGTAAGAAATCCAGCGTGGCAGACAAACATAACCTCGTTGCTCATCTTGAAAGGGATCTGCATTCTGTGGTGGATTGGGGTAAAAAGTGCTTGTAAATTTCAATGCGTCTAAGACCAAGCTGCTGTCTGTCAATCATCACAGGCAACCTCTCCAGCCTCCCATAAGCATGGACCAAGCAATACACTGCGCCTCGTCGGCCTTACCCTCTCTTCTGATCTCAAGTGGAACCTTTACATTGAGTCCATAGCTAAATCCACTGCTAGGAAGGTTGGGTCACTGTGTCAGGCCAGGATGCTTTTTCCGCTTGAATCCATCCTGCATATATACAAATTAACCTTTCGTCCGTGCATGGAGTACTGCTGTCATCTATGGCCAAGCGCCCCTGCTGTTCATCTCAGTGTTCTTGACAGGCTCCAAAGAAGAATCAGTCATGTGATAGGTACCGACTTGGTTGCTCGACTCCAGCCACTTTCCCACCGAGGGGATGTGGCTTCCCTCTGTCTGTTCTATAAATACTTTCATGGCGTCTGCTCCAACGAACTTAAGTCACTGAGGCCCCTGCAACAAGTGTTTACAAACTAGCAACTGGGTCTCACCCATTCACAGTTAGATCAACCAAATGCAGACGACAATTCTACTCCTGCAGCTTCTTTTCTCGGACTTTCTGAAATTAGCGTAGACCCTGCTGTAACAATAAAAGATTTAGAGCCCGAAGAAGCTTATAAATACCTAGGTGTAAATGAAAGTGAAAAGATTCACCATAAAAAAATGAAAGAAATAGTGCGTAAAGAGTACTATGGAAGGCTACGACTGATATTAAAAACTGAATTGAATTCTTAGAACAGACGTATGGCCATTAATAGCCTTGCAATCCCAGTTGTCCAATATAGTTTGAACATCTTAAACTGGACTCTAAACGACGTCAGGCAATGGATTCTGAAACAAGAATGCTTCTTTCTAAACATAAGATGCATCATTCAAAGGCTGATGTAGACCGTCTATACATACCCCGTAAAGAAGGTAGAAGAGGACTTATTCAGCTAGAAATGTCATACAAGACAACAACTATTGGCTTACTAACATACATAGAAACAACAAAGGATTGGATGATACAATTAGTAAGGCAACATGAAGAAAGAAAGAAAAAATATTCAATAATAAAAGAAGGCAGTAAATACAAACAAGATTTACATTTAGTAGACTCTGTAGAAAAGCAAAACAGAAGCTAAGCACCAACTATTGCGGCAAAAAATATAAAATATGAAAGCCAAAGATAAAGCTCTTGAACAGATGAAACAACGCTGGCAAGACAAACCTCTGCATGGCCAATAACCAGAATGTGCCAATAAATCCAATGTTGATAAAGTTAATACTCATCGATGGTTACGTGCTTCTGGATTAAAGTCTGAGAATGAAGGCTTTATTCTTGCAGCGCAAGACCAAAATCTTTTCACTAGAAACTTTCAGGCAAATATTATGCATAATAATATGGATCCAAAATGCAGGTTTTGTGATAAACACCAAGAAACAATAGACCATCTAATCTCAGGCTGTTCTGTACTTGCTCCAAATGAATATAAAAATCGCCACGATAGAGTTGGGCAATATTTACATTGGACAATATGCAAACACTATGGAAAATCTGTAAACAAACATTGGTATGACCATCACCCATCCCCGGTTACAGAAATAGAAGATGTCACCCTTCTATGGGATTACACCATCTACACAGACAGAAAAATTGAAGCAAATAGGCCGGACAAAAAAAAATCAAAAAGAATAAGCTTGTCTATTAATTTATATGACTTGTCCAGCGGATTGTAACATAGCAACCAAGGAATTTGAAAAACTGTCAAAATATAAAGACCTGGAAATTGAAATAGAAAAAATGTGGAAATTGAAAACAAGAGTTGTGCCAGTGATAGTAGGTGCACTTGGAATGATAAAAAATGGAACAAAAAAACACATTGAAAGAACCCCTGGACACCTCAGCTTAAGAGATATACAAAAAATTGTCTTGTTAAGTACAGCCCACACACTAAGGAGAACTTTGTCTATGATACAAGTAAAGATACTGTGGTGGCCTTCTGCACGATTAAATTATTTTTAATATACATAAAAAATTGTTATGCTTCTCAATCAAAGAATTCATATATGTTGATAAGGTAAGTCTTTTAATGGTTGAATAGCTTGATAAAATTATATTTTTGCTCTCTCTTAATAATCTGTTCCCTTTAGGGAAGCAGTTATATAACAATGAAGAAAATATAATCTCTGTTGAATAATCAAGCTTATTCAGTGTCATTAAGTTTAGCTGCTAATATATAAATTTGATGGAACTAAAATATTTGTTTGATTCTTATTGCACTAATACTAGAAATGACATTACCAGTTTTAATATAAAAATCATATTTGGAGGTTTGGTTTGCTGTTCTGTGTCAATTTTCTTCATGTTTTCAATCAGAATTTCAAGAGTATTTTGGTCGGTTACATTTTTAGAAACCTTATAGTTCCATATTGTTTTAATTTCCACATCTCTACAAAACACAATCAGATTCAATTACAAGAGACAGATTGATTTTTGGATGTGGGGATTTGATGCTGCTGCATATAATAAGTGTTCCTTGCTGCATAAAAACATTCCAGTAATTTCTATCAAGAAAATTTAATTTGCCTTCTACATCATTAATATTATGCAATGTCTTCTACATTTTATAAGCTAAGTCATCAGTAATACTTTTATTTAAAGCACTTTTAAGGGCAGAATTCTCCAGTCAAATTCTCCTAGAATCTGGTGACTCTCTAGAGGTGCTGAATGATGATAAATATGAGGGACGGTTTGAGAAAATCCTAGGAATAGCACCATCCTGAAGATGTGTTTTTTGAAGTATAACTTCATTTTTATTTCTAACCGTTTTTTTGGTCAAATGCTGACGATTCTCTCCTTATGTTCTCCTGTCGAAAATGGAGTTCACATGCCTAAAAAAACATTTAAAACCAAACCTATTTTAAATGCTTGTGAAAATCTAAGAATAAATTCATTCAGTAAAAATTTAAAATATGAAGCATTTTTCTTACAATTCTAGGAAAGGTGAAGTTTTTTGATATTTAAAGGAATATGATTTAATTTATTAATTCAACAAAATGATTATCAGTGACGAAGCTAAGTAGAAATAAAGAGAGAAGTTTTATACATTTTTAAATCAAAATAACAAATAAAAAACATTTTTATGAATAAAACCATTCTAAAAAATTGTTAGACTATTAGGATTATATGCCTATAAAAATATTCCCTGATAAATTTATATCGAAAATTTGGTTAAAGTTTTTTTAATGAGTTTCTAGCTTTTAAAACCATTCGCAAATTTTTTAACGTTTTGTGAATTACAAAGTGAAATTAATTTAATCCTTAAAGTTTCTTTTATTTACAAATAAAACAATTCTAAAGAAATGTTAGAATTATATTTTATGGCTATAAAATATTCCTTTATTAATTTATTTTGAAAATTTCTTTAAAGTTTATTTTTTAAAAATGATTTTTTAGCTTTTAAAAACAACGTGAGCGATAAAGTCATGTTGAATTAACTTTCTCGCTAGATGTTATAACTTTCTGTTGTGAATTACAAAGATATGAAATTGATTTAATCATAAAAGTTTCAATTATATTTACTTAGTTTTTAATACAAAGAACATATTCACTCTGCTGAATTGAGTAGGTAAAAAATGTCTTTTTTAATACGAATCCAAAACATCAGATAATTCTTTATCATTCGGAAAAGAAAATACATGAACTTTTGGGCTGCTTTTATAATTTCCTTTGCAATTTGGTACAACACATCTGTAAGGCATTGTTTTTGTTTATAAGTTAATGCAATATTTAAAAGAAAAAACAGACAATTTAAAATCACCGTGAAAAATTTAAATACTCAAACGACTTGTTGAAAGTTAGGACTTAAGATACAACATGTATCAGGCGTTCACTTTTCGATGATCTCGACATGGTGCCGTAGCTGAGAGAATAGTTCTTAAACAGTGAGCTAGGTTCAAAACCTGCAATTTTGATATGGAAAAACGAGAGCGTTCCGTCAGGCCTCTAGTCATTGATGATGAACAAATCAAAACGCCGAGTCAAAATGACCTATGACGCAACCCGAAACATTGTAGAGATACTCCGCGTATCACACATGAGCCTTGTATGATATTTAAAAACATTTACTGAAACGCAACGATGTATGGCGGCCACAGGATTTAACTAAAAAGAATTAAATGGGTCGCATTTTCATCTGCGACTTTTTCTGTTTAGACGTAACAAAAATTACCCATTTTTAAAAGTACAAATACTGGTGATGTTAAATGGATCGTTTATAACAATGAAGAGAGAAAGGAGACCTTGGGAAAAACGAAAGAATCCACAGTTCACCAGACCAAAAACCAGACTGCATCCGAAAAGAGTCACTATCATTGTCTGTTGGGATTAACAGATCTTTGTGCATAACGAATTATTCCTGCAAAAATGGACGTTGACTTCGGGCACAACATACTCTGATGTGTAATTTGGACCGATTAAGGGCAGCAATTGATGAAAAGGGCCCAGAATGGTCCAACTGAAAGACTATCGTCTTTTATCAGAAAAACGCCAGGTGTCACGTTTTTTGCAGAACTGGCAGCAATTTCTGCAGCTCGACTGGAATGTGCATCTTTGACCTTACAGCTTTGGATTACCACTTGTTTTTAAAATATCACCTGAAGAAGAACAGTACTATTTTGAAACATGAACATTTTTGTATATAGTGATATAATGCTTTTATAAACCATTGTAATAACAAAATTACAATATTAAGCTCTACTTTGTATTGAGCACTCTTTATAAAATTAAATGCATGAATAGTGGGCATTAATTAACCTGTTCTTTCACTCTTTCACTTCCTTATATATATATATATATATATATATAGTTTTAATGTATGCCATATTTATAGATTAAAGTGGTCAATATTAGGGATGGAGCTTATGTAAATATAAGTGCACGTTGAATTCAACACCCAGACGTAACACTCTCATGGTAAACGCAATCGTCAGGACATATATATATATATGAGAAGAAATTAGGGCAGACACGTTATTTCACGGTAAATCGGAAGTATTTGGCCTATTTCAGGCCAACCATCATCAGCTTCCATCTTTATTGTACAGAAGATTTTACACGAATGAAATTCACAAAATTCTTTTAAATTTTCTCTTTTAAGGGAGCGATCTTTATTTTATTCCGTTTGTTTTTAGACCTTTGTGAATTTCATTCGTGTAAAATCTTCTGTACAATAAAGACGGCAGCTGATGATGGTTCGCGTGAAATAAGCCTATACTTCCGATCTACCATGAACTAACATGTCTGCCTTAATTTTTTCTTATATTTGCTCTATATGTATTTATATACTTATATATTTAGAGCTCTGTATGTACAGAATACTCGTTTGGATTCTTCTATACCCACACCGCATGCTGATATATATATATATATATATATATATATATATATATATATATATGTGTGTGTGTGTGTGTGTGTGTGTGTGTGTGTGTGTGTGTGTGTGTGTGTGTGTGTTTTGTTCACGTGCGTGTGTATCGAAGTAGACGTACTTATTAATAACTATGTTTAATGAATATATAAATATATTAAATAGTAAACATGTCTATATACCATACGTGCGTGCGAGTGTTGTGTGTGTATATGTGTGTGTTTGTGTGACTAGAGACCTTAACGCTAATACCAGCCTTTAATCCTAATTTTAGTTTCCCTTAACCCTTACCTGTAATCCTAATCCATAACAGAATATTTAAGGCATTTGTAAAAAAGTCACATGAGAAATCGCGCTAAACCGTATAACGCTATTCTTAAAGCAGTTTTTTAAACTCCATCTGAAAGAGGCAAATTTAATCTTTCTATTGATATAAACATTAAATATATATTGACATTGATTAGTAATTTTTATTGATTTATACTTATTAAGATTCTGTGTTTTTAGAGAAACGTGACAAAACGTTTAATGTTTTCAAAAAATTATTTTTAATGAGGTTAAATGAAAATAAATCTTTTCTAATTCACGTTAATAGCATTTAAATTAAATAAATAGTTTTGTAAATCATAAAATTATCTTCTACATGCAACTGGTATCCACTGACTTGCCACTTAATCAATTTTAGGAATTCTACTCACTATATCAATCAATTAAGTGCCATACGTGATACACACTTGGGTGATGATGCTTTTTCAGAGACATGACTGACTGGGCAGAAGATTATCCCACAGTAGGTTGCCATTACTTTCTGCGGTAGACTGATTGCTATCCAATGCTATAGAAACCAATCTGTTCTGTTATTTAACTCATAACTGGAGGGAAGAGACGGGCTAATACCTTTCCCAAGGGTATTTGCGCGTAAGTGAATACAAGGAATTCGACTGGAATTCGAACCGGATGTGCGTTGTGGTGCAGTGTATATCGACTTGAAACGACAAATCAGGAAGCCGAGTTCGAATTATAATTATACTCATGGCATTCACTTACGCACAAATACCCTTGGGAAAGGTATTAATCCGTCTCTTCCCTCCTGTTATGGGTTAAATAATAATATAGATTGGGTTTTATAGCCTTGGTTGGTTATACGTGTATTACGTATGGCACTTAACTTAGTTAGAATCATGATTAAAGCTTCTGGGCATAAAGTGGGGGATCAGTTTTATATTGTTATGAAGTAATAAACATCCCCCATTAATTACTTTTTAATAATATAATACATCCCTTCCCCTTCTAGTTATGAGTCAAATAACAGGACAGATTGGGTTTTATAGCCTTGGCTGGCAACCAGTCCACTGCAGAAAGTAAAGGCAACCTACTGTGGGATAATCTTCTGTCCAGTCAGTCATGTCTCTTTCGAGACATGATTGCCCAAAGTGTGTTTCACGTATGGCACTTAACTAACTCACTATATGAAAAATACATTTGAACTACTTTTTGACAAAAAATATACCAATACTGATTACACTTAACATATAAATAGTATTCCGGTATCCCAAGCCAAACAATAAACACTTATCGTTTATGTTTTTAATAACCACAGACTTTAGAATTTGTAGGGAACTGATTAACGAATGATACTTCATTTATTCTTTTTCAAAGTTTTCATAATTCGTTCAAACGTAAGAACTCATTTTTCTTACCTAAGTTTAAGTGAATTTTGAAAAATAAAAAAAAGTCTTTCTTGAAGCTTTCATTCTAGCTTTAAGTGAAGACTAAATGATTTATCATTTCCAGTAACCAAAATACTCAGTGTATTTCAAATAGAAATGACATTGATTGGAATCTCAAATTTTATAGGGTTTTCAAAAGTTATCATTCTTTGTCCATTTTGATAGACTAACAACTTTGTAAAAAAAAGTTGATTCTCGGCTTTAAAATCTTACAAAAATGAAATATATATCTGTGACACATTAGTTTTAGAAAATAGCAAATTTAAAGGTAAATTACTCTAATTTGAAACAAGCATTACATGTTTATAGAATGAAATTTAGAATAAAAGTATTTCTTAATCAAGGAGCTCTGATATTTCTGACCTGTAAAGAGATTAATGACAGCTAGATGTGGTGATAAGCTAAGTATGGTTAACCAGAATAGCCATAACTGCCGAAATTTTTCTTGTAATAAGAAAAAACCGTGAAATAGTGACCTTTTAATGTCACATACGACATATCATACTTAATTAAATGAACCTTCATACAAACACAAAAAGAAATATTATTTTAATATCTTTTATCTCAAAGATTTGTATTAATCTTTTCAATTTTTGATTAATAAATATAGTCTTCACTTAATGACTTAATAACCTAACTGCAACAAGGCTTTGAAAAAATCTAAAATATTTTTGAAACTTCATAAATTATCATAATTTAAAAAAGAAAAATGAATGCAATTCTTGTAAAAATACATTATTCATAAAAAATTCATTTTTCTTCAAACCATAATGTCCTTAAAACACACACATACCACACACACACACACACACAAAAAAAAAAAAATAAAAGCTTATTTAATTAAATATTATAATTTTATTACATGTTTTATTTTACTATTCGGAGCAAGTTTTCGGAAAAAAGGCTAACTGTTAAAAAAAAAAAAGATGATTTCCATTCCCCAAAGAGTCCGAATAAAACAAATTTTCGAAACGAAATTTAATTTCTTCAAATTTCAAGAAATTACGTGTAAGGAAAAGATATGTGAAAAAAATATTTTTATCAAGATTTTCTAAAAATAATAATTACAAAAATAACTTAATCATTTGTAAAATATGTCCTGAAAGTTTGATTAAAATCCGACAATTATTTGATTTTTGCAAAAATGTCCAAATCAATGTACTTTAACCGGAACAAAAGCGCTTCATAATATTACATTCAGTTATGGGCCACACACGCTTGGTCGATCATGTCTCGAAAGTGACTTGACTAACTGAGCAAAAGTTTTCCTCCAGTAGGTTGCCGTTACTTTTTGCGGTAGACTGGCGGCCAACCAAGGTTAGAGAACACAATCTGTTATTTGACCCATAGCAGGAAGAATAAGATCTTTCTCAAGGGTATTTGCGCGTAAATGAATGCTATAAATTCCACTGAAATTCGAACTTGACTCTGATTTCTCGTTCCGAGCCAACATTCATTGCATCACACCGCACATCGTCAGTCGTACATTATCCATAGTAAAAATTTGGTTAATCACTGGCAAAAAAAAACAAAACAAACAAAACAAGATTTTTTATCAAAATTTCGAACATGTTAAAAAGGATTTTAAAAATTGAAAAAAAAAAGATTAATAAAAATACTTTGATCTTTCCTCTTAATAATGACAAACATTTTGACAGAAAACTTTATTTTTATTAAGTTTGGCTCCGTTTTCCTTCTGTTATGCTGTTTTTTTCGGCGAATTAGTGGATATACCTATATTAAAAGGAAACCTGACATATTTCATGTAAAATAGAGAAAGAATTAAAGGAATATAATGTTGCAATATCCAAAATGCTCTTCGCCTTTTATCAACAAAAGAAACAGAATTAATGGCAAAGTAAAAACTTGATTCGTTTAAATTTGACGTTAAAAAACCGACATTTTGTACAATTGGTCATTTTTAAAGTTGAAAAAATTCGATTGTTCATTTCAGAGAATCATTAATTTACCAAAAATCATTTTTAGAATATTTTTTCTCATTTTTTTCCCTTTCTGTTATCGCTAACAATCGCCAGAACCACTCACAGGATTTTACCCCCTCCAAAAATATTTACCCAATTTCAGGTGCAGTTTTTGTTGCCTTGTTTACAGCTATAATTAAGCCCTTAAATACTTTCTCTTTCCTTTTTTTATGTTGATCTTTGCTCTCTCGCTTTGTCATTTCTCTCTTTACCTTTGACAGGTACAACATTCCGTTACCTGCTCATGATGAATCATCCGAAAAAACGCGACCCTAACAACGTGGCTTATGCTCCTAAAAAGACAACCAGAACAGAATCGTTATTATTGTTTCTTAACGATTTGGCATAGTGAGTAAAAATAAACTTCCAGTAATGGTGCTAAAATTTAAAACTGTAATTTATTAACGCTTTTAAAACAACCGTATTGCATATATTCGATGCTAGATTGTCTACGGATCTATTTTTATTTACATTGTTCAGACTGTTATCCTCATCTTTATTATCATACTCATGACGTGTTTGGACGATTTACGCTCCGACCTTCTTCAGGTGATATATATTGGAATTTTTTTCTGGATATCTCAATTTCAGTTACATAACTCTCCAAGTTTTTTGTTCACCTTTGCCGTAACCAGGTATTGAACTTGCAACTCAGATCCCTGGATTACTTCAACCAACGTTTTTATCCACTGGCCGAAGTGTCCTTAAGATACTTTGCAACAGTTTTAATCTCTCAAATAAGAAATGCAATCTCGTATACACAAATCTACGCCAAGGCGCTCTTTTCCTCTAAAGCCATGGTTCCCAACCGTGGGGTAAATTACACCAGTGGGGTAATGAGCCCATATTTTGTGGGTAATGGATGTGTGGTTTGGGAACTTCAGGACAATATTGCTTCATTTTGTGAGAAATTAGAACTATGGACCAGGCGTATTGGAAAGGGAATTTTTGCACAATTTTCTGCATTGGATGCCTTCCTTGATAAATTTAATTCTGAATACATCCTCAACCACATGAATACAGACATCAGTGATCACCTAAATGGCCTCTTGGAAAACTTACGTAAGTACTTTCCAAACTTGAATAATTCCAACAATGAATGGGTAAGAAATTCATATCTTGTGAGTGAAGATATCATTCCTGATGAGGACTATCCCGCAAAAGAAGAATTTCTCACACTCAGGATGAACAATGCATGGAAGCATTTGTTTGAGACCAAGTCTGGTCTAGACACCTTTTGGATCTCTCGTCTGCAGGATATACCAACACTAGCTTCTAGAGTAATACAACTTCTCATTGAATTTTCAACCACTTATCTATGTGAACAGGCTTTTTCTACTGTCCTTGGAATGAAGACCAAGAAACGTAGCAGACTCAACGTGGCAAACGACACCCGAATAGCCCTTTCAGTCACAAAGCCAAGAATAAAAAAATTGGCACAGGCAATACAAGCTCAACACTCACATTAAGAATCACGGCTAGTTTACGGCTACTATACCTCTGATTATTATAGATTAGTACTATTGTATTAAATAATTTCCATTAACTTTGTCTGCATTTGATGTATGAAAATATAATTACTTCTTTTCCTATATTACGGGTATTTGTTGATTGGGGTAATGCATAATAGTGAAATTGTATTTTGGGGTATTCGCAGCAAAAAAGTTGGGAACCTATGCCCTAAAGGGTTAAGTGACTCACCTTGAGATTAGAGAACACACACATAGATAAAACTGCATGCTAGCGTCTCTTAGTCAATCCAATCAAAATTCTTTTTCTTTTCTAAATTGCGAGTAATAACACTTTCACTATGTCAGACGCACGACCATTTTCATGCATATTGAACTATAATAATTAAGTGGGTAAGAGTCTGGGAGTTAGATGTCAAAATGTAATGATGTGATGCGGTCAGAGATATTGTCTGACAGCCATGACTGGGTTATCCTGCTTGGGTGGCATGGTGCAGTGTCTTGTTGCTTGTAGGCCTTTTCTGTTGGAAGATTAATAGAGGCCTAATATCGCCATTGCTAGTGATCACTCCAAACACCATGGTGTTGACCGGATATATCAACCAACTCTTTCCGAATTCTCTTCACTGTTCTCAGATTGACATCCAAACACTCTGAAATGTTCGTATTGTAGCTTCCAGTGAAAATGCCAAGCAGTACGGCTTGCCGTTTTCAAATTTCTGGCGGAGTGAATTGCGTCATAGTGCTATTTTCTGATAGACACTGCCCAACTGACCCTACTATATTGTGTAAATTACAACCCCTTTAAAAAATAACAACGTGCATACGTGACACTAAAGTTATAAAATCGCGACAATTTACCCATTGCACTCTGCATTCTTAAATCTCTCACGAGTTAAGCATTGTCTGATTTATAGTCCCTAGTCTGTCATCAATCAACAAATGGTAAACACAATAAATGTTTTAGTAGCAGTTGCAGATCGCCCAGAATCTTCTCCTAAATTAGGTTGCCCATTTTTACACTTTTCATAAATTTGTGGCGTTTTTCATTAATGTAAGAAAACCGAATGCATGGTCATCAGCAAAAAGAGCAGCCCCCAAAATGCCAAATACAGGTGGAGGATACTAAAATCAAGCAGGTACAAAAATTTAAATACCCGCGAAGTGTTCTAACCGAAGACGGAAAGTGCAACTAAGAGATCCGAAGGCGAATTGGCATGGCGAAGGACGCGTTCCAGAAGCTAAGTAAAGTATTAAGACACAGGAAACTTTCACTAAAAACAAAGAAGAAAGTGCTAGATTGCTATGTGGTGTCAGTTCTTCAATACGGTAATGAATGTTGGACAATATCATCGAAAATGAAAGAAAAACTTGAAACAGCGGAAATGTGGTCCTACCAACGGAAGCTCCGGATATCATGGATCCGAGCATGTGAGCAATGATAAGGTTTTAGAAAGAATTGAAAGAAAAAGGAAATTAATATTGAGCATCTGGAAGAGACAACTGAAGTTCCTGGGACAAGCAATAAGGAAGGAAGGCTTAGAGAACCTGATACTAACAAGCCAGAGAGAGAGAGAGAGAGAGAGAGAGAGAGAAGGGGGGAAGCAGCGAATAACATATTTGAAGGGCCTCATAAGGTGGATGACAGAACAGTTTTTTTTTCATATCTATCTATCTATCTATCTATCTATCTATCTATCTATCTATCTATCTATCTATCTGTCTGTCTCGCCTGTTCATATCTATCTATTCTTAAATCCCATTTTGTTTTCATCCTTTCACTAATCCCTCAATATTTTTTTTTTATTCCCTAGAGAACTTCAGAGCCGAACAGAATTAAAAATTGAAGAACAGCCAAAGACTGACGAGAAATTAAAGGTTAACAGAAACATAAAAATAGAACGAAACTTTGTTAAAATAAAAATTAAACTAATAGACCGAAAATTATATTAGTTAACGGATTCAATAATCTAAGAAAACAACTAGGAATGGCGTATAGTTCTGAATTTTACAGTGAGTAAAATTCTGCTATTTACATTCGGCCATAATAGAACGATTATGTTTTTGTGACACATGCCGCCATTAAAATATTGATATGCGTTAGTATACTGCGAATTCCAGTTAAATCATCTTTAAATATTTTTTATTCGATACCACAGGGGATAATCTGATGACTTTAACAAATTTAATTGTAACAAGTCGAAATACGCGCTCAAAAATTAGCTTTTACTACGATTGTAGTTCTTTATGTATTGAGATGATACTCTTCGCTTTTGTAGTGAATGGTAATTGTGCGAATACAACTTTAAACAGATTTTTGTGTTTGGTACAAGGCCAATTGTGAGGAAAGAAGAATGTGCGACATTAATCACTCAAGTGGAGAAAGGCAGCCTGCATTTTTTTGTAATTCTGCATTCGAATTTTTGACATTTGTACAAAAGCCCGAACACCAACCTCTGGATCGATTTAGAAACATAACAAGCAGGCCTTATGTGTGTTGTAGTGCAGTGGATATCGGCTCGGAATGACAAATCAGGAAGTTGAGTTCGCATTCCAGTTGAATTCCTTGCATTTACTTAGGAGCAAATACCCTTGGGAAAGGTATTAATCCGTCTCTTCTCTCCAGTTATGGGTTAAATAATAAGAGGAAATTGGGTTCTATAGCCTTGGCTGGCAACCAGTCTATCGCAGAAAGCAATGGAAACCTACTGCTGGATAATCTTCTGCCCAATCAATCATGTCTCGAAAGAGACATGATTGATGCAATCATGTCTCGAAAGAGACATGATTGCCCACACGTCTATAACGTATGGCACTTAACAGACTTACTGATATTTTTACTGCATCTAGTAAATAATTTTCAATATATATATATATATATAAATTGTATCTAGAAATAAATCAACACAAAAGAAAATTGCAAGATTTGTTATCTGAAATTAGTAGAAACATTTTATAATTTATCTAAAATTGGTAGAAATATTTTACAATTTATCTAAAATTGGTAGAAACATTTTATAATTTATCTAAAATTGGTAGAAACATTTTATAATTTATCTAAAATTGGTAGAAACATTTTATAATTTATCTAAAGTTGGTAGAAACATTTTATAATTTATCTAAAATTAGTAGAAACATTTCATAATTTATCTAAAATTGGTAGAAATATTTTACAATTTATCTAAAATTGGTAGAAACATTTTATAATTTATCTAAAATTGGTAGAAACATTTTATAATTTATCTAAAATTGGTAGAAACATTTTATAATTTATCTAAAGTTGGTAGAAACATTTTATAATTTATCTAAAATTAGTAGAAACATTTTATAATTTATCTAAAATTGGTAGAAATATTTTACAATTTATCTAAAATTGGTAGAAACATTTTATAATTTATCTAAAATTGGTAGAAACATTTTATAATTTATCTAAAATTGGTAGAAACATTTTATAATTTATCTAAAGTTGGTAGAAACATTTTATAATTTATCTAAAATTAGTAGAAACATTTTATAATCATTTTTTGATTTTATTAAACTTATACTGGACGTCTTCTAATGATTCCAGTTCTTCTCTCTAACATTCTATCTACACAGATTTTTGGCAAACGGTCGATTGTCAACTGATCCATCTGATTTTCTGTGTTTTTCTTTGAATTCTGTGTTTGTCCGACGATAAACTCAAAATATCTTGTTTGAATGATGTCCTGCGGTCAAAGGTCAATGGTTGATGCTTATTTATACGTTTTTCGGAGAAGGTATGGGCAAGTTGGGTCTTTGAGAGTAAAGCATCTATGAACGCCGTCATTGGAAGTGAGAGAAATTACATGAAGTTGTGCATGAATGAAATCTTGCAAGTGTAAAATTGGCTGATTAGAGGAAATCTCGTCTTTCGAGTAGTTATCAACGGATTTGACGAGTTTTCTTGGTAATCACAATAACCTGATAAAAATAAAACATGACTAGAAGCATTTAAATGTGTTTGTACAGCGTCACTTTTAACAGGTTAAGTTTTTGTAAAACACAAGAAAACAATTTTATTTACGTGCCTTAATTGTTTCTCTTTTGAATCAAGATTTGATTTTGACTGCAAATTTGTAGCTTTTCACGCTTTTTAATTAGAATTTATCTATTTATTTCGGCCTCATTCTTTCTTTCTTTCTTTCTTTCTTTCTTTCTTTCTATCTATCTATCTGTCCCAGTCTGTTCTGTTCATATCTATCTATCTATCTATCTATCTATCTATCTATCTATCTATCTATCTATCTATCCCAGTCTGTTCATATCTATCTATCTATCTATCTATCTATCTATCTATCTATCTATTTTTCAAAAATACACGAATCAAATGAGTACGTGTGTACACAACGGCACACATATACATACACATATATATGCCAAGTTCCATACTGTTCACATATAGTTATGTTTGTGTGAGTCCTGGTGGGCAAGCGTGCGTGCACGCGCGCGCGCGTGTATGTGAGTGTGTGTCTGTATACGACAATGAGTGTACGAGCGTGTATGTATGTTCAAAATATATTTGAGATCAACCAAATACACTTTTAAGACCAGGTGTCTTTGGTTGATCCCAAATATATTTTGTTTTGACCATTCAAGTCATGTACTTTTGCTTTGTAAAATCAGTTATTTCAAATCACCTGAAGACACCATTCATGATAGAAACCGAGGTCGCGTAATAACTCGTTTACAAATGAAGAATAATCACTCTTATATAAGTTGAATATATGGATCAGAATCCGACAAGATGTATAGAATAAGTAAAGAAGAAGTAGGAAAAGGTATTTTTAATCAAACATGTTTCCCTTTTAACAATCTTGTTCAGAGGTTCTTTAAAGATGAATGATTTAAAAATGTGAGAGACATTATGTTGACTGGGATATGGTTTCATTGGTCAGATACGTGTCATGTGTGATAAAGCAATGAATGAATATTAAAGTCAGAAGAAAAATCTTGTTTCTGTTTAAGTGTGTGTGCCACGAGTAATAAAAATATTAGATGTTTATTATGAATGTAAGTATATCTAAGCGAAAATCATGCGTGTTAATCCTATTTAAACTATAGACGAAGTAAGTGTGTGTATATGTCGATAACGTTAGTATGTGTGAATGAAAGCGACGAAATACATTTTCGTTTAAAATATCTAACAAGTATTGTATACACGTGTCAAGTTATGGAATGGTTATCTCTTTTAAATAAAACGAGAGAATCATGTGTGAATGTATGTGTATGAGAGAAATAATGTGTGAATGTGTGAATGTGTGAGTTTATATATATGCATATCTGTGTCAACTTGCGCTAAAATTTTGACTTCTGTATGTTAGGCGTCTTATCATCGACGTTTAAATCTGTTGATTTTTTATATTCTACGCGTTCCGATGGATATCTTTGATTTTTTGCTTGTTGAGTAATTCTCGTGACTTCTAAAACACATTCACCTTGTGTCTCGCATGATCAACCCATCATTGCTGTTGCTACTGAGGAAAGGACGTAACGATTGATGGATTTTTCTCGGGAAAACCGGGCTTGTTTGATGAGGCGCGTTACCTTGTTTGCATCATTGGCTATGAATTTTGACGGCAGCAATGTTGAAGTGGTGATTGTTTTCAATGCATGTCATCCATATTTGTGAATGGATATATATATATATATATATATATATATATATATATATATATATATATATGTGTGTGTGTGTGTGTGTGTGTGTGTGTGTGTGTATGTGTGTGTGTGTGTGTGTTAAAAACAGAAATAGAGGTTGTTTTAACGAGAGAAATTGGTATAGAAGAAAAAAGTACGAGAAACCATGAACGTTTTGTTTAAAGTGTAGATTTATTGTTGTTATTATTAATGTTACTTGGTTTTTGTATGATATATTCAGTGTCCATAATGGTGTTTGTGTCGCTAAACGTGTTTCGAGTCTAAAGTTGACTCTCTTCAGGCGAATAAACTTGTGACTTTATATATCGAGATTCTTTTGTTTTTCTGATGGCCGAAAATACCGTGTATATATTGATAAGTTGTCGGTGAATAGGTAAGAAAGTTCATATGCGTGCGTGTTTGTTGTTTCTTTTTTTTTTTCACACTTGCACGTTAAGTCTCTTCCGTCACTATTCGTTGACCATAACATTTTTTTAGTGTCTTGCGAAATTTGATTTTGTCTTAATACTCCAAAATTCTTTTCAGCGATTTGGTCATTTCTACTATACGGGTCATCTAGTTCTTTTTATTGTTTTTGGAATGCTATGCTTCGAGAATTTTTTTAGCGCGTTTGAATTTAGTGTGTGTATGTATGTGTGTGTATGTGTGTGTATTAGATTTTTCATAATGTTTTGTTGAGGAAAGGCTTGCATTGTTTTTATAAATATTTTTTCCTGCATCATAAGCGTATCATAATCTGCATTTTGGTAGATAGGCATTACTTTGAATTTACTTCCACTACATTTGTGTAAACGTTGGGAGAAATACAATTTCCTGTTATTGGCTAGTTTAATGTTACTTCTGTGCAGAGCTATTCTTTTATTCAAGGCTTGTGTCGCCCCCACGCATATTTTTGCGCATTCATTGCATTTTAGAGCATAAATTTCGTTTTTAGAGTTGCAGCTCAGATCTGTTTTTATTTCGAATGTAGATGTATTTTCGAAATTGAAATGTTTTCCTTCTATTATTATGTTGTATACCCAACATCTTTTTTGTTGCATTTTCTGACCAGTTGGGTTGTGCGTTACTCGAATTTTGATGAGTTTAGTATGTTTTTATTTAATTTTTGGGTTGGCGTTTGCTTTTTATTATTTTAGTTGTCTTTAAGATTTTATTTTATTTTATCATTTTTTGGTAAGTAATTCTACGTTTCTTTTTATCTTTGTAAATAATTATGGGTTGCTTTTAATATATATATATATATATATATATATATATATATATATATATATATAAAATAAAATAAATTTTCAATATTCAAAATTATGAATAGTGAAAGTTTTTTTTTATTTTTTATATTAGCTCAGTAATTTTAATTACATTGAGCTCTCCTCCTGTATCATGTTTTAATATAAAAATTTAATATTAATTAGGATCAGGTTTTTGGGATTTAACTTCCTACTTTTCCGTTTTGATTAAAGTACTTTAATAATATATATATATATATATATATATATATATATATATATATATATATATATATATATATATTATGAAATTGAAGGATAATGTCAGTTTTGATCTGAGTACAGTATGCTCATTCTTCTGATGAGATTTTCAGTCTTCAATTTTCTTATGTGAAATAGTAACACTCATCCTAGTTCACCATGTGTATTTGAGTTTTATACAGTGATGCATGCTGCAGTGAGGATCTGTGCAACTAAATATGTCAATGCAAACAGGTTTTGTGAGCCGGAAATGCACATATGCACTTTTTGTTCACGTAGTTTATGAACGTTTTAGAATTTGGATGATCATTTGCACATGACGATTTGATGATGTTTCTATGCTATCAGTAATAACATCTCTGCACCGATAGATAAGTTTACAGTAAGGATCGCTCTGTACACGGCCCGGCGGCTACTCGAGGTGGCAGGGATACGTGAAGAGGTAGATTATACGAATAGAAAGAGAAGATAAATTTTGAGCCTAGACTTGAGCAGGTTATGACTGTAGTGATCGAGGAAACATCCTCCTGGTAGTCAGTTCCACAAAGCAGTGATTCGCGGAAAGAAGCTGTTGGAATACGGGGAGGGAATATGGGTCGATTTGCTAACATGTAAGTTCCTTGCCGTGAGGGTTAGAACTTTCCGTGGGAGT
Source organism: Ascarosepion bandense (assembly GCA_037127315.1). NCBI lineage: Eukaryota > Metazoa > Mollusca > Cephalopoda > Sepiida > Sepiidae > Ascarosepion > Ascarosepion bandense. The sequence goes on along the minus strand of JBBBDQ010001524.1, from coordinate 2,662,087 downwards.
AGCGCTTGAGTAGCGACAGTCCTGCCACACCCGACCTGTGAGAAATCTTGGAGGGTGGAAAATAATTCCTCGTCCACAATGACTCGGTGACGCTTTTGGACTCTGTCGAGGCTCTGGTAGTGGGGTTAACTTATTCAGACGTTTCTCAAAGTAGAATAGCACACCTCACGGTATCCACTGAATAAATCAGAGCAAATGAGGCCCAAGAAGTGTCAACATGAACCGTTGAAAATCATTTATGTGCTGCCAAAGTACAGGCATGAGTGCCTGGAGCCAAATTTTAATTTACGCCACAGAAGACCTTCATTCACGTGTCCAGTGAAGAGGGTCAGCAGTCGGCTCGAAAGCTACCCTGCAATAGACAGTGATAAAGCATATTTTTCTTTATACAAGTAATAATCATTTGAATCTACGACTTAACATATGAGGTTACATCTTCTAGAAATTATTTTCTTACGGCATAATAACGCAAATGTTAGCCTCATGATGTAGGTAACTGATTAAATTTGTTGGCGGAGCTAAGATTAAACAGTGTCATGCATGTTCATAACATTGTTAAACCCGTTCTTTTGTCATCTCTGGTTCGGATAACGCCCGCCCGGGTGATGCCCTTACGGATAACGCCCACCCGGATGATGTACAATGACTAAAAGTCTTGGAGAAATGAAGATAAAAATGCACATATTAATACTAAATTCTGTACACTTTTGTAACAAAATATCACTTTCTATAGCCTTATTATTTTTAAAATATGTGTTTTATTGCAATGATTGTATTTTATACATTCAATATGATCTTCAAATTTTATACCCCCAATATGATCTTTAACCCCAATATGATTTTTAACCCTAATATGATCTTCAAATGTTTATACCTTTATATGATCTTAAATTTTATAGCTTCATTGAGATCTTTACATTTTACAACTCCAATATAAGCTTTTAATTTTTGCATTTTTAATTAGTTTTTCTGAAGGACGTATTTATATTTGATTTTCTTTATTTAACAAATGGCTAAATTGTGCAACCATTTGCGGGGAATAATTGAAGACTTCAAAATAGAAAAAGTAAAAATTCCAACGAAAAAGAAATTTGACAAGAAAATGGTGGTAGTTATTTGGAAAAAATGAAGATAGCTAAAGAGAACTACATAGCATTTCGCTCATTCGCTTTTCCTTGCTTTCTTTGCTACATACTTTGTAACTCATCTTTTCCAGACACAGCAATGAATTAAAATTCGAATTCAAATTTTTTAACGACAGGGAAAGGATGAGAGAGGAGGTTAAGTCGAAGCGCTCAACACAAGCGAAAATCGGTGTGAAAATGTTTTCTGCAGCGAAATTTGAACTGAGACCGCCCCTCATGTTACCCCCCCCGCTCTCTGCAGGGGAAAACAAATAAGTATCTAGATAAGGAGAGTGAAAAGCTTGTGCGAGATAAGACTGTCATCGGTTGAATACCCTAAATCTGTTTACTTTGATTGTTGCCAGGTAAATAATCGGCCGAGTTTTCCTGTGCACAGCTGGTCCCCATGACACTGAGACGACATCTTGAACTGAACATAAGCAAACATACACGTAAATGACAAAATGGCTGATGAACTCTTTGTTTAGTTTCCCGCTTCTTGCTCAACTATTAATATCCAAAGGGAACACGGAAACGCCCACCTCGAATACGTAGATGGTGTCTAGTAGGTCAGTGATTAGTACGGTGATCTAGCAAGGCGTTAAAAGTCAGCACGGGATTTACCATTGACAGATACTTATACGATTCATATGTGTTTAATTTGTTTACTAATTGTTCAATCAATAAAAAGCACAAGAGCACTCAAGGTAGAGGCTTACTTAATAGGATTGTTGTATGAGCCTAAGAAGAGCGAGTAACAAATGTAGTTTATGAGGATATGTTGGAAAGATAATAAAAGTGAACTTGAAGCGGTTAATGATATTGGAGGCCATCTACATTAAATCAAAGCAACCCACACTTAATAAAATCACATTTCAATCTGGTCACAATACATTACATTGCATTTAGATATATGGTTCTGTTAACATTTCGGTCTCTAAAGCGGTGTGACGTCATAGAACTGCATTACAAATTTACGAACTGCGTCTCTTACTCGGTGACTGTTATTGTCGTATAGCAACGTTTTATGTCAACATAAGATAAAATCATCTTTGATGGTGGATGTCTTTATGTTAACGTCCCTGTAACCTCTCTGAAGATGGCTCATGTAAAGCGAAAGCTTAGAACCAGCTTCATAAAAATCTCCAAATGTTGGACAACTTTTGTCTTTATTTTCACCTGAAATTAAAACCAAAATACAATGTTTAGAACAGCTTATGATTAAACATAATAAACATTCATAGAAAATTATCTGCTACCTCGATTCACTATATATATATATATATATATATATATATATATATATATATAAAGAGAGAGGAAAGTAAACAAAAAGAGAGCGGGTGAGAGACGTCCATATACATTATCTATATATAAAAGAGGCAATCTGAGAGTCTGTGTGTGACTATTTCCTATGCACACCTACATTTTTTAAGCTACGCCATTCAAACTTTCTAGGGACACATATCTACAGGGGAGCCAGGTGGACACATACTTTTTGAGTTTAAGTTCAGTAAGATCTAAGATGGGGGCTGAATTACGTCACAGAAACCAAATCACACGTATCAAACGCAACTAAAATATTTTTTTTATTAAAAAAAAACCTTTATATTTAGTTTTTATCCTGACGTTTTAAAAATTAATTTGGTTAACAAAAAATGTGAATATTTTTCCCCGTAATTTTGAAACGTTGCACGGGCAACGCCGGGCTATGATGCTAGTATAGTATAAATATTAACGTTCACGCATACACATCTATCTCAATATCTGGTTGATGCTTTGTAATACACTAGAAAAAGTAAAGCAAAACATTTAGATTCTCTCTTTTTCTCTTGTATTAAACTTTTAAAATTTAAAATTTAAAATGTTTTCTTGCAAATCGCAGCAACATTCATTTTGTCTTTGAATGCATTAAACAATTAAAATGGTAAAAAAAAAGAAGAAAATCGCGATCTTTTTTATTGAAATCTTCACGAAAATGTGAGAAAAATAATCTCTGCTCCTTTTTATTTAAAGAGAAATAAAAAGAAAAATTATCGGCCACTTCATCAGGGAGAAAATATTAATTTCTTCTTTCTTTTATCAAATTTGTTCTATTGGCAACACAGATTAAATCAGAATTTAAATGTTCTTAAAAAAGGGGAGTTTTGAATAAAAAGCTTAAAGCAAATCTGATTTGGCATCGGATTATTTTGGAGAGAAATAAAACAAACTAAAAACTAAAAATAACGGAACCTCCGGATTGTTTTTCTCACTAGAGATTTGAATATATTGATTGACATTTCAAACAGTTGAAATTTATAAATCTCAAACATTTCTCGTCTTATGCTTTTGTTTTTTCATCCATGACCTTTTGGTTGGCGTCTCACTGGGATGAGTTCGATCTTTTCTGGTTGAATCATTCATATGACATTTTGCTAATTTTAGAAAAAAATAGTCAATACATGAATTATTAAGGGACATTTTTGGATGTGTAGAATCTCAGTCAAAGTGGAAATTTTACCAGTTTTGAATAAGACTCAAATGTTTAATAACGACTGAGTATGAAGTAATATTTCCTTAATTTTAATTTATATTTTTAGCGATTTGCTTTCTCTTTCATCTAGAATGAAGATAATTTCTAAATGAAATGAATACAAGTTTTGATTAAATTTCAAAAGTTATTTGTCAAAAGTTCTGTAGAGTCATAAATATTTACTCCTAGATCGATGGGTTTAGTACATAAACAGCAGGAGACAGTATCTCTTTGTTTATTTTGGTCTTATAGCTAAAGTGACGCCAGTCAATATATTACCTTTATTTAAAATTACTTAGAGATGAATTCAGTGAATCCGTCTCAAACGTTGCCATGTATCGCTACCCTGATTATCAAGAGTGTAAAACAAATACGTTTTAAATCCTTTTGGTCATTGAATGTTATTGCATCTCAGATCTGTGCTAAAATATAATTGACACTATGTAGGACTTTTTACTATCTATTTTCTTTTTTGTTACTATGTAGATATGGGTCGAAGGTTTGAATCCTGCCGAATGGCACACATTATCGTAATAACAATTTATCGTAAATAATCAGGCCAGTAGATATAAATATATAATACTGTTTAATTAAAAACAGAATATCTACTTAAATACAAGTATTGATAAAAAATAATGTTCAACAAATTCATTTCAAATTGTCGGTTGTTTATAACCAAGTTTCGTTAAAATTCGTTAATTTCCGTAATATATATATATATATATATATATATATATATATAGAGAGAGAGAGAGAGAGAGAGGGATAGTAAACAAAAAGAGAGGGGTGAGAGACGTACATACACATTATTTATATATATAAAAGGCAATCTGAGAGTCTGTGTGTGACTATTCCCTATGCACGCCTATAGTTTTTAAGCTACGTCATTCAAACTTTCTAGGGATACATATCTACAGGGAAGCCAGGTCGACACATACTTTTTGAGTTTAAGTTTAGCAATTTTCCCTTTCGCACTTTTTGGCCAATGAAGCCGATTGTTTACATTTGTTCCGTAAAACATCTAAGATCTAAGACGATTGCTGAATTACTTCTCCGTACGTTTCTATTTTTACAAAAAACAAAAAAAATAATAAAAGATCTGAAAAGTTTAATCGCACACACACACACACACACACACACACACACACACACACACACACACACACACACACACACAGAGCACTAAAAAACATAAAATACAATCACACGAACATTTCGACCTACTGAAATGGTTAGCATGCTTATTTCGCTAAATCAATTACAACTGAATACTCGATTCTCATTGGGCACTTTATCTTTTCGGTCATGCGCCACATTTATTTCTTCTCTTAGAAAATCAACATAAAATACAATCACACACGCCATATTTTTAAAACTGACAACCGCAGACCCCCAACCGATGTAGTCATTTAACACATATTTTTCTAATTAGTGTTCTGGATCGAGATACATTCTAACAATATTCTTTGTTACAAGGGATAAATATAAGCACCGCCAACACAATGTGTTTCCTTTCGATAGATTGGGAGGACGAGCGATTTGAGAGAACCGACTGTTTGAAAGGACAGATGGTTTAGAAGGACCGATGGTTTGAGAGGGCCGATGGTTTGAGAAGACCGATAATTTGAAAGAAATGACAGTTTGAGGAGAACGATGGTTTCAGAGGATCTACCGCTTGAGAGGATCGATAGTTTGAGAAAACCGGTGGTTTAAGAAGACCGACGGTTTAAGAGGACCAATGGTTTAAAAGAACTGACGGTTTGAGAAGGCCGAAGGTTTGAGAGGACTGATGGTTTGAGAGGAATTAAGGTTTGAAAGACATAACAGTCTGAGAGGAAGAATAAAAAAACATGAAAGTTTATAATTTTTATATATGTGTTCTTGTTCGTTGCTGTTGGTCAAGACGATCGTCATCGTTGTTTGTCCAGAGTTCCAAGCATGATATGCAACATGAGATAATCGATAGTTTGAAAGAACCGATGGTTTGAGAGGATCGACGGTTTAAGAGGATCGAGAGTTTGATAGGACTGATGGTTTGAGAGGACCGATAGTTTGAGATGACCGAAGGTTTAAGAGGATAGACAACAGATTAAATTCGGTTTCAAAGACCGACGGTTTGAGAGAACCGATGGTGTCAGTTGGACAAACTTTGATAAAACGAGGCTGCAATTCTTTATCTGCGTAGTCATGGAAACATCATATTTTTAAAAACATTAGGAACCTAATTGTAAAAATCCTTCATGCTATAACTTTTGTTAGAAGGGAAAGAAATATTCGATCAGAAGAAATGAAATTATCAGCCGAAGAAATAAACAGTCGAAACTTGGAAAGAAAAAAATGCAACTGGAAAAAAAATCGTAAAAAATTAAAACAAAAGAAACCATTTGATAAAAAAATGTTAAAATTCTTTGAAAATCTGAGAGGAAACGATATTGTTGTTGTCTACGAAGGCTGAAGAATCACCAACGCCAAAGGTCTAGTATGTTAAATCGTATAATTAGTGTTATTAGTGTAATCAAAATGAATCCCATCCAATAAAAATCAAACATTTTTCGGTGACGAGTTTATAAAATAAAGCCATCGTTTAATTTGTATTTCTGTTTCTTTAACCTTCAAAATAGTCAAACAGTATACTTACAAATTATTATTAACAAAGTCTAGCAAAATTATCTTGAGTGATGTGCAATAATTTGTTCTGTCCGAAATCCCCAAATAGTTTTTTTTGGAGATTAAGACCTGTTACTAGGATTTGAAAAGGAGACACACTGATCGTAACGGTAAAAATGTGTCATTTCTCAAAACATTAATCAAGCTTTTATCAACGCGTCTATCAACATGATAAGTGACAAATTTTTCGACTGAACATCTTTCGCTGAGAAAATTAGCGCAACATAATCTTACTCGCCACCAATTTCTTTCGTAAGCTTTTTGAGACCTTAATCAACAAGAAGTTTGTCGAGTAGCTGGAGAAAAAAAAAACAACCTTTTGCGCAACGAGCAGTATGTGTTTCAATCAGCCCAATCCACTACTGAAGTCCTACCATTACACAGAATTAGTGAAGCCCTTGACGACACACACTGCAAGGACTATAATATTAGATATCTCGAAGGCCTTCGATAAGGTTCGCTACAAAGTTTTGCTACACAAGAACTCAGGCTGTGGAATCAGTGGAAGAGTTTTCTCTATTATAAAATTCTTCCTACCAGGCAGATCGTTAAATCACTTACTACTTTATAAATGTAACCACAGTCTTACATTGGCAAGAAGGTCTCATCATTTTACATTTGAAAATAGATATAAGCGTAACATTCTAACCTTTCTCGCACTTATCACTTGTGGAAATTTCTTTCTCACTCCCTCTCTCTCTCTTTTTCTTTCTCTCTCTTTCTCTCTCTCTCTCTCTTTTTCTTTCTCTCTCTTTCTCTCTCTCTCTTTTTCTTTCTCTCTCTCTCTCTCTCTCTCTTTCTCTCTCTCTCTCTCTCTCTCTCTTTCTTTCTCTCTCTCACTCCCTCTCTCTCTTTTTCTTTCTCTCTCTTTCTCTCTCTCTCTTTCTCTCTGGTTCTTACTTCCCAGTTAACATTGATTTAAAAAATCAAATAAAATGTCTTTTTAATTTCTGTTTTTTTATTGTTCTCTCTACTTAAAAATGTATTTTTTTATATTCTCTCACAGACAATACCCCCTCTTGTGTCTCAGTGACATTGTTACTTTGCCTGGGGTGAAATGATTAAGAAAATCAACGACAAGCTTCTGTAAACTGCTTGCAATTTTGGAACCCAAACAGGACGCTATTCCACAAAGCATCGTGCGCACAATTAGCAACTGAATTTGATTCTAAGATTAAAAAGGTCATCGAGGAGGATCGTTACTTTTGTTTGTTTTTACTTATAGACTGCTGGCCAGGGTTCGGTCAGTGTGAGTGAAAGTTATGAATGAACGTGTAATGGTGTCTGAATGCGGGCAACAGTTTTATTGGGCGTTTTAAGTTTTCCCGCTTAAGTCTATGCAGGCGAATTCGCCCTACAGCAGCCATGGCGTCGACGACGGCTGCATGAATTAAAACAACAAAATGAAGAAACTACAACAACAAAAAAATAAAAATAAAAATAAATAAAACAATCAATGCTCGGTGCAGAGTTGAAAATTTCGATCCATTTTATGCATCGGACCCCCACCCAGATTAACTAGTGCACCTCGTATTTAATGCTGTTGCTGTTACGGATTACCCGTAATCTTTAATCTGCTGATAAGTATCTGCAAATTTTATTTTGTGTTTCAAGATGCATGAGTGCATATATATATTAGTCATCCACATACAAGCCCGTTTCGCTGTATCACAGCTCATCAGTGTGGCTAGGCATATCCATATATATATATATTCCATTTGTAAACGAGTTATTACGCGACCTAGGTTTCTACCATGGGTGGTATCTTCAGGCGATTTGCAATAACCGCTTCCCGTTTACCGTTTTTTTTTGAACGATCACGTGACGGGGAATTTTTATTTTTATACAACCATGGATGAAAACGTTATAATTTCTTATAATTTTAAAAATTGCGCGTTCAAAAATCCCCTGCTATGTGAGCGTTAAAAAAAATAACGCCGTTACGTGAGCGTTCTTAAAAAAGGGTAAAATCAGTTATTGCAAATCGCCTGAAGACACCACCCATGGTAGAAACCTAGGTCGCGTAATAATTCGCCTGCAAATTGAAAATATTCAAAAAGTTCTACAATATAATTGTATTGAACACTTTTTAATACAAAGTGCACTGGTCTAATTTTATTATGATCAAAAACTAAGTATTTAAATATATATATATATATAGTCATCAATGTTCAGATTCCTTTTTTTCTGGTAGTGAATTACATTTTCAATTTTGCTCTCTTTTCATTTTGTATCGCCCACGGTGATAAAAAAAAAACCATTCTATTTGACATTATTGATAATGGATAGAAAAGCCTGAGAAAAAGTAATCTAAAAAAGAGAAAAATGAATGGGATGCACATGAACTCAAATTCTACTTTCATCAAATTTTCTTTCTGTCCAGCTACTGATAAAATGAATCGTCATGATCGGAAATTAGACAGGGAATTCTGGGAAGATTACGTTATAGGTATTTACGATTATTATTTTAACCCTGTATAAAGCCACAAATATCGGAAATGAAATTAGTATACATTGCACACCATCCATCTGTGAAAAGTCGAGTGTTTGCTTGATTGAAAATTAGCGTTCAAAATTTGTTTTTTTAAGAGAGTTTAAACGCTGACCACTGACCCCAACCGGAAATGCGTAACGACCTCAACGGTGATGTAACCTAAATTTGAAGAACATTATAATTTTCTGGAAAAATCTAAATAAACAGTGAAATATCTGCAGCAAAAATAATGCATTGTTAATCACAGAGTAAACCTGGAATTTTCTCCATCGATAATGACTGTTTTTGAGTTTAAATTTTGTTTAACGGCATATCAAACTCTGTGGGTGATTTAATGTCAAAAAGGTGGGTTTTAAGGGGTTTTTATTCGCGTTCGATTATAGTGAGCAGGTTGAGTTAGTCAGATTTTAATGAATATTTTTTGTTTTTATTCTTTTTTTATTTTAGAAAACTGAAAATATCTTCTAGTTTTGTATTAAAAGATGTTTTGATGAGAATTATTTTTCCTTCAAAAATGTGTTATGGTAATAATTTTTTCTTCAAAATTGTATTGTTGGTAATTTCCCTTCAAAAATGTATATTTTTCTACAAAAGTTTATTTTTATATATATATTTCTATAAAAGTGTACTTTTATACTTTCATAGTGTTTTGACCCCAGTTTGGGGGTTAACTATTTGCCCATAGCTGGGACCCTAACAGGTGCTACTACTCTGCGTCAGGGTGGACCTGGGAACAATAGAAATTAAGTGGTAGGTTCATGCTCCTTACAACCTCCCGATCAGAGGCCTTACTGCCGGATACAGTACTATGAATGTTTGTAATCAGCGAGGCATCTTGGGACTCAATGTTATTCAAGTGGAGCTCGTAGATACGATCCACCATTAAAAGTCCGGGACATCAAGAAACAACCTGACTCCTTCTGCACATTCTTTAGAAGAGAGATATTAGACCTAAAATAGAATATTGATGCCATTTACAGACTGGAACTGCTCCATCCTCATTTTCTAACTTTGTCAGATTTCCAAAACGTTTGCGCATCCTTGTCGGTGATGAATTATTTTCCACCCTACTACCCGTTTCCTCTTTCTACTCCGTCGCCATTTTCATGGCAGATGTTCAGACGAACTACATATTCCTTGGTTTCATCAGTCCATACCTTCACAGCTAGGACTCACCAGGTTATGTATACAGACTTGACACATCCCCACCATCTTTGTATACCATTAGTAAGGAGTAAGGTCTACATTGAAAGCGTGTTTCTTAGAACTGTTACGTTGTAGAACAGACTCCCAAAAGAATGCTTCTTCAATCGCTACAATCTTAACCTCTTCAAATCTAAGAGGAACTGTTATCTATCCTACGTATCCTCATAATATGCACCTCTTACTCTCTCCTTCTACAACAACCTCATTCAAGTAACTCGTGACATTGTGTAATGGTTAACTAGCTTATCTCGCTATACTCATTACTATTGAGTAGTGAATTAGATCGTCACTGGGAAGGTGAGTTCGCGTCTCACTTAGTGCTCCATATTTTCGTCTTTGTACCACATCTAAGACACGCTTAGAAAATCATCTCATTCAGTAACTCTATCTTGAGAGACAATTGAGCCTTATTATGGGTGAACAATAGTATAAAAAATTGTACCTTTGTGCGTCGGAAGAAGCTAACCCGCCATGGGGATCTCCAGAGCATTCTCATAATGCTTGCAGCCAATGCGTATCTTCTGTTAACCCCTATGTTGGAAATTTCTGAGTCCAAATATACGAAAAATGTAACGCCACCAATGATGATGGGCGGAGGATCGAAGCTGTTTCTCACGCACATCAGCCAGATCTTTGACTAGTTGAGGCCAAATCTTTTTGACTTTTCGTTGAATACATGGAGTGCCCACTCCAGACCAGTGGGCAGCAGAACAGCATCGTGTTGTCGGCGTAGTCCAGGTCGATTAGGTAGTAATCCCTGAACTGAACACTAGGAAATCAGTTGCAGACGCCATCAATGATGGGGGCTACTCAACAATGGTGGACGCCAGCAGTGATCGGGAACTTTACTGTTGATCTACATACGTCATGAAATTTTTTTTTTTTAAAATCATATCACTCCAAGCAAGGCGGTGACGCCACTGATGCGCATGGGGCTACTTAAGAGTAGAATGATAGTAAAAAAAGAAACCCGGGAACCACATCCTAAACAGGAAACAAGGGATGAGCCTCTTCACCTGTTCAAAAGACGTGGGTAGAGTGTGAACCGGGCGATAGTTTAGTCTATCTACTCCAATTGAGAACAAAAAAAGAGAAAAGAAAAAAAAGTGAAAGAAAATTGGGAAAAAGGAAAAAAAAAAGAAAAAGCCGGGAACCACATCCTAAACAGGAAACAATGGATGAGCCTCTTCACCTGTTCAAAAGACGTGGGTGGAGTGTGAACCGGGCGATAGTTAAGTCTATCTACTCCAATTATATATATATATATATATATATATATATATATATATATATATATATATATATATAATATTCTAGCATGTTTAGTTGAATAATTCGGACATATTATGACTATTATTTATTTTTAATCCTGTTGAATTCGACTTCTCAATATTGATAAATTCATTACGAAAGACGCCATAATATTTTTTTGTCTTATCTTATTTTGCAAAGTATTTTTCATCACATTTGTGATCATTTTACGGGTGATAAAAATTAATGTAATTGATAATAGTTATTTTATTTATTTATTTATTTGGAATACGCATGAAACGCTTTCTGGAACTAATTTTAAACAAGTGGAAAGATATTAGGAATTAAAGCGATGGAGGGAGGAACGTGTGTCAATAATGATGTGATATTATTAACAGGCGATTTAAAATAACCGTGAATAAAAGATGAATAAATATCTTCTAACACGGATCTACAAATTTGAAATTTTTTTATTCATTTATTCTACCATTATTTTTTTTTCAAATTAAAAGAAAAAAATTACAGATATTCTTAGCTAACAACTTCACACAAAATGTTTTTGTTTATCTATTTTAACAGAGCAACATAATTCTTCTTCTTCTATGTGCCCTGTCCTTTCAGGACGTAGGCGATCATGGCTTTCCACGTCTCCCTATCCCTGGTAGCTCTTTGTACGTTTTCTCCTGTTACACCACGCAACCACCCTTTCCGTCATCCACCTGCTCAGGCCCTTCAGATATGTTATCCGCTGATTTCCTCTGTCTCTTTTTCCTTCTATCTGGCCCTGTTAGTATCAGGTTCTCCAAGCCCTCCTTCCTCAATGCATGTCCCAGGAACTTCAGTTGTCTCTTCCTGTTGCTCAGTATTAATTTTCTTTTCGTTGCCATTCTTTCCAACACCTTATCATTGCTCACATGCTCGGTCCATGATATCCACAGCATCCTTCTGTAGAACCACATTTCCTCTGCTTCAAGTTTTTCTTTCATCTTCGATAATATTGTCCAACATTCACTGCCATATCGAAGAACTGACATCACATAGCAATCTAGAACTCTCCTCTTTGTTTCTAGTGAAATTTTCCTGTGTCTTTGTACTTTACTCAGCTTCTGGAACGCGTCCTTCGCCATGCTAATTCGCCTTCGGATCTCTGTGTCGTACTTTCCATCTCCTGTTAGAACACTTTCTAGGCATTTAAATTTTTGTACTTGCTTGATTCTAGTAGCCCCCACCTGTCTTTGGCATTTTGGGCTGCTCTTTTTGCTGATAACCATGCATTCAGTTTTCTTGCAGTTTATTTGTAATTCTTTTTTTGTCATTCACTTCAGTTACCTTCTGTAGAAGGTCTTGTAGTTTCCTTTCCGTGTCTGCAATCAGCACTGTATCATCTGCGTATCTTATGTTGTTCAATTTGTGGCCTCCGATTACAAATCCTGGCATAGCATCTAGGGTCCTCAAAATATTCTCACTGTACAAGTTGAACAAATCCGGTGAAAAGACACATCCTTGTCTTATGCTCCTTTCTATCTTTGTAAATCTGCTGAAATCGTTACCTGTCCGTATGCAGGAAGTTTGCTGCCAGTAGAGATTCTTGATTTGTCTTTCCCAAAAATATATTGCGTAAATATATGTTAACAGAAAAATGTGTCTCTTTGCCGCAGATGTATACTACAGAGGCTTACATTGTTCTAAGTGTGTTTATAAATTGTAGTAGTAAAACTTCCTGACAAACAAAAGACCGAAGAAGTAAATGCAATTCTTGACAGGTGCAAACAAAGGTTAATGGAATGTTGTCGCTAAACGTATTTTTTGCGATCTTCTATCCTTGAATAAATATGTGAAAATTTCAGTTTCGTTTCCATAGCAAATGATCGAACAAGTGACCCCGACCAAAGGTTAATTGAAAGACTAGTTTAGCAAACAAAATTAATTTATAGTTATCTTCATTTCGTAGGCTTCGAATGAGTCTAAAATTTCAATTTTTAATCTGAAGCTAATAGATTTTTTACAAATCTAAATATTCCTTTTAAGAAAGAAAAATATTGTTGATCATACTCTGAAGTTGGGCCTCTAAAAAAGTAATTTTTGAGATATATTTAACGTTTGCAAAGGAATTCAAAAGGAAACCGTGCGTCGCAAAACATCTGGTTGACTAATCTAAACTTATTTATAAATAGAACTCTGTGTGTGTGTGTGTGTGTGTGTGTGTGTGTGTGTGTGTGTGTGTTGTGTGTGTGTGTGTGTGTCCGTTACCTATAGACTCCGAAAAAATCGGGTTATAGAAGGAGTGGTCCGATTTTAATCAAATTTGATACACTCATAGACAAAGACATAAGAAACGATATTGAGAAGTTTCAAGGTCGCAGTTCTTATAATAGTGCAGAAAATCGATAATATATACATATATAAAAGGCAAGATGTTTGTGTGTGTGTCCGTTTATCTGCCTGTATGTCTGTAATATTTTTCAGACCTTTTATTTTAGTTTTAGCTTCGGGTTTGGCTCTAAGTAGGTATCATTGTAGTTCTTAGTCTCAGCCATGATACCATTTATTCAGAGGATTTATTTATTCAAAATTCAGTTTACGACGAAAAAACTTATTTGATATCGATACCAGGAAATCAAAATTTGACTTACATCCACGCATTTTTCTTTCAGTCTACAGTTTCGCTTTAACTGGAAACAATTATTGCTTTTCAGTCTTTCGTGCCAACGTCCAAAGAGTCTGAGCTCCAAGACCATGGATTAGTTTTAAAGCTTTCATTATACCTGAGCAACGCCGGGCTATATTCCTAGTATATAATATGTCTACTAAAATTCAAGTCTGGATCATATCAATACACTAAAATTGAGTTACTTTCTCTGAGCCGGCACATGTATAAAGAATAAGTTTTCAGTGAAAGGAAATCTTTTAGCATTTTTCTAAAACGGGGTTCCACACACGTAATTCTCAGCGCCGTTGTACCGCATGGTTAAGAGGGTGAAGAGCTTTAGCCGGAGAGTGAGGGTGCGTAGGATGTCAGTCTGTCAACTGTGTCAAAAGAAGAAGACGAACGCCGAACAGGAGGTCGCTCACGGGCTGTTAGTTAATCAAGACGCAACGTGGGGCTTTGTGTATAGCGGACGCTACTCCGTCTTGTCCTTTTCGGTTAGGTGGATCCATTCCAGAGATTGCCGGCAGAACAATCGCCGTTGCCTATCTAACAAACGTTGCAAAGAGCGGGGTGTTGTTGCAGGGAAAAGGGTGGAGTAAAGTGAAGATATTCCACGTTAAGATAAATGCTGTGTCGTAGGTATCATCCGTTGTTTATCGTCGTCGTCCGTTGTTCGAAGCCAAGAGTTTAATCTGTTGAAAGGCAGTGCTATTAAAATCCCATGTGGTTATCATAACAATTAAAAGTTTCACCTGGTGGTGTTGTTATCTTGACGCACGATAGTCAACTATTGAGTTTGCCACCTTGGTAGCCAACCATGTGACGTCCTGACCCGCCAACATGGGAGGAGTGTCACTGGTGCTAGTTGGGCTGATGTGGTTATCTTTCACTAGCCGAAGAATACTTATCTAGCTATCCACACGTTCTCTTGGATGTGGACACTTCAAGAAGACATACGTGTGAGCTGGATGAAGCAGTTTGGCTAATCCACCCGAACAAGTACCAAGAATGCGACCGCTTAACTGTAAGGGTGCTATCGTTCTACCCAACCTAATAAACTCTATATACAACGACACAATCTTCCCTGTGATACTATACGGTGACGAGACGTGATTTCTCAGCATGATCTTCGCCTTCTGCGTCTACAGCTTCGGGTTCTTAGCCTTCAGGACCATCGGGGATTACATTGGCCTGATCTTGTTCCCAGTGAAGATCTCCGCCACGGGACTAGCCAGACGAACATCTTTTTTAGTTCGGTCACGTTCTACGTGACTTGATGTCTCCCCCTAACAGCATCCTCTACCAATCCGATCCGCCATCTGAAAACTGGAAACATTCTCGCGGCATACCCCTCAACTGCTGGAAGAACGTTGTCCGCCAGAACCACCAGCAGAGACTCTGAGACCTGGAATTAGAATGTGGTTCTCGTGATATCAATATCTTCATAGCGTGAAACGTGGTAGCAGACGCAACATTATTCAATTAGCGTGTGTCGTGTAGGAGACACAGTAACTGCAAGTGTTTTAACATTCGGGTCAAAAATCACAAATTTTGAAAATCGTTATTAAATTCAGCTTTTTCATCAAACAATTTGAAGAAATAACTAATTCCATTTTTTATCTCAATAATAATGTATATAGATTATAATCATTTATATTATCGTTGTTTCATCTTTGTTGCCATATTCACGACGTTTCAGCCGTTGTACGATCCTACCTTCTTCAGGTGACTAGAATTTTGAACTGAACTTTTTTATTTCGTTCACTGGGTTAGATTGTTTGCTTTCCATGAGTCATGTCTCTTCCGGGTGTCTCATGGTACAAAAGCCGAAACGTTGTAAATATGACAACAAAGATGATGACATCAGTTCTAACAATGTAAATAATCTAAGTAATTACAATACCTCATCTCAGAAATATAAACAATGATAATGTATATAAGCAGTACAAGTTGAAATTGTTTGTAAATGAAATCGAAGAATTACGACAAAGATATTTTCAATCGGTAATCAAAATGGACCTTCAGTGTATTTATATTGTATCCATCGCCCAGTTCACACTCCACCCACGTCTATTGAACAAATGAAAAGGCTCATACCTTGTTCCCTGTTTAGGGTGTGGTTTCTGGCTTTCTCTTTTTCAAACTTTTCACTCTTACGTAGCCCCCTGCACACCAGTGGCGTTACCGCCTTGCTCAAGGTGATATGATTAAAAAAAAATCTTCATAAATGGTAAGCATAGGCGTCAAGTAACTGAACGGAAGTGAATTTTGTCAGTTAAGTGCCATACACGCCTGAGCGATCATGTCTCGAAAGAGACATGACTGACTGGGCAAAAGATTTTTCCGCATTAGATTGCCATTACTTTTTGAGGTAGGAAGCTTTCCAATCAAGGCTTTAGAACTCAATCTGCCCTGTTATTTGACGTGTAGCTTGAGAGAGAAGAGATGGATTAATACATTTCCCAAATACATTTACACATAATTGAATGCAACTGGAATTCGAACTAGGCTCTATGATTTATCGTTCCCAGCCGATAACCACTGCACCACAACGAAAAAAGAGTTGAAAACCGTTATTCTACAAGCCTTTTTTTATTTACTTTCATCGTTCTTGTTATAAAAATCTGGTGAGACTGGTTTTTTAAGAGTACATAAAATATATTAATCAGCGATGTTTAGACTACATGACTTATTATTTGTAACATTTACAATACATAGCATATGTCTGTGTTCTCTGATATATAGCTGATTCTAATTTACACTGAAAATTTGCGAATGGCCATTTTTAAAGCATCTCTATGATTTTTGAAGACCAAATTTGATATTTTTAGATTACTTTTTAAGGACAATAATCAACTCATAATTTCGATCTTTCATTGATTTATTAAAGAAAAAAGAGGTTGGTATATTTGGAAGCTTAGGGTTTGTTTAATTTGGGACATATTACTCTTTAGTTCCAGTCATTAGTGTTTCAGTACCGGCAAAGGACAAAATATTTAAACTGCTCTCCTTGCTTGGAGGGTTGCTAAAACAATTTTGAACCTATTCCCTTGTAAGCTCTGCTTAAGTTAAACCTAGTTAAACTAGAAAGAAAAAAGAAGCAGCCAAAAATAGAATTTTTAATGGATCCGTGCGTTTGAAGTTCACTGCTTCATGGAATTTGTCAATTGGCGCGAATTTATGGCGATCGCTCATGGTAGTTAATAAAATCACACAATGTAGCAGACGACATTTGAAGAGCAATTTGTTTAGAGGAAAGAATCTCAAAAAAAAAAAAGCACTACTTAAAATAGAAAATTAAAAGGCTAATTCAACGCTAATGTTAACCATGGAAGCAGATAATCACATTAGAAATTATTTATTTTTTTAAAGACAAACATTCATTCTTTTCCTCATAATTTTTTCGGACATTTTCATCGCTGTAAGGTCTATTACACTTTGAGTCGTTCTGTTTATTACTTAAGCTTATGAAAGGTTAACACAAAACATTGGCAATAATTCTGAGAAGGAAGAAAAAACATCAAGCTCTCAGAAATGCTTTATTTATTTATTAAATATTCAGTAATTATAAAGACAATTTTCATAGACATTTCTTGTTAGTACTAATTAACTCACGAAAAAAGACATTTCTGCGGATTGTGTTTATCACCAAAGACTGTGTAGGCAATGGATATTAATGCATGCTTTTATGGTAATTAGTTTTGATACGAAAGAAAACTTTGATAAAAATGTCCTTTTGTTTTTCAAAATCCTTTTATTCGAAAGAAAAAAAAGCAAGAACTGACATCAACGATATCGTTTGTCTTAAAATTTAGACTTCACACTCACATAAAATAGAGAAGAAACTTTAGTCAAAAAGTCTTTTTCTAACATTTTTGTCAGACTTAAATTTTTGAATAACTAGCAAAATACTAATAATAGAATTGATTGCACGATATGCAAAATACGGGACCTTAATATTGATATTCAAGTGGGGAGTCGAGTTCGAATTCTAGTTAAATTTCTGGCATTCACTTACGCGCAAATACACTTGGAAAAGGTATTAATCCGTCTCTTCTCACCAGTTATGAGTCAATAGGACAGAATGGGTTCTATAGCCTTGGCTGGCAACCAGTCTACCGCAGAAAGCAATGGCAATCTACTGCGGGATAATCTTCTGCCCAGTCAGTCATGTCTCGAAAGAGACATGAACGCGTAAAGCGTGTATCACGTATGGCACTTAACTGACTGACTGAATATAATAGTTGAAAACGTGATTAAGGCTTCTACTTAGCATAAAGTGGAGGATCAATTTTATATTATTATGAAGAATTAAACTGATCCCCTACTACTAGTAGTAACTACTTGATAATATAATACATTTCTTCTCTCTCTAGATGTGAGTCAAATAATAGAACAGATTGGGTTCTATGACTTTGGCTGGCAACCAGTCTACTGCAGAAAACAATGGCAACCTACTGCGGGATAATCTTTTGCACAGTCAGTCATGTCTCTTTCGAGACATGATAGCCCAAAGCGTGTCTCACGTATGGCACTGACTAAATATTGATATAATTTTGTTCAGGTCCGACCTCAGTTGTAGGATCAAGGTTAATCATTTGATTTGTTTATAAAATTTTAAAGGCCACCAGGGTCACGTATCACCTTAATCCTATGCAACTCAGCAAAACAATTTTTACACTCTTAACTTTTTAAAGTGTCATGGATTATTAAAAATACAAAACATTAAATATTTTTAGCCCTCTTGAAAGAAGATCACATGATACTAGTCATTGTTTGTATGTTTAGTTTAGTTTATTAAAAAGCAACAAGTATGTGGGTCGCTAGTAATGATCATGATACAACGATGAAGACTTATAATTATGTATTTGTATGAGAGATGATTGTTTGCTTAGCGGCATACCAATTCCTCATGGGTCATTTAGTGACAAAATATAATTTTCTTGGTAGCATTAGTAATTTATTTGACAAATGTATTGCTAGTATTTTCACTATAACATTTTTTATTATTACATTGTTTTGACCCCAGTTTTGTGGTTAACTATTTGCCCATAGCTTGGATCCTAACAGGTGCTACCACTACGAATTAGGGTGGTACTTAGAACAACAACAGTTAAAAGAGGGTTCTGCACTTCCCCAAATTTTCAATCTCCCGATCAAAGGTCTAGCTCTGGAATGTAGTTTATCTTTAAAAGTTTATCAATGTAGTTTATCAATAAAACCCAGAAAGGGGGTGAGAGATAGAAAAGGAAATGAAGTTAACTTTTGATTATTCAGCAGCGAAAAAGAATCGGCTGTGATTATGGCACAAAGATCCATAAAAAAGGATATTTCAGGGCCAGCAAGTTTTTTCCCGTTTGAGTCCATCCTGCACATCTATAAATCTACTGTTCGCCCATGTATTGAATACTGCTGCCACATCTGGTCGGGTGCACCTGCTATTCACCTCGGGGTTCTTGACAAAGTCTAATGGAGAATCTGTCATATGATTGATACCGATTTGGCAGCTCGGCTGCAGTCGCTATCTCACCGACGTGACGGGGCGTCCCTGTGCTTTTTCTATAAATACTGTCACGGCTTCTGCTCCAATGAACTTAGATCACTGGTGCCCCCTAGGTATGAATTTGCATGAGCTACTAGATTGGCAACTAGGTCCCACCCTTTTACAGTGAAACCGATAAATTGTAACCGCAATTTCTACTCTAACAGCTTCTTTTCACGCACTTCCCACCTGTGGAATTCCCTTCCATATACTTGCTTCCCCGACAGCTACAATTTCCAGGAATTTAAATGTAAGGTCAATAGACATCTCCTATCTCGCATCCATTCTACCAAGCTCTTTTTTTCTTGTACTCCACACCCATCCTCGGTATTCTCATCCGTCTATTACTCTCCTCCTGACATTTCCTATAACTAACCCCTCATTCTCTTTACTTTCCTCTATGTAACCCCCTGCGCAACAGTGGCAGTGGAATGCCTTGCTTGGGGTGAGATGATTAAAAGAAATCAGTGGTGAACAGTGCTTTTCACTGCGTCTGTCACACTAAATAAATCAATTCCAGTTAAACAAAAAAAGTTTTAGGTGTTGGTCTTTTGTCATTTTGCCTTTCAGACTTTTTGTTTCGGCGAATGAAACTGTTTTAGCTCAACCTTGTTTGACGTTAACAAGACTTCAAAAAACAAAGCATTTATTTTACACAAGAAAATAATTTTTGTTTTCATCAAAATCTATTTCTTGTCAATTAATTGATTTGGTGATGAATATCAGTCACTTATATTATGCAGTGAACATTTTAGATCAAAATTCAGCTACGCATCACGTTACGGACTTCTTGATTCAACCACGTGCATTATGAATGAAAAGCAAATAAAAGTTAAATCGGTGACTTTACCAAATTATTTACCTACTTATCTCTTCTTTTTCTTACCCACACGCAGATTATCAAGAATTCAATTTGATCGGGTAGCGGTGAAAGTGTTTATTAACCTGAATGACAATTGAAATTCCTTGCTAAGGAAAATTTTTAATCCTTTCGCTCCAAGTAAGGCAACGATGCCACTAAGATGGAACGGAGCTAAGTAAAAGAGAACGAGAACATTTTAGAAGGAACTGGAAATCCGAACCCAATCAGGAAACAAGTGATAATCCTCTGCTCTTGTTCAGAAGGCCGAAGAGGAGTGTGAATCGGGCGGTATGGAAGTCCTCAATGATCCATTACAACAGAACAAGCAGTTTTCTGACCTTCTTTGTAATCCTTTCGTGTTTTTTTTCTCATCCTGATGGCCTACATTCAATTAATTTTGCTGAATAAACTAAACGTTATGAATATGGAGAAATACATTCTTGGAGTGAAGATGCCAGCAATGCATATTTGGAAAAAAAAAGAATTACAAACAATACACTTTTTGTAAGGAAAATAAAGATTATAAGCAATACATTTTTGTTAAATAAACAATTATAACTCCCAAGAAAGTTAAATTTCGGTTTTAAATGTCCCATAAGAAGTTGATATGCCGTTAAAAACACAAGAAACAAAAATGATTCTCTTCATTTGCTAGACTATTGAAATAGCATCAGTTCTACTCTATGCCTATTTCAGTCTGTTCATAAATATCAAATAGTTTTCATGGTGTTCACACGCACACACACACGCGCGCGTGCGTATAAAACGCACATATCCTAGAGAGCAACACATTGCACTTCCCTGGCCTCCCACTCCTTTTAAATGACCACAAATGGAATGACTACATTGTCCTGTTTCTTAATAGTTTACTCAACTTCTGGAATGCTTCCTTCGCCGTGCCAATTCGCCTTCAGATCTCTGTGTCGCACTTTCTGTTTTCTGTTAGAACACTTCTCAGGTATTTAAATTTTGTAACTGCTTGTTTTTAGTATCTCCTACTTGTATTTGGCATTTTGGGCTGCCCTTTTTGCTGATGACCATGCATTCGCTTTTCTTGCAGATCCATGTGTCGCACTTTCCATCTCCTGTTAGAACACTTTCTAGGCATTTAAATTTTTGTACTTGCTTGATTCTAGTATCCCTCATTTGGCATTTTGTGTAGCTCTTTTTGCTGAACACCATGTATTGAGTTTTCTGAAGTTTATTTGTTGTCCTTTTTGTCACTCTCTTCAGCTATCTTCTGTAGGAGGTTTTATAGTTTCCTTTCCGTGTCTGCTATCAGCACTGTATCATTTGCGTACTGTTTAAATTGTGGCCCCCGAATACGAATCCTGGCATAACATTTAGGGTCTTCAAAATATTCTCGCTGTACAAGTAGAATGGATCCGGTGAAAAGACTTCCTTGTTTTACGCCGCTTTCTATCATTGTATATCTGTTGAATTCTTTACCTGCCCCTATTCAAGTGGTTTGCTGCCAGTAGAGATTCTTGATTACTCTTAGGTCTTTCCAAATATGTCGAGGCTGACGAACATCTCCATCACTTATTTGTGGCGTATTTTGTAGAATGCCTTTGCATAATTGATAAAACATAGGTACAAGTTTGTATTGCCCTTTCGGAGAGCGTCCTAATCATAAATATGGCGTTTCTTGTTCCAGTGTCTTTGACGAACCCGCACTGTTCTTGTCCTATCTCTGGCCTGATTCTGCTTCTCGCTCTATTCATCAGGATTCGGACGATCAATTTTGTAATTAGGCTCATTAAACTGATTGTTCTGTGGAGTTCGCACTCGTTTGCACCTGGCTTCTTAGGCAGTGCTATGAAGGTCGATTTGCTGAGGTCATCTGGTATTACATCATTATTTTAAATTTCATTTATTATTTTTGTTATTTTTCTCTTTGCCAAATTCTTCCAGGGCTATCAGCAGCTCTATCCTTTCATCGACATCACTTATGCTTTGTTTTTTTCTCACTATCACCTTCTGCGCATCAGTGTCAGTCCTGTCTTGCTTGGGGTGAAATGATTATAAAAAAGAAAAAGAATATCAGAAGAGATTCTAACAGCCATTTTTCCACAGTCTAACCAAATAAGTATACGATATCATGTTGGAAAGAAAACTCCTGCTCATTATCATATGAAGAGGTGTAAAAGTTTTCGTTTCGAAACACGTCATTCGAAAGACGAGCTCATTATCATATGAAGAGGTGTAAAAGTTTTCGTTTCGAAACACGTCATTCGAAAGACGAGCTAAGGTTTCTTATGTCTATTTATCATGAAATTCTTTTGGAGGAAGGTATATATTCACTTTGACCTGAGTTCTGCCTTATAAGCATGCATTTTCTCAAAAATATCTTGTCACTGGCATGTCACGATAAATTGTTAAGTGTGCATTTGCGTGAACAACTGTCCCATAACGATTTCTCAAGTAGTAATTAAAAGTAATTGTAGTTGCAATCATTGTTAGCCTTGACGCTGGTTAGATGATCAGATTTTGAATTTATAACTTGATTTCTTATAAAACTTTATATGTAAATAACACCTCTGTAACAAAATCCGCAGTTTCGAAATTTTGCAAAGACATTGAAAAAGTCTAAAGCTTATAGTCCATTCTCTGTCGATGTCGCCGTCACCGTCTTCTATTTCCCCCCCCCCATCCTTTGCCGAAATGTCGTTTCCTGTCGAATTGCAAGCGGAAAGCGTTTGATTCCACATTCCAAAGGAAACCTGATTGCCTTCAGATGTTTTTCATTCATTAAGCAACGCCAAAATTTGTTAAAACTCTTTGTTGGTAACCGCATCAAAAGTTGCAGGAACTTCGCGACGTTGAAAAGATGCCAATGTTTGGCATACTTGTGTTGAAGGAGAAAAAAGTAGTAGTTTGGGATTATTGGTATGGGTAAGGGCCCCATGGTTACACCGGTCACATACAGGACATTAGATTGAAGGATTAAACTATGATTATTTACTGGTAAAATCAAATATGATAATTTTTTTTATTTTGTTTTTACAGTAATGTCACCCTTTAAAAGGCCCAAGAGCCACTCGAGGTAGAGGGTTACGTTAGGAGGCAATTTGTGCGGATAGGTGTGGAAGACAACAGTTAACCTAATAGTGATCGGGAAACATCCTCTATGGAGTCGGTTCCACAAAGTCGGTTCACGCAAAGAAGCTGTTAGAGGGGAACATTTCTCAACGGTGAAATATGGAGGGAATATGGATGGTTTGCTATTAATCGGTATGGCATGTCCTTGCCGTGAAGATTTGAATTGGCCGGACTAGGTTATGTTGTTCGTCTGATCACTTTCCGTGGAGGTAGCGATAGAACCGCGAGGGGCTTACCACAATTCGCCTCTCCCCACTCTCTCTAGCACACACACACACGCACACACACACACACACACACACACACAGAGAGAGAGAGAGAGAGAGAGAGCTCTTTTTCTTGAGATATTAGTTTTAATAAGAAGCTCTTTTTGAGATATTTTCTTTGATATTCTCCACTCTCTCTCTCTCTCTCTCTATGTGTGCGCGAGTGTGTATGTGTGTGTGTGTGTGAGAGAGAGAGAGAGAGATAGGAGAATATCAAGGAAAATATCACAAGAAAAAGAGCTTTTTATTAAAAGTAATTTTATTTGAACTAAATTATTTTGAAGTCATCACAATATAGAAAGAAGAAATATTAAGCAAAGTTTTAATTGTTTTGCTGAAATATTTCTCTCTTTTTCGTAAAGCAAAGAACTTACAAATTTATCTGTTTTACATAAACACGTAAAGTTTAACAAAGATGTTATTTTTGTTAATTTAATGAAAAAATTTCATGTAAAATTGAATATAAAGGAATATAGAGAATACAAGAAAAACAGATTTTGATGGAAATTTTGTCGAACATTTCAATTTATGTGAAGTTTTTCTTCTCATAATAAAACTGATCATTTTAGAAGAAAAAGAAATATAGTCAAATAAGTTTGACGGTTTATTTGACAAAATCTCAACATTGGTGGTTCAGAAAGTCTTCAGCAATAAAGCAAAGAACAAATGTATTGTCGAAACTGTCAGATTCATATTTCTTTGTCTAAATCAAATGTCTAAGATTTTTTTATTTAACCATCACAGTAATCTTGTCAGACTTCTGTTGTCATCTATTTTTAGAATAGCTTGAATCATCCAGAGAAAAGGCATGAATTTCAATAAGAGAATACCTTCGATTCAGTGACCTTAATATTTTTTGTTATCATTTCAACTTAAGCCACAAAGACGCAAGATATTACTGAGAATGAAAGAAAATGAGAAGACATTACCAAGGGATTGAATGAGACAGATCACAAAGGACATTGCATTAAGATTTTGTAGATTTTAATTGATAGGAAAGCAACAAGACTGGAAGCAATTCCCACAGGCGAGAATTGCGAGAGAAAATAATATTAGAACAGAACTTACGATCTTATATAGCAATTTAAATAGTGAAATAATGAGATTTATCTGCTAATTGAATACTACACGTAAATCCATGAGGTTGAGATACCAAAGAGGAAAGTCCATTAGAAAGAAAATGTTTATAGAAAATGCACTGAGCAACAAAATGCATTTTAATTATAAATCACGTGGCTTAATAAAAACAGGATTGTCTGAAGAACTGAATCAAAGGAAATTGATTTTTCTTGAAAGATTCTTTTTTCTTTCTTGTTGGCCAGCAAACATAAACTGCTATTGTTTCAATAACAAGCAATTTTTATTTATATATGGATTCTATGTAGTCATTCCACTTGAGGTCTGTTGTGAGAGGCGCAGTGTTTTATTTTATGGGAATCTAGACTGACCAATGTTAATGGATGGTAGGAGCGATTGTCTCTCTTCCCTTTATTTTGTCTTTTTGCTGTTTCATTCATTAGGCTACATCAAATAAATTTCTACAAGCCACAAATCTTAATTCAATTAAATTTGTCAATTAGAAACCAAAATGTTTTTGAACAATTATTCGTCACTCTGTCTTATATAAATAATAGTAAATTTCTATCTGAAAATATTATTAGTTCTTAAATATTCGTGCACATTAGATTCTTAAATTCAGTTTAATTCAAATGTGAAAATATCTGTGAAAACTTAAAACAAACTTTGGCTAATGCCAAAAGTTGTTTCAAACAGAAACTGCTGACTTATTGAGAATTTTAATCCCTCAAGAATGTTCCTAAAAGACTCCATCAAACAAACCAAATTCTTTATTTGTGTAACTTTTTCATTTCCGTTCCATTTTAAGCCCAAAAATGTAATAATTTCCAAAACTGAAATAAATTTCCTCGGATTTATTTCTGTTATATGAAAATAATAGATAAAAATTTACACTGGAGTTGAAAAATTTCGTGTAACGTTTCCACTCATACACAGTTTTTTTGTTTGTTTATTTTTTTTATAAAAAATAAAAAGAAAGACCAACGAAATCTTTATCATAATACGTGACAGAAAAGTAAATATTTACATTCTTTAAAAATCATCTGCGGTGATCATCTGCAAGTAAAATTCTTGCTTCCCCCATGGTATGAATTACAAATTGCCTTTACATTCGGCAATAAAGGTCAACAGAGAAGAGCGAAGCGAGTCTTAACGAAGGTAAATAGATTATAAGAGGCACAAATGTTTATTTCAACTCCGATGCTAATTAATCATTTCCGAAGTTTTACTATCTCATTGAGAAAAAAAAAATCCTGGCTTTGTATGCTCTTAAGAAACTGTTTTCTTTTCTATTACCCGGTAATATATACAGTATATATATATATATATATATATATATATATATATATATATATATATATAATGGAACCTTCCGTATGCGACCCACCTTTTGTTAACGACCGTTTTTCTATGCACGTACGATTTGCTAATGTTAATTGACCCGTACTGATCGACCAACTCCAGAACGCGACCAGCGACTAACATCAACGAGTGATAATCACTGATTAAGCGACCGCTTTAAAAATATCCATTTTGGTCGTACACTGCGAACTTCTAAATTAGGAGAAACTAAATGAGTTATGTATTTCATTTTGATTTTATCTAGAATACTTCCTCATTGTTTTGTTATTGTAGTGTTGTATCAAACTGTTACTTCTTGCTGATATGTACATTGCCTGAGTTCACCTCACGGTCAAACATCGGCTGTTTTGTACAACATATATTGCATTTGACATGTTCAAGGGATTTATCGCAGTCTCTGTACTGACTTCGATAAATTCAGGGATTGGGATAATCACAATCATGTCCCTTTCTCAAATGTCTATCTCTTTTGTTCCTTTATTTTTTGTGTATCTATCTACTCTATTTCTATCTGGGTATATCTATCTCTATCTCTCTGTTTCTCTACCCCCACCCTCGATTGCTGTCAGTTTTTTGTATGTTTTTTTTTTCATGTATTGTCGCAGATTCTCTTTTGCTATCACTCCCTTCTAAGAAAAAAACTGAAACCGTATACTTTTTTTAAAGTCCACTTAATAAATATTTTTTGTGAATAAATATTTTGGTCACTTGTTGACCGTTGTAAATACGTTTTATAAAATTTTTAAATGAATTATGCTGAATAAATTTCTTTAAAGTTAGACTATTTTCTTATGTCCTCATTTATTTATTACCAGATTACATTGTAAAATTCTAATATGTACATTCTGATGAGTGGAATATACGTTCATAGCGTAAATAGGTCATGACTATGCGCCTTTAGTGAGCGACCACCTGTCATATGCGACCCGTTTTATATATATATGTATATATATGAAATAAGCACACACACACACACACACACACACACACACACACACAGATATATATATATATATATATAAGAAAAAAGAGAAAACCCGCAAAAGGTTTTTGATTATTATCTGTATTTTTCAAATTTCATTTTATTTTACTGCTAAGCGTGTTTCAAGTTTTGTGACCCTCTTCAGGCGAATGGTTGGTTATACAGATTATAAACATCTTTTAAAAATCTTCTTTAAGGAATGATTACTTTCTTTCTCTCTTATCTCTTTCAACAATTATATATATATATATATATATATATATATATATATATATATGAAGTAAAACTCAACACATCATTTAAAGTGGTTATAAGTTCTAATTTATTTCAACGAGCTAATATGCTCATCTCTTTAGGTTACGATTTCGTTTGGTTTTAAAACCAAATGAAATCGTTGCCTGAATGCAGTAAATTATGAAATAATTGAGAAAATGTCCAAACATTTTTATCTATTACTGTTGTGGTCCTGTTTAAGGGATCACAATTATAAAGTGAAAGAGTCCTGTGTTCACTGTGAGCGGTTAAATTACAAGTGTATTCCTCTGCTTGAAGGTAGAAATGTCTGGCATTATATAAACCAGACAAATCCATATTGTCCATGGATATAGGGGTGTTAACTACCCCAGAACAATTACATAAACAAATAATGCAGTTCAAGACAATCGAGAACATTGATTTGGAAGGTATATTTAGAATTGCTTTAGTATATCAGTTTTTTTTAATATGCACATCGCATATGTATGTTCAGGCTAAATATATCTATAGTATATTATTAATGCACATAATTTATTTATGTTCAACGTAAATAGTATATTAGCAAATAGTGATTCTATGTTCAATCTCTCTTGTTGTAAGAATCTGTATTACTCACCGATCATGTTTGGGTTGATATTTAATTTTCTTCAAGTTATGTCATGGTGGTATCTCTCCATTTTCTTTGCTTAAGGAAGCGAGATCCGTTGTAAAAAATGGAATTGGACTGCAAAAGCATTCGAGATGTCCGGCATTTGATAAAGAACTAATCTAGTTATTAAATCAGAATAATTCTTATAAAGACCTAAATTAAAATTACAATAGAAACTAATATTGAACTGTTCCATACAGCACGAATACAGTCGGGTCAATTGGATAGAAATATATTTTTACGGTAATATTTACCTTGAACATAAATACTCTGGAGATCAACAGTTACCAACCATCGTCTGACGAAGTATAATAGTAATGAAACATGAAAACATATCTACATATATATCTAAACTTATTTATAAATGGAAATTTTTCTCTGTGTGTATGTGTGTCTGTGTCTGTGTGTGTCCGTTACCTATAGACTCCGAAACGCCTGAACCGATTTTCTTGAAAATTTACACAGTTGTACTATAAATGTCTGCTAGTGTACTTAGCGAGGTTTTGTGTCGAGGTACCCCTGATAAATATCGAAAATCGATAATCAGAAAATTCGGGTTATAGAAGGAGTGCTTCGATTTTAATCAAATTTGATACACTCATAGACAAAGACATACGAACCGATATTCAGAAGTTTCAATGTTGCAGTTCTTATAGTGCAGAAAATCGGAAATATATATATATATATATATATATATATATATATATATATATATATAAAAGGCAAGATGTTTGTGTGTGTGTCTGTTTATCTGCCTGTATATCTGTATTTTTTTTTTCAGCCCTTTTATTTTAGTTTTTACTTCGGGTTTGGCTCTAAGTAGGTATAATTGTAGTTCTTAATCTCTGCCATGATACCATTTACTCAGAGGACTTATTTAGCCTTAAAAATTCAGTTGACGACGAAAATTACTTATTTGATATCGATACCAGGAAATCAAAATTTGACTTACATCCATTTATTTTTCTTTCACTCTACGGTTTCCTTTAACTGGAAACAACTATTGCTTTTCAGTCTTTCGTGCAAATGTCTAAAGAGTTTGAGCTCCAGGACCATGGATTAGTTTTAAAGCTTTCATTACACCCGAGCAACACCGGGCTATACTGCTAGTATATATATACATAAGAAAGAATCAACAAATAATATTTCTCTGGATAATATCATTTGGCTCTCTATAAGTATCTATTTCTTTAATATTTTTAATTAAATGGATGTTTTTTGGATTATCCCCTCCGTCTACGGATTTTACATCATTATCTACATATAGGAAAAACTCAAAGCATCAACGAAACCGGTTATAAACTATAAGTTATTTCGACGGGTACGTTTTTTGTACCCGTCTCATCCGACAGCAAATTATATATATATATAACATGGACACAGCAAACTCAATTTACTTTACCCAATGTCATGAATATAAGACAATTTCTTTTGCCTAACGTAAATTTCTAACGAACAATTGTAAATATGCACACACTCACACACACTCACTCACACACACACACATTTTAAATTTATTTGTTTAAACGTTATTTTAAATAAATACTCATATTTGAGTAGACGCACTGTTTTATTATTAAGCAATATATATATATATATTTTAATCTACCGGCCTGAATATCCAATAAATCTTGTTATGGCCCGGTAGGATTCGAACCTGCGTCCTCTAGGTGAAAACTGTTATATATCTGACATGCCTTAGACCGCTCGGCCATGTAGGACGTCCCGATCAAGCAAAGGTCGAGTTACGTCTAAAACTTTTTTTAACCCAAGTAACACATTGTGGTGGTGTAGTAGATATCGGCTCGTAACGAGAAATCGGGGAGCCGAGTTTAAATTCCACTTGAATTTATTGCATTCACTTACGCGCAAAAACCCTTGGGAAAGGTATTAATCCGTCTCTTCCGTCCAGTTATGGGTTAAATAACAGGACAGATTGGGTTCTATAGCCTTGGCTGGCAACCAATCTATCGCAGAAAGCAATGACAACCTACTGCGTGATAATCTTCTGCTCAGCCAGTCATGTCACGAAAGAGACATGATCGCCCAAGCGAGTTTCACGTATGGCACTTAACTGACTGACTGTATTTTTAAACATTAATC
The DNA here is from genome assembly GCA_037127315.1 of Ascarosepion bandense. Classification (NCBI taxonomy): domain Eukaryota; kingdom Metazoa; phylum Mollusca; class Cephalopoda; order Sepiida; family Sepiidae; genus Ascarosepion; species Ascarosepion bandense. The sequence goes on along the minus strand of JBBBDQ010001524.1, from coordinate 2,631,980 downwards.
TGAATCATTTTAAATTGATTAAATAGTTTTTCCTTGTCACACGTGATGTCAAAAAGCTGTCGAAAAGTGCTCCATTTTCTTACACTTGACATTGTATTTTAAAAATTCCTGTTTTTGACGTCAAAAATGCGTAAACACTATTTCGTTATTACTAAAGATCCTGTATACAGCATAAAGAGTGGCAGATATTTACTATGGTAATCTAAAACAGGAATATATTTTAGAATTGAAAATGGTGGCTGCATTTTTTTCAAAGTAGGAACTGTCTGACTACCTTGAAAATCAGTATTCGAAATATTGATTTTTACCTAGACGCAAGAATCGACTATTTTTGCACAAAAACATTATTCTCTGGAAAAAGAAATATGTTCTTATCTGGAAACGCAGAGAGAAAACAGCGTATTTTGCAAGTACATAGAATGCCTCGAGAGGAGTCAAGAAATTTCAAGATTATATAGGTCGAAAGAAGAGAGTTTCCATGTTTGAATAGGAACCCACGTTCATCAATTTGCCTTTGATCTTTCAAGTGTTTCAGGTTATCATAAAAAAAAAGATATTGGATATTTCCCAACCACCTGTCGTTGAATCTGGATTGTTTAACCACTATTGAGACAGAAAAGAAAAATGGATATTCCTTCTGAATACAAGTGAGACAACTGTAGAGTAGAAGTCATTTTGTCCAGGTGGAAGGATCGTTTCCTCTATCAATTGATGAAAGATGCAAGATGTTTTGAAAGTAAAATGGTGTCACTTCTTCCAAAATAAATTTACCGCCCCCTCGATATGTTTCTCTCTTCTTTTTTTCTCTTCCCACTCACTCTAATAACCCCGAGGTCAAAAATTTGGCGAACATCAAAATATTCAGAAATATGCATCCATCTTTATTTTTTCTGACTTGAGAAGAGCCATTCACTAAATGGTTCATTTAGCAACTGCGGTAGATACGAGTGTTTTAGCCCCACCAGTTGTTTAGCTGTTTTTCTCTCCTCACCTTATTCGGCTTTACAAATATAGGCCGCTGGCCTTTTCGCCAGTTTCAACGGGAGTCGGTGTGACGCATCAGTGATGTTTGGTTCGTTGAATTAATGGTTTCTGTCATCCAAAGACAAATTAGCCGGGTGTTCTCCCCCGCTATTTACGATAAAACTTGACTCCAGAGAATGGCACTTCACCGTGGGAAGGGTGATCCTTTGCTGATGCCAGGGTTCGCAAAAGAAAGAAAACAATGGCGACAAAAGGAAATTCTTGTATCCCCAAAATGAAACCATATTTAAACACTAAAGGGAAAAATTAATTCGCTTTGATTGGTTTTGTGATATCGGTTTTCCGTCACCACTCTCTCTCTCTCTCTTTCTCTCTTACAATATTCCTCTCACCCTCTCTCTTATAATCTTCCGCTCACTCATCTTCTATCTCTCTCTCTCTTATAATCTTCCGCTCACTCATCCTATCTCTCTCTTGTAATCTTCCTCTCACTCACCCTCTCTCTCTTATAATCTGCCGCTCACTCACCCTCTGTCTCTCTTACAATATTTCTCTCACTCTCTTACTCTCTTTCTCTCTCTCTCTCTCTCTCTCTCTCTCTTACAATATTTCTCTTAATTTTTTTCTATTACAACATTCCACTCTCTCTTTAAATCTTGCTCGCTCTCTCGTAAAGTCTCGTTTCATTCACTCTCTTTTGAAAATCGACCTCACACACACTCACTCTTTCAAAAATATTCCTCTCACTCCCTCTTTCTCATAAAAGTATTCCACTCACTCCCTCTCTCAACTTTTACAATTTTCATCACTCATTGTCTCTTTCTCTCTCTTACAATCTGCTTCTCATTTAATAGCTTTCTCTCTCTTTAAAATCTTCCTCTCACTCCGCTTTCTCTTTCTCTACACCCCCTCTCTCTCTCTCTCTTACAATCTCCTTCTCATTCTCTTGGTAATTTCCTCCTCCTCCTCCTCCTCCTCTCTCTCTCTGAAAGATAAGCACTTCCCTCTCCCACACACACCTGTACATATTAGAAATTGAATAACCAAATGGCGGAGAAAAACTCCCACTTTAGCTTTTCATCTCAAACTACCGAATATTTTAGTGTAATATATTTGTTGGTCTAATTATATTAAATCTGACGTGCAACATTTCATTTTATCATTTATTCACCCAAGATTAATCTTGTTTATAAAAAATAATCTCTCTCCCTCTCTCTCTCTCACCCACACACAGTTAATTTAATAGAAAACATTTTATTTATTAAGATATTTCCAGATTAAAATTCTGTTCTCATCATATTTCTATCCAAAAGTCTGATGCTTTTTACTCTAGTGTCATCAGCTGTGTTATGGTTCCTTAGTCACATTCAAAGCGAATAACTGCAGTCCCAAAGATCCAAAGGAAGAAATATTCAATTTAGGACTAGAAGAATCGACACATTTTTAACTACATCACAGAAACTTACAGCAATAGCATTAGCTATTTAGCTATTAAGGCTGTTAATATATAAGATTATTTTCGAATATTTCAAAAACCCGTTCGATTAAGCCTTTATAATTTTAAGGAATCGGTGCGAAGCAATAAGATACCACCATATATATATATATATATATATATATATATATATATATATATATATATATATATATCATGAAGTTATTACTACAATAATATAAAAATTTGCTATTTAGAGTTTCTTGCAATAAGTTATAATATTGAATATTGATATTGTAATGAAAATAAACAGCAAATAAGAGGTTTACAGAAAGAAATACAAATCATCATCATCATCATCATCATCGTTATTCAATTAATCAATCAATCAATCAATCAATCAATAGGCAATAATGAAATAACAAATGATAAGATTATAGTCATTGATTCATCTGTAGAAAAGGCCGAATTGATATGACAGGCAGAATGAGTAAAAGTGGTAGACGAAATTAAGTCTGTTTTACAGGGCCAAGTAATTCGGGATTTTACGTTGTTATAAGAAAGAAAAATGAAAAAAGAAAGAAAGGAAAAAGACAGAAGAAAAAAGGAAAAAAAAGGAAAGAAAACAGAAAGGAAGAGAAAGAAAAAAAAGGAAAAAGACAGAAGAAAAAAGGAAAAAGAAGGAAAGAAAAAAGAAAGGAAGAGAAAGAAAGTAAAAAGAAAAAGAAAGAAAAAAGGAAAAAAAAATGAAAAAGAAAGAAAGAAAAAAAACGAAAAAAGAGGAATAAGAAAGAAAGAAGAAAAAAAGAAAAAAAAGGTAAATGAAGGAAAGATAAAGAAAGAAAAATAAAGAAAGAAGAAAGAAAGAAAGAAAGAAAGAAAGAGAAAAAGAAAAAAGAAAGAAAGAAAAATGGAAAAGAAAGAAAGAAGAAAAAAGAAAAAAGAAAAAAGAAAAAAGAAAAAAGAAAAGAAAAATGAAGGAAAGATAAAGAAAGAAAGAAAGAAAGAAAGGAAGAAAAAATGAAGAAAGAAAGAAAGAAAGAAAAAGAAAAAGAAAAAGAAAGAAAAAGGAAAAAGAAGGAAAGAAAAATAAATAAAAAGAAAGAAATAGGCAAGAAAAAAGAAAGAAAGAAAGAAATAGAAAAAAGAAAGAAGAGAAAAAGAAAAAGAAAGACAAACGAAAATGAAGGAAAGATAAAGAAAGAAAGAGAAAAGAAGAGAAAAAGAAAAAGAGGAAATAAAAAGGAAAAGAGATAAGAAAGAAATAAGGAAAGAAACAGAAAGAAAGATGAGAAAAGAAAGAAAATAAGAAAAAGAAAAAGAAAAAGAAAAAGGAAAAAGAAGGAACGAAAAAGAAAATAAGAGGAAAGGAAAAAGAAGGAAATATAAAAGAAAGAAAAAGAAAGAAAGAAGAGATAAAGAAAAAGAAAAAAGAACGAAAGGAAATGGAAAGAAAGAAAAAGAAAGAGAGAAAAAAGAAAAAAGGAAAGAAAAAGAATGAAAGAAAGAAAAAGAGAAAAAGAAATAAAGAAATAAAGACAGAAAGAAAGAATAGTAAAAAAAAAAAAAAATAGAAAAAGGAAAGAAAGAAAGTTTGAGTACCAATAAGCTCCGAAAAAAAGAAAACTAAGAATTATTTGAAGAAAAATCTTGGTAAACTTCAATGATCTTTCGAATTCTTGGATTTGACAAAATTTTGACCAAACAAAACCGGAAAAGTAAAGGAGTGTTGAAGGGAATATTTTTTCTACTTTTTTAAAAATCTATTCACCCTAAACAACGTGATAATGACGCTAAGGCGCAGGGGGAGGGTGCGACTGAAGGGTGAATTTGCTCGTTGTATTAAAAGAGGAACGGTTTTGGGATGAAATGCAAGAGATAAAAAGAGAAATAGAAAATATTTTAGAAATGAATTTTGGAGAAAGATACCTGCGAAGAATAAAACGACGTGGAAAGAGAGAAAGAGAAATTGAGAAGAAAAAGAAGAGAAGAATGGCGATAAAAGAGTGGACGAGAGATAGACAAGTGAAAGAAGGGGAAAAGAGAGAACAGGAGAGGGAAGAGAGAAGAAAAAAGATAAAAGAAGGAAGAGAGAAGAAATGAAACTACGAGAGAGGGAGAGATAAAGAAGTAAGAGAAAGAAAAAATAAAGAAAGGATGAAGAACAATCATAAAACGAGGAAGGGAAAGAAGGACAGAAGAAAAGAAGAGAGCGAGAAAATGAAAGAGAAAAAGTTAAGTAGAAAGAAAATTGAAGGAGAATTTAAGAATGAATTAAATCGATGCATGGAACTAAAAAAATAGAGTGAGGCTTAATGAAAGTAAAAATTAAAGAAAAGCAAGAAAAGAAGCAAAGAACAAAAGAAAAAAGTGAAAAGGAAGGAGTTTATTTTAAAAGCTTGTCAATGTTAATTATTGTTCCTCTTATAGTCTGTGAATTTGATATTTATCTCTTTCAGAGTCGGTTCGAAGCAGTTCTTAAGCCACGTGTTCAGCATCACAGACACTGCCACAAAAGCATTTTCCTTCTTCCGTGTTGTTCTACTAAATCAAAGTGCAAAAACTTTCTTCAATATTTTTGACAGAATCTAGCAAGTACAAAAATTTAAGTACTTGGAAAGTGTTCTAACGGAAGATGGAAAGTGCGACACTGAGATCCGAAGGTGAATTGGAATGGCCAAGAACGCAATCCAGAAGCTAAGCAGAGTATTAAGAGACAGGGAAATTTTGCTAGAAACAAGGAAGAGAGTATTGGATTGCTGTGTGATGTCTGTCCCTCAATATGTCAGTAAATGCTGGACAATATCATCGAAGATTAAGGAAAAACCTGAAGCAACTGAAATATGGTTCCACAGAAGGATGCTACGGATATCATGGACCGAGCATGTGAGCAATGATGAAGTTTTAGAAAGGATGTAAACGAAAAGGAAATTAATACTGAGTATCAGAAAAAGATGGCTGAAGTTCAAGGAACAGGTGATGAGGAAGGAAGGCTTGGAGAATCTGAAACTTACAAGTCAGAGAGAAAGAGGCAGCGGAAAGAATCGGATAACATATCAGAATGGCCTGAGCAGGTGGATGGCAGTGCTGGGTTTGATTGGGGCAACAGAAGAAAGCATGCTAAGAGTCACCAGGGATAAGGAGACGTGGAAAGCCATGATTGCCTACGTCCTGAAGGGACATGGCACATCGAAGAAGAAGAAGGATAGATAAGGATGCTAGCAAGGAACGGAAGTCACATATATTGAATTGCAGAGCGACCAATCCTAACATAAAGTCCAGTTCATGGTTCATTATTTTAGGGAGAAATTGGACTTCGCAATAGTAATTTTCGTTCTTTAATCTTTCTTCTTTTGGGTTGGGTGGCAAGTGTTTGGCCCTAACAGTGCAAAAAATAAATATTCAATATATGCCTTAAAACAGGTTATCTTATCTTTTATACTTGCATCTGTGGTAATTATTTATTATAAAGCCAATTATGAGGGGAATAAACTAAATACTCCTGGGAAATGTACATTTCTGGATGTTATCCCTTTTGGGTCTGATCACACTCTTATAAAGGTAAAACATCGATGATAAAGTTAGGATCTTTCGGGAGCAGTACAAGGAATTGACAATTTTCCAATGTCTTTGGAAGGACCAAGAAGAAATAAAGTGTATTGATCTCATAGGCTTCAAAAACTGACCATTTACAACAACCTTCATAGACCTACCCAGTAGGAAAGACTTGTGTGCGGCGCAGAAACTCAATGTAACTCCAAAGATAAACCGAAGGCAATATTCACTAACTTAAACAAAGGGGACTGTCCAGAAAAGTTGCAAGAGATTCCGAAATCGACTGTAGGTCTTAGTTGAAGCCAATGGCGATTTTATTGAATAAAGTTATTCTTTAGTATTTCAAAATATTTTTGTGTCATTTTGGTAAATACATCCATTAAAATGAAATGCCAATGCTATTTTCATTTTTGCGTTATTTAGACGACACTTTATCCATCAGACCCAGTATATATCTATATGAAAGAACAATAAAAGAAATATGTAAAACAGCATAGTATCATGGTGAGAACATTATTAAAGTTATACTGGTGACAGAGATAGGGTTACGGTTAGTTTACTGAAGTAGTTTAATAAGCAAGATGCTAAGTGTCTTAAACTTGATTCGGCTCTAACAGCTCAGTAGGTGAAAAGTGACTTTGATTCCTTCTAGAACCAATCAAGTATCATTTCAACATTACCGATCGAACACTGAACTCCTCTTCCGTCACAAGTACTCGTTACCCACACTCGACGAGGTTCTGGGGCTTTGCACGTCCATTGAGTTTTAAGTAACACTCCACACCCTCAAGTTGAATTCATACACACGATCCATTGCTAGAAACGATGGCAAAATGTCTGGCTTATTCTGTTACTCAAAAAAGTGCCTGGCTCTTTTTACCAGAATAAGATTTTTTTTTAATCATATCACCCCAAGCAAGGCGGTAACGCCACTGATGTGCAGCGGGCTACGCAAGAGTGAAAAGATTGGAAAAGAGAAAGCCGGAAACCACATCCTAAACAGGGAACAAGGGATGAGCCTCTTCACCTGTTCAATAGACGTGGGTGGAGTGTGAATCGGGCGATAGTTTAGTCGATTTACTCCAATTATTCGGCAAAAATGTAGTATTGCTGTCACAACATCCCAGGAGAAGCTCAATCCGTTTAATTCATTTTCATTTTGTATTGTGGGTGATGATCATTTACAGTGTTGCAAGCCTCTGTCGTTACTCATTCGCAATTACCATAACAAATTTTCAGATAAGCATGACTTTTTACTTTCAACAGTTCAGACATTGGAGCTACAACTCGTCACGCTACGTCCACGGAATTGAAACATCCATATTTCCCCCGTATTTCAATTGTACGAAGGATGTTTCACATAAACACCTCTTGATCTCTCCGCCATTTAATATTAATTTCGATGTTATTTTCTAAAGTGAAAGCAAAGACGCTGACCTAAAAATGTGTGGCCAAGTAACATTCATAGTAATAGCAAAATAATTTCCGAATTAAAATTCATTAATTGCATGTGTGTGCGTGTGTATATGTGCATGTGTGGGTGTGTGTAAGTGCGTTAGTGTGTGTAAGTGTGTTTGTGTGTGTATGTGTGCAGTTGTTGGCAGGATTATCTTTTTACCTACAGTAGGCGCACATCATGGATCATCAGAAAGATGAAGCTTCTGTTCTGTTCTCTTCAGAAATATTTAGACATTTTACAGTTCATCACACACGCACAGACACAAACATACGCACACGTACATACACACGCACATTGTTTAAATTCTTCAATAAGAATAAATTGGCATAACTTATTATAAGCATTATTCAGTTTTTCGCCTTAACCCATCTATCAAAGAGATTTTTTCCCTAGCGAACTCAACGTATGACTGTTGCACCAACTTTTTATAATTCCGAAATGTCTGCCTATATGTTTCTGGTACTAATTCATATGCATTTAAATGGCAATTTTTATTTTTTCATAATCTGTGGCCTCTTCAATACTGAGGGCCGAGTATATATCAGCAGCTCTGCCGACCAAAACCGTCTGTAAGAGTGTTGACCAAATTTCATAAGGCTATCCTAAATTTATTGCTATTTTTTCAAAATGAGGAAAATATTTTTCCACTTTTTTCTCACAAAACTTAGGTACTAATTTGATATATTTTCCGGCATAAAATGCTGCACTTAAGGAAGAATTCTCTGAATTTGACTTCTATTTTCATGTTGTAATTTTAATTTTTCTAACTCTATTTCAGATTAGATTTTTAATTTTTTTTCCATTTCTATTCTTTCCTGCATCTCTAATTTCTTTTTTTCTAATTGAAGATGTAAATTACTTTGGTCGTCTTTTTCGTCTATATTATATGAGTCTAAAAAATTTCTATTTATTAGTTTTTTTTGCTACGATACTTTTAATTTCTCTTTTTTTCATAGACATGTTTATATTTACCTTGGAATAGTCCGCAATTTGTAATAAGTCCGATTTTTTCAAATTATTCGATAACATCGGCTAAACTTTTAAAAATTTCCACCGAAAATGTTTTCTTTTTTTATATTTTACGAAAGATATTGAAATATAGTTACTTTCTTTTCGCGAATTACGTATATTGAGTTTATTTTGTTTTCTTTTTACGATATTATCGAGTTGGACGAGCCCTTAATTTTTGCTATTTATTTATGTATTTAGTTTATTTTATCGAGTTGGACGAGCTCCTAATTTTTGTTATTTATTTATTTTTTATATTATCGAAATTGACGATATTATAGAGTCGGACGAGCCCCCAATTTTTTTACGTGTTAAGTGTAACAAAAAAAAAATGATTGACCAAAACTTAGAGTTAAATCACATACAAATACTTAATTTATGATAAACACAAAATGATATATATGTATACAAAATTTACAATTTTTTGCATTCAAAAAGAAAAACAGTAATGTAGAGTTTACTAGTGACAGGAGGAGGAGAAGGGTCAGTATCTTTACCCAGTTAAGATAGCAAATAAATTTAAGTGCTATACTTTTTGGAAATCCTCAGATGTGTATATAAAAAATAATTATTAGTTTGATCAATGAAAGAGTAAAAGATATCTATTTACCCATATGAGGTTCTTTTTCAGGTTTTAGTTGGTGAGTAACATTTCTTAAAGATTCTCTCGGCTGGATATAAATCCTTGAATCAAAGCCGGAGTTGATAATGTCAGCAAATCCTTTTAACAATTGACTACTCTTTTCCCAAAACCTATATTTATAGGGCTAACACCTAATTTTCATATTCTAGAATCCATTAGAATTCTCTAGATTTTACTCGAAATATCTTGGACATTCTAGCATCTTCCAAACGTTGTATTATCTAATTTCCTTATTTTTACGAATTGTTCATGAATTAAAATTTGTATTAACAAGTAGAACTCAAATGAATCCCTTACTACAACTTTTTAGAGATTACTAATGTTATTTTTATATATAAATGCACCCTCGTAACAATATTCTGACATTTACAGTATTTACATTATCCGGGCTATTGTCCTAATCTTTGTTGCCATTTTTACGACGTTTCCGCCGTTGTACGCCCGGCTTTCTGCAGGTGCTAGGAAATTCGAACTGAACCCTTTATTACAATCACTGGGGTATATTAACTCCATTCCTTGCATAAAGGATATAGATGTTGGTTAGTTCCTGACTTGAGTTGTGAGTTTAATACCAGGCTACAGCAGTGGTGAACAAGTGACTTGCAGAATTAACTCATGACTTCCAACCGAGGCTTTTCGCAATGAATGGAGTTCATATACCCCAGTGATTGTAATAAAGGGTTCGCTTCGATATTCTTAGTACCTGAAGAAGGCCGGAGCGTACAACAGCCGAAACGTTGTATATATGGCAACCAAGATGAGGACAATAGTCCGAATAATGTAAATACTGTAAATACTACTTCATCTCAGAAATATAGACAAAGGATTCAGTTCGAAATTCTTAGTACCTGAAGAAGGCCGAGGCGTACAACGGCCGAAACGTCGTACAAATGACAATAAAGATTAGGACAATAGTCCGAACAATGTAAATACTGTAAATACTATCTCATCCCAAAAATATAGACAAAGGGTTTGGTACGAAATTCCTAGCATCTGAAGAAAGCCGGAGTGTACAACAGCCGAAACGTCGTACAAATGACAACAAAGATGAGGACAATATTCCGAACAATGTAAATACTGTAAATACTACATCATCTCAGAAATATAAACATTTCAATTGTTTCATATCTGCTTATCAGAACCTTGTATCTCTTATCCCTAATCGTTTACAATTTATTTTAACAGATTTTAATTTTAAGATTCCAAGGAAATTTTTTTTCTCTAATTTATTTCGTGTGGAGTGGCAAGGAATTCGATGTAAACAATCCCTTCATAGCATTTTGTTATCTTTTTAAATCGCTTTCTTGAAATCCGGAGTCGAAATCAGATCTTGCGACGAGTGTCTCTCTTTGAAAGATGTCCGTTCGCCGTCTGTTCCGCTACGTTTGTCAACAAAACATGAGTCTCTTTCTCCAATTGCCGTCTTCACAAAGGGCAATAGCCATTCGACTGAACCGCCAGCATTTGCAACAAAACTCCCAACTGTTATAAGAAACATGTAATTCGACCGTTCAATCAGCCCTTCGCAGGCAAGACACCTAATCGCTTTTCAAATGCAGGCGTATCAATCCCTTTTCTGTTTTCAATTCCAAGTGTCAAGCGGGTGGTCACATTAAAATAATACACGACATTTTATTCTACTGATCATTTTCAGATAACAACAAGTATCGCCCTCTGCCCGCTCGCCCTTATATCATTCATTCCAAAATGACAAAGACTTTCGAGAGAAACGCCCGAAAATAAGGTTTCTTAATAAATCAAACATTACAAGAACTGAAGATGACAATCGGAAGATTTCTTGGAATTTCTTTTCTTTTCTGAAAAAGATTTATTTAATGTTAATGTAAAAGCGTGCATAATGACAATTATATAACAATTGGTCTCATCAAGCTGTACATCTTCATATGACGATATGGTTGAAACCTGGGTAGCAAGTAAATGGTGAATATTTCGTTCTTTAATAGATTATTGGCTCTGCATATTCATTTTTTTTATTATGCATTGAATGTGCCTTGTGATGCAGAGGATATCGGCTCGGAACGAGAAATCGGGGAGCCGAGTTCAAATTAAAGCTCCATACGTTTCCCATATAGTTATGTTTGTGTGAGCCCCGGTGGGCAGACGCACGTGTTTGTGTGTCTCTGCGTACGTCAATGGGTATATATTGTCACGACGACAAATGTTCGTCTCAGTTTTTCTCCAAGTTTCACAAAAATACAACAACATACGCAGCCCTATATATATTCATTTTTTTAAATTAATAAGTTAGCTTGACGATCGCAAGAGCGTGAAACCCAGAGTCACAAACTCACACCTATCTATAAGAATATGTCGCTCTATCACTGATATTGATCGCTACCGCGCATATATAATATATAATATATAAATAATATAATATATATGACAATACTGCATACATAGATCCTTATAGAGAGCCAAATGATATTATCCAGAGAAATATTATTTGTTGATTCTTTCTTATATATATATATATATATATATATATATATATATATATATATATATACTAGCAGAATAGCCCGGTGTTGCTCGGGTGAAATGAAATCTTTAAAACTAATCCATGATCCTGGAGCTCAAACTCTTTGGATGTTGGCACGAAAGGCTAAAAAGCAATAGTTGTTTCTAGTTAAAGCGAAACCGTAGACTGAAAGAAAAATGAATGGATGTAAGTCAAATTTTGATTTCCTGGTATAGATATCAAATAACTTTTTTCATCGTAAAATGAATTTTTAAGGCTAAATAAGTCCTCTGAGTAAATGGTATCATGGCTAAGACTAAGAACTATAATTATACCTACTTAGAGCCAAACCCGAAGCAAAAACTAAAATAAAAGGGCTGAAAAAAATACAGACATAGAGACAGATAAACAGACACACACAAAAACATCTTACCTTTATATATATATATATATATATATATATATATATATATATATATATATATTACCTATTCTCTGCACTATTGTAAGAACTGCAACATTGAAACTTCTGAATATCGTTTCTTATGTCTTTGTCTATTAGTGTATCAAATTTGATTAAAATCGGACCACTCCTTCGATAACCCGATTTTTTCGATTATCGATTTTCGATATTTATCTGGGGTACCTCGACACAAAACCTCGCTAAGAACACTGGCAGACATTTATAGTACAACTGTGTAAATTTTCAAGAAAATCGGTTCAGGCGTTTCGGAGTCTATAGGTAACGGACATACACACACAGACACACACAGAGACAAAGTTCCATTTATTATATTAGGATGGTAAGTAAAATTTCCGTGATCCCTCAAAAATTCATAATTTAAATTCTCCGAGGACTTGTCCTTATAATCAATATAAATATTAAGCTATACAATAAATAATTTCATAAAATTGAATAAGTTGCTGATAATAGATGCAAAAAAATATTTTATCAAGGTTGTTTAAAAAAGGTACATTTTAACCTAATTTCATTTATATCGGAATAATTTTTAACAGGTTCTTTAAAATCCGACAAATATCTGTTTTTGCAAGAATTTCCAAATCAAAGTGTTTTTTAACACAAAAAGTCGCTAAAATTTTCCCGTACTGAATTATGGTCTCGCATTGATACTTAAAATGTCTAAGTCTGTAAAAAAGGTAAAAAATTAATTCTTATACATAAAAAAATCCTTTGTCCTTTCCTTTTAGCAATAACACAAAAGTTTCGACGATAAAACAAACAATTTCTGACAATTTTCTAAAATTAATGTAGAAACGTGTCAAATGGTTTTTAGAAGTGTGACTGGTAGGGTTCAGCGTTAGATTGAACAAGAGACCATTCAGAACATGTTCACTGGTTTGTTAGTCGTAACAAATCATCTGATTTTGATATGAGAATACTTATAAATTTTCTTAAGCTACTGAACAAAAATAAATATATTTTTGTTCAATAAAAATTAACAGATAAAAAAGTTACTTTTGCCGCATCTACACGCGCACGCACACACATATATGTATGTATGCATGTGTGTGTGTGTGTGTGTAAACGCCGGTTATTTTTAACTAAACATAAAATAAGAAGGAAGTCCAGTCAATTTTTTTTCTTTTCCAAGAATATAAGAATTTTTGTTGAAGTAAAATTCATTATTGTATTTAAAATTTAATTAAAGAAAATTATAATTTTACTGAAAATTATACGGGGTTTCTTCAAAGTCCTCGGTCAGACCAAGAATCTTTTTTGTAAAAACATTGATGGAGGATTCAGTTTTTGGAAAGTGAGGTCGAGAAATTTTCATCGTCTCACCATTGCTTTTTCTAGTTCATCAAAAATGTTACTGTTATTTATTCAAAACGCATTTTTCTTTAAGCTGTTATACAACAGGAAATATTCGACTAAATTTGTATCAAATTTTTGGCCTGGCCCCAGATTACTTACAAGCAAAAACCTGGAAACGCACGTGGCAAAAGAATTTTTTGATTATTAAAAATCCCGAAGCCACTTCTTTTCATTTTGCCTTGATTTCTTTCTCAGATGCCATAACACAGGGCAAAATAAAGTTCTTCTATAAACTTCCTCATCTTCTTCTTCTTCTTCTTCTTCTTCTTCTTCTTCTTCTTCTTCTTCTTCTTCTTCTTATATATAGTTGTTTCCAGTTAAAGCGAAACCTTAGAATGAGAGAAAAATGAATGGATGTAAGTCAAATTTTGATTTCCTGGTATCGATATCAAATAAGTTTTTTTCCGTCGTAAACTGAATTTTGAAGGCTAAATAAGTCCTCTGAGTAAATGGTATCATAACTGAGACTAAGAACGACAATTATACCTACTTAGAGCCAAACTCGAAGCAAAAACTAAAATAAAAGGGCTGAAAAAAATACAGACATACAGGCAGATAAACAGACACACACACAAACATCTTGCCTTATATATATATATATATATATATATATATATATATATATATATATATTACCAATTTTCTGCACTATTGTAAGAACTGCAGCATTGAAACTTCTGAATATCGTTTCTTATGTCTTTGTCTATTAGTGTATCAAATTTGATTAAAATCGGACCACTCCTTCTATAACCCGATTTTTTCGATGTTCGATTTTCGATATTTATCGGGTGTACCTCGACACAAAACCTAGCTAAGAACACTCGCAGACGCTTATAGTACAACTGTGTAAATTTTCAAGAAAATCGGTTCACCCATTTCAGAGTTTATAGGTAACGAGCACACACACACACAGTTCCATTTATAGATAAGTTTATATATATATATATTTCTTATCTCACTAACTTGCATCCTCTCTTTCATGCTCTCATCTCATTTCTGCAGTTTTCTCATCCTTCTCTTACCCACTTCCTGACACCCTCTATAACCTCTCACTTTTTCTCATAACTTACCTCTTATGTAACCCCCTGCACAACAGTGGCAGTATAATGCTTTTCCTGGGGTGATACGATTTTAAAATATATATATATATATATATATATAGGTATAGATGTCCAGCCCGTAAACGGCGAGGATAATCCAACAAGATCAACTTAATATAAAATATTAGTTATATCTGTATAGAGAGCTCAATAGATGTTATCCAGATCAATATGATATTTATAAAAGAAAAATCATCACGTCACTTAGAGTGGTTATAAATTAATATTCATTTCAATGAGCTAAATTAGCTCATTTCATCAGACTACACTATATTCTTTCCATTCGGTACAAAAATTTTTGCCGGTAAAAATTTTTGTACCGAATGGAACGAATATAATGTAGTCTGATGAAATGTGCTAATTTAGCTTTACCAAGACAACAATTTTACTTTGTTGAAATTGAACTTCCATCTGTATTTTGTTTGATTAATTTTGAAAGACTTATTTTCGTAATATCTCTTCGTACAAAAGATCTTCTATTCTATAGTCTAAGGCATGGTTTCCTTATATTTGGTTTAATATATTAAAATATTAACTAATTTCCAGCAATCATCTAAAAAAGAGAAAGACAATAAAGTCAATAGGGAAGATCTTTTTGTTTCAACAACTGGAAAACACACTTTATATACTAACGCACTATCCTATCTTTCAGTATATTCATGACTAGTATCATAGCCCGGCGTTGCCCGTGCAACTCAGAACATTTTAATTTCTTCAGCGGATGAAACAAATACGTTTACATTCGCTGCAGACACTTAAAATATAATCTATACATAAAAAAGCAATCTGTGAGTCTGTCTGTGATTGTTCTCTATGCACGCCTACATTTTTTAATATTTCTTTTGCTTCAAAATTACGGGGAAACATTTATTTTGTTGACCAAATGAATTTTTAAAACGTCGGAATAAAAATTAAATATAAAAGCTCATTTTTTTCTTTTTTAATACAAATATTTTAGTCGCATTTGACACGAGTGATTTGATTTCTGTGACGTAATCTAGCAACCATCTTAGATCTTAGGAGTTTTTCGGAGCAAATGTAAACAATCTGCACCACTGGTCAAAAAGTGCGAAAGGGAAAATTGCTGAACACAAATTCAAAAAGTATGTGTCGACCTGGCTTCCCTGTAGATATGTGTCCCTAGAAAATTTGAATGGCGTAGCTAAAAAAATGTAGGCGTGCATAGGGAACAGTTACACACAGACTCACAGATTGCCTTATATATATATATATATATATATATATATATATATATATATATATATATATATTTATAGATTGAACGTATAATAGCCGTGGCTGACAAAGCTTGTCGAGCTTGAAAAGGACCTCCGATCCGTAGCGGACAGGGTAAGAAACGGCTCGTGAATTTTAATGCTCCCAAAGCTGCTATCTATTAACCATCACAGACAATCACTCCTACCCCACATTAGTATGGATCAGTCTAGTTTCCCTGAAAATAAAACACTGCGCCACCTAGGGCTAACTCTCACAACAGACCTCAAGTGGAATGACTATATAGAATCCATACATAAATCCGCTGCTAAGAAGGTCGGTTCTCTGTGCTAGGCCAGGAAGGTTTTCATGTCTGAAACAATCCTGTACATATACAAATCTACCATCCACCCGTGCATTAAATACTGCTGCCATATCTGGTCGGGTGCTCCTGCTATCCACCTAGCGTTCCTTGACAAAATCCAACGGAGAATCTGTAATGTGACCGATCCCCACTTAGCAGCTCAGATACAGTCACTTTCTCAACGGCGCAATGTGGCTTCCCTGTTTCTCTTCTACAAATACTTTCACGACTTCTGCTCTGACGAACTTAACTCACTGGTCCCACCTATATATGAATTTACACAAGCCACAAGATTAGCAACTAGGTCCATCCCTTTTACTGTGAAAGCAATAAAATGTGAACGCAAATTCTACTCCAGTAGCTTCTTTTCTCGCACTTCTCGCCTGTGGAATTCCCTTAGATTTGCTTGCTTCACCGACAGTTACAATCTCCAAGAATTTAAATGTAAAGTCAATAGTCATCTCCTATCTCACTAACCTGCATCCTATCACTCATGCTCCTTTCTCCGTTCACTCCACTCTCATCAATATTCTCATCCTTCTTTTACCCACTTCCTGACATCCCCCATAACCTGTCACTCTTTCTCATAACTTTCCTCATATGCAACCCCTTGCAAAACAGTGGCAGTAAAATTCCCTGCTTGGGGCGATATGATTATAAAAAGAAAGCTCCTCAGTATTTTCATCCTTCTCTTACTCACTTCCTGACATCCCCTATAACCTGTCACTCTTTCTCATAACTTTCCTTCAATGTAACCCCCTGCAAAACAGTGGCAGTAAAATGCGTTGCTTGGGGTGACATGCTTATTTTTTAAAAAATCTATACTATTATAATGTGGATATAAAGTGTGGGATCAGTTTTGCCTTACAATCAATATATAAACTGATCTCTCACTTTATATCCACAACCATCCTTCTCTTACCCACTTCCTGACACTCCCTATAACCTGTCACTCTTTCTCATAACTTTCCTCCTATGTAACCCCTTGCAAAACAGTGGCAGTATAATGCCTTGCTTGGGGCGACACGATTATAAAAAATAAATAAATATGGCTGAATATACTAAATGGTCCCAAATATTTTATCCCATTCTGTGTCATGATCTATTGTTCTGAAGAGAATGGAAATATTTTTTCTTTTTATTTATTGTTAAGCTGCTTACTTTCTGGACAAGGGTGTAACAGATCGATTGTTAAAATAAATTCATGCTTAGAGTAATTGGACAATACATTTTTGAGTCTTTTCAACCAAGAAAAGACAATTCAATTTCAACAAGCAAAGACAATTAAAAAAAAAACGAAACCAAAAATATTTAATTGAAAAGAAAAAAATGAAAAGTTAGAAAAATATTCTTATCGTAATTTTACGACAGATGAAAAACTCTCGAGAAATGTTCGTTTCGAACTAAAAAAAAAAAAAAAAAAAAAATGAAAAATTATAACCCGTTTGAAAAAATGATAAAAAAAAATCATATTTTTATTCGAATAAAACTCAACCGCCCAAACATTATACCGGCATGTTAGAAAAAATTGCAAACATCTACATATTTCCTTTGGGCGGAGATATTGCATTCGGTCGCGTTTGTCTGGTTGTATGTTTCGTAGTGAAGATACTTCAAGATCTGCTTGATGGATTTGGTCTCATCTTTCAGGGATGACTAGTCTCATGACTGACATGAACTGATTACATTTTGTATTCGATCCGGTATGGGATAAAGTGTCTGCGTTATTTTTCCGGTTCTATTAATAAAATTTAATTTTTTGCTTTTCAAATGCCAAATACTGAATTACCTCCCCTAGATCATTTTTTAAACACCGAATTACCTTCCCTGTTACATTTTTATTTGTGCATTTAATTTTGAGAGCGGTCGAGTTCATTTCAGTTATTCTTTCTCATTTTAATAATCATTTCTTTCTTATCGCTGAGATGATGTTGGTATTGCTTTGGCCGATATTTGCGGTCTTTCTATATTCAGAAGGATGTGCGTTGTAGTACAGTGGATATCGGCTCGGAACGAGAAACCGAGTTCGAATTCCAGTGGAATCCATTGTATTCACTTACGCGCAAATACCCTTGAGAAAGGTATTAATCCGTCTATTCCTTCCAGTTATGGGTTAAATAGCAGGACAGATTGGGTTCTATAGCCTTGGTCGGCAGCCGTTCTACCGCAGAAAGCAATGGCAACCTACTGCGGGATAATCTTTTGCCCAGTCAGTCATGTCTCTTTCGAGACATGATCGCCCAAGCGTGTATCACGTATGGCACTTAACTAACTGACTGACTATATTCAGAAGATAAACTATTGTAATTATCTAGGCTATTTACATCGTTTGAACTCTTATCCTCATCTCTTTTGCCATATTTACGACTTTTCAGCCGTTGTACTCTCCGGCCTTTTTCAGGTGATTGAAATTTCGAAATGAACCCTTTATTCCGTTCAGCGCTGTAGACTGGACAAAATCCAATCACCTGAAGAATTTGAAGCTTACAATGGTCGAAACACCGAAAATATGACTAAAAAGGTGGGGACAACAGTTCCAACAATGTAAATAGTGTAAATATTTATATATTTATTTGAAAATGTTGTAAACCTGAACGAAAAACAGCACATTCATAGTCTAAAGAGGATGTGAAAAATCATCGAAATATAAACTGATAGGCAAATTTTTGCTTGTTATACTGATTACCTGAAAGCAGGTTTCATTAAATTATTTCTATCATTCATACACAGACGTACAAAAAGACACACATGTGTCCATATAGCTTAATCTTTCTCTTTACCATTCCTTGTCTATAGTGAATGGAAAGCTGAATAAAATAGCGACACAAAACCCTGGAGGCATATTTTATTTCGCTAGCAAGGAATCACCAGGTTATGCCAAACACATTCATCTATTTTTGGTCCCAGGAGAGAATGAATCACACATCATCGATCAGAACACAAACTTTGAAGAGACAATTTTTGTTGTTTATTTTAGCAAAATGGAACCTAAATGTCGACCACATACAATAGTCTTTTGATTTCAATCTCTTTGTATCTGCTCCGAAATTTGTCGTTCTGGTTAAATGGCATTGGGTTTAGCCATAGACAAACAAAATACAACATTTCGAGGATTGTCCAACTGATAAATTTCATTCAAAATATAATTAATATAGCCTAATCACCATTAATAACACGTGACCTAGAAAATTACCCTTATATAAAAACAATGTTCTTTATGAAGAAGTGTATCTTTTGGGAAAGTGAATATCTAGCAATGATAATGCTAATAATATTAATACACGTTAAATTGTTATAATAGTTAGCCAACCACCACACGTTCGCGCAGGTTAACTTGCCAAGTCGATTAACATATCGCACGAAAAACTATATTACTATTGATATTATGCATGTAGAAATAGATAATTCTCAAAATGTATGAGAAGATATAACTGTTCAGATTGTTGCCATGCGGTTCTGTTTGTCGAGAGCATGCCAAATGTTTAGTGTTCCACCGAGGCAAAAACATGGGACACTGAGACAAACGACTAAAGTGTGGCGAATGACTCGGCTCCATTTTTGTGACAAGCAAGCTGGTTGCCTAGATAACGTTGGAACTCCTTCGGCTAGTACACAAGCCTTCTTGCAAGTTAAATAAGATTTCGCTAGAAACAGGTTGGCTGCTGAAATGTCTATGGTTTGACTGGTGGTGTGGACCTTCACGGTTCATTATGGATTTTGCGCCGAAGAGGGATCATCCCGGAAGTATCTGTTTTAATAGTCGCTCAGAGCATGAACACAGAACTCATCCCACATGATACAGGGTCATCGAAGGGACACCCAAAACCGACTCCAGTCGATGGATAACTTTCTCATTTCCGGGCCATATTTCTATTTTTTTTTTTTTTTTGTTAATTGCAAAAGTTATTCATTTGGTTCTATTTAATTGCTTTTGCAGGGTTTTGCCATAAAACGTCTATACAGATCACTGCTTGCATGATTTGCTATTTTTTTTTCTGAGCTGCATACTTAATGATTGAGTTGCGTTATTTAGTCTTTGTCGAAATGCAGACCTATTGGATTTATGCCTTACACCGCCATATGCTGAGATTCCATTTCCATTTCAGCCTTTAAAATATCTGACTAATCACCGGTTGATATAAAAAAAAGTGTAAAGTTTAGCAAAATGAATGCACATCTGATACGGTTTCAATTTAACGGAGAACAGCCGCGTATTATCGCGTGGTATTTCTGGGGTGGCTTGATGGTGTAATAATGATGACGTGATCCTGAAACCATATCTGAACCTCATGAATACTTTGCACTACTGAGGCGCCGCAGAGGCACCACTGTTATCTTTCAGGAGCTGCTGTGCAAATTTATCGCGTTCTAATTGAAAGACTTCGAAAGTTTGAAACCAGTTTTTTTGCAAAAGAGACAAATAATATAAGACCCATACTTTTTATCCATAGTGGTAAGGCACATTAAAGCGTATTTAATATATGGTTTTAAATCTTTCACATGTGGTGTCAAGTTTTGTGACATATTGTAAGTGGATTCATGCAATGATCTGGATGAACGTTTTATGGCAAAACCCTGCAAAACAACAGCGACGGAAATGGATGAAACAGGAGTGTATGAACATTCTGAAATCGACGCCCATTCGTAAATTATTTTGCTTAGTTGCCAAATGCATCTGCCACTGGTTCCTGTGTGTATCATTTATAAATTGAAAAGAAAAAAAATTCTTTACGGACCGGAAAAGAAGAAACTCGAAACTAAAATTTGAAAAATTAAAAATTAAAAAATTCCTACTCAACAAATTTAGAGTAAAATGTTTTTAATAAAAGAAAACTTGACAGAAATGGTCAAGATTTATACATTCTCAGCCAAAAACAATCGAAATAAAATTTATGCAATATTCTTATTTTTACCAATTAATATTTGTCAAATAATTCCGTCTTTATTTCTTTTGTATTTAATTAAATTAGGAACCTTTATTAATTCGCGATACCTAAGGTTTTAAAAAAATACGTATAAGCATTTCTGTATTTTTTTTATTTTAGCTTTAATTGAAAGCGAAAGGATTCAAATTTACTATTTCCAGAGAAATAAAAAGTATCTGGTGGATTTCAAACATAAATTATATTGGTTGAATTCGATTTTCATTTATTTTTCTAAAATACTTGATTATCTCCCCTTTTTAGTCGTCTTACATTCTAATGCAATTCTCTTTATTTAAGAATATTCTAGAAATGAAATATACTTTTCTGAAAGTTTATTTGAGAAATATTAGCAGATTCAAGGTATGTGATTTGAAACAACTATTGTTTAAGTTTAAATTAACACAGAAGTACATTTTAAAACAAACAGCAACCGTGCTTGTAACAGACAGTAGCCATGTTTACGATATTGACAAGTGATGAAAACGTGATTACACTTATTATTGTTCTACAGAAGCTTCATATAGAAAACATAATTTAAGAAAATGACGTAAGCGTTTTTTTATATTATATTTAAGTACTTGGTAATCTACAGGTTGTTCGTTGTGGGGCAGTGTATATCGGCTCAGAATGAGAAGTCAGAGAGCCGAGTTCGAATTCCAGTTGAATTCGTTGCATTCACTTACACACAAATACGCTTGGGAATGATATTAATAGGTCACTTTTCCCTTCATCTATGGGTTAAATTGCAGGACAGATTGGCTTATATAGCTTTGGTTGGCAATCAGTCTACCGCAGAAAGTAACGACAATCTACTGTGGGAAAAATTTTCTGTTCAGTCAGTCATATCTCTTTCGAGACATGATCACCTAAGCGTTTATCACGTATGGCACTTAACTGACTAAATTTTAGAAATGTTGGAATCATTTTCCGTAACCTAATATTAGGAATGATGACCTTAAATTTATTATAGCCATCGCTCTTATTTTCTGATAATGTCGTGTATGGTCGACCATACTTTCAAAACGGGCACGTTTATAAACAAAGAAAAAATTTAAATTATTTTCAAATCTCGCTACAAAATAATTTGTATTCAGTTTTGGGATTTGGGCTAAAAATGTCGTCGATTTGACGTTTTTTATATAATATATAGAATAAAACAGCACCATATTCTTTTATTTTTAATAAAAGCATTTAATTTTTAATCCTTAAATAAAGCATTTAATTTTTAATTTGAAAGATCTTTTCTAAGACAATAATGACTGGAGAGGACGTTGCTCTATTCGGGATCAGGATCGGATGAAACTTACAGTTTTTCCTCATGGAATAAGATTTTCATGTCGTTCATCAAAAGTATAATGGTTAGTTTCAGGAGATCCGTTCTCCTAATATGTACCTCCCTTCTCACAGTAATTGGAGGGGTTGTGTTACGGCTATTAGCTGATGTCCCTGACACGTGAAATGACAAAACCTAAAAATCTATAACATTTTTGTCTCTAATCACACATGATGGTCGGTAACCTCCACCACCACCACATGAAACTAGGTACCTTCACTATTTCGCAGGAACAACACCATAGCGTAATGAAAAAGGTCACAAACTTAATGAAAATAAAGTTTTATTGTCAAAATGTTCATGTATCATTAAGATGAAAGATCAAAGTATTTTTTAATTATTTTTTGAAATTTTTTTTAATCCTTTCTAACACGTTTGAAATTTTGGTTAAAATCTTGTTTTGTTTACGTCATCGTCTTCTTTAACTTTTAATATTGATTTCATTTGCGGGTTTTTTTCGTAGAAAACACATTTATTTGGAAATTCTTGTAAAATTAAATAATTGTCCGATTTTAATGAAATTTTAGGACTTATTCACAAATGAATGAAATTATTTTTGAAAGGTTTTTTGTTAAATATTGTTTAAAAAATGTTTTTTAAAAATGTGTTAACCATCACCTACTTAATTTCATGAAATTTCGCACATAACCTTCGTGCTCCTTGACAATTTTTTGTTAAAGTAGGAGTCTTTGGAGATTGTAAATCACCTACTTTTTTTTTCAAATTAGTGCGATCTAAATGAAAATCTTCTCTGAATTTAAAAATAATAAATCCAATAAAACTCTGACAATACTTAATTAGAAAAGCTTCTAATTGCTTTTGTAAATAAGTAATATTAAGGACATTATTGTCTGAAGATATAAAAATTTCTTGATGAATAATGAATTTTTACAAGAGTGTTATCAATTTTTTACATTTTAATTATAATAATTTATAATAGTTTAAAATCGTGTAAAATTCTGTACTGGGGTGATTCCTGGAGGTTTTATAATGATAAATGGAAACGAAATTTACGAGCCCAAAATTGTAAAGATTTTTAAACGTAGGGGTGCTATCTATTTTTAAAATAATTTATATTTACTTAATACGTTCCTTATTTTCATGTATAGTTGACTAAAATTGCCATCATTATGAAAAGGTTACGTAATTTAAAAGTTTTGTTCCTTCTCTTAGCTTTATGAAAATTGCATTTATCGTTATGCTTTGTCATTCAACAGACCGCCGAACGTTTGATCAGATGAACACGACGTTAATAATTTGTTGTATATTACTTTTTTATGCCATAAGTAAATGATATTTCTTTAAAATCCGATTAATTTAACTTTCAATTTTCTAATTTTATTAAAATAAAGTATCAAAAATATTTTGAAATATTTTAAAAAATCGATGACTTTTTGTTTGTTTACAAATTTCTTAAAATTAAGAAAATGGTCGCTTTTAAGAAAATTTTAAGAAATCAAAATTAAATGTGACATTCCAATCTATATAATTTCTATCTGAAATACACCAGAATTTTTACTTTATGGAAATAATAAATGAAATCACTGAACTTTTAATTAAATCTAAAATGAAATCTTCAAGAATGCATTTTCATTTTAAAAATGATAGGTACCTCCAATATTTCGGCATAAATTTTCCATACCTAAGTTTAAAATCTTAGGTATGGAAAATTTATGCCGAAATATTGGAGGTACCTACATTAAACCTAACTCCATTCTAAATTTGTACTTATTAATATTTAAATAAATAAAATTATCTCAATTTAAACTCGTAAGGGTTAATTAAGTGAAATAACCTCAGACGGACAGACAGACAATCAAACTTTAAACTAATATAAATAGATTAAAATTCTTGCAATGACTGCAATTTTGTCGGAAAATGGCGACTGAAAGCTTTATAAATTTATGATTAGGACTTTAGAGCGGAAGTTAAAAATATTTTTAGTAAGAAACATAAAAAGAAGAAAAGAGAGAAGAAGACATGACAAGGGGAATAGAAAGAAAGGGAAACGAAATGCGAAAAAAAAAAGAACGAAATAGAAAGGAAGTTCAAATCTATAAAACGTTTTAATTCTGCTCTCGTCTTCCGATTAAGCAAGGAGGCAATTTACACGCAAACAAAAAACCACGCAACTCTCGAATTTCAAGGCCGATTTCTTTTCAGTCTTTCTAATCCTCACTTTCTTATTTCTTTCGTCTTCCTTTTCTTCTTCTTCTTTTTCTTTCCTTTCTTCTTCTTTTTCTTCTTTTTTCTTCTTTTTCCCTTTCTTCTTCTTCTTTTTCTTCTTCTTTTTCTTTTTCTTCTTCTTTTTCTTCTTCCCTTTCTTCTTCTTCTTCTTCTTCCATTTCTTCTTTTTCTTTTCCCTTTCTTCTTTTTCTTCTTTTTTCTTCTTCTTCTTCTTCTTCTTCTTCTTCTTCTTCTTCTTCTTCTTCTTCTTCTTCTTCTTCTTCTTCTTCTTCTTCTTCTTCGTCTTTTTCTTTTCCCTTTCTTCTTCTTTTTCTTCTTCCCTTTTTCTTCTTTTTCTATTTCTTCTTCTTCTTGGCCTTTTCGCTTTACAATTTCTTTCTCCCTTTCTTTCCTATTACTAATCCTCGCCAGCATTTCTGTTACTTTTTTTTTCCAAAATCTTTCCAGCTTTTTATTCCTCTTTTCTTTTCTTTTTTTCCTGCCTTATCTCTTTTATACTTTCTTCTTCTCTTTTATGCAGTCGATCGCTTCTCTCCAGCCCCCCCCCCCCTCTACTTCGTTCGCCTCCCCTTCCAACACTCCACCAACGTCACCGACCTTTCCCTCTCGTTCCTTTTTAACTCTCTTGATATTTCATTTTTCTTGATCCTGCCTTTGAGAGGAAACTTTTTTTCTTTCATTTTAATTTTTAATTACTTCAAAGCCTAATTATTATCACCCTACCTCCATCCCCCCCAATACACATTCGCTAACGATCGTTTAAGCGTTCCTTTCCGACCCTACCCGAATTCCTCTATCCGGTCATTATTCTACCCACCTCCTCCCATTCCCATCTAGATGTCTACAACAAAATATGACTGACATAAACGACAAATGTCCAACTAATTACACGCCAGTGTCGTTTGCATTTCCGCCATTATGACTACCCGGATGATAATCCCGACCCACCCGAATTGCAAAATATGATCTTCCTACCTTCGGTTATTGGAAGAGGTGGGAAGGTTTGACAGGATTTCCAGTGGGGCACGATTAGTTACAGCCACTTAGGAATGGAAGGTCAAACGGATGGGGCGCTGATTAGACATACCCTACTGCACTAAAAAGCCGAAAGGAATCTTTTTAGAAACATCATTTACATTTTTAAATACTTTTTATTTGCATTTGATATTAATTACGTCGACTTTAAACTTCTATACATCAACTTCTTCAAATAAATTATTTTTTAAAACAATTAAAAAGTAAATACTTATGGATTGGGTTTATCAGTCATTTAAGTTCCATAAGTGAAAAACGCTTCGGCGATCATGTCTCGAAAAAGACATGACTGACTGCGCAGAAGACTTTCCCGTGGTAAGTTGCCATTACTTCTGCGGTAGACCGGTTGCCAACCAAGGCTATAGAACCCAAACTGTCTTGCTATTTAACCCATAACTGGAGGGAGAAGCGACGGATTTATACGTTTTCCAAGGGTATTTGCACGTAAATGAATGCAAATAATTCAACTGTCACAAAGTTAACACGAAAAGGTCATCATATTCAATGGTAACAATTAAAAGTGAGTGCCTAACGTAGAGCTGTGACAAAGAAACCCATCTAGTAAACTATTTATTTTAGTGAGATTGATTCTCACTAGGTGTTGTACTACTGCGACTACGTACCTAGGATATGCTAAATTAAAACTAAATTATTATACGGTAAGTTTATTTAGGTGGTCATTAAAATATTTTCTAATTTTCTGGCTTGGAACTTATCTGGGATTTGATAAAAGGCGTCGTTAACATCAGTTTTAACACACCATTCAATAAGTTCCGGGCCTGACATATAGATGGCGTCACTAATAAAAAAAACCATATGATTTTTATAAAGTACTAACCTTCAAATGACACGTGACAAAATTTAGATCCAATAGGATTATTAGTTTACAAATTACAGTTATTCAAGTCAAGCTACTGTTGTAAATTTTCAAAACGATGGTAAAAACTGAATTCCGTGTATTGAAAAAGCATTGCTTTCTGATGGGAAAAAGCAAAGCAATGGCTTGATAAGTGTTATTCGAACTCTGCTCCGTCAGAAAAAACGATTAAGAGGTGTTATGCTGACTTCAAACGCGGTCGTACAGACACAAATGACCCTGAACGCTCTTCTTCTTCTTCTTCTTCTTCTTCTTCTTCTTCTTCTTCTTCTTCTTCTATGTGCCCTGTCACTTCAGGACGTAGGCGATCATGGCCTTCCACTTTTCCTATCCCTGGTGGCACTGAGCGTGCCTTCTCCTGTTACACTATGCAATCCTCGTTCCGTCATCCACCTGATTAGGTCCTTCAAATATGTTATCCGTTGCTTTCTCTAGTTTAACCTCCTGACGTTCCATATCCCCAAGGTAATCCTTTCTTTGTTGCGCACAGTCGCCGGATGACGGTCAGGTGACACCTGTTGCCCATGTCGGTCCTTACCGGGCGAGGAATTACTCTCTTTGGGAGCAACCCCCTTAACGCCGTTAGGTTTAATATATTTTCGTTGTATCGCCATGATTTTACGCAGGCTAGAGATAGTGGAGTGGTATCCTGTTGGCTTCTGCACGGTGATTTATTGAGACACCAACTCTAGTTAGCTGGCCGTTGACTCATTACCTTTATAGTTTTTTTTTTTATCCTGCCGGGTTGCTAACACCCCGGATATGTATTTAAAAAAAAGGGAGGGTGGAAGAAAAAAACAAATATTAAAATACTAAGTATATACTTAGTATAAAGTCGGAGAAGTAGTCTTGTCAAAAAAAAAAAAAAAAAGAAAAAGACAATTCCCCTCCAAAATCGTAATTTGAAGTTGTATGAGATAGCAGAGGAGTTAAACATAAGAGAAGAGAGTTTATTCACCATTTTGCATGAACATTTGTCAATGATAAAGCAGTGTGCAAACTGAGTGCCGCGTTTACTCACAGTCGATCAAAAACAACATGTCGACGATTCAGAGCATTGTTTGCAACTGTTTCAACGCAACAAGAAGGAGTTTTCCGTAAACACTCTGTCAGCTGAGTAGACAGCAGCAGGTGAAATCCGTCTAAAGCGACCAAAGATGCAAACATCAGTAAGCAAGGTTTTGTCATCCGTATTTTAGGATGCACAAGGTATTTTGTTCATCGATTCCCTTAAGAGAGGAAGAACCATCAACGGCGAATATTATATAGCATTATTGGTGCGTTTGAAGGAATAAATCGACAAAAAGACGGCTACGAATGAAGAAAAAAAAAGTGATCTTTCACCAAGACAATGCACCGTGTCACAAGTTGATTGCAACGATGGCAAAACTACATGAATTGCACTTCGAATTGCTTCTGCATCCACCCTATTCTTCTTATTATTAAAGTTACTGAAAATTCAATTAGTTTTTGTTTTACTTAATATATTTATTTGTATCTCTACTATTCTTAGTACATGATCTTCATTGTGCTTTTTTACAATTTAGGAACAGATTTAACTTTGTATATTCCAAAATGGATATCAGCTCGGAACGAGAAATCGGAGAGCCGAGTTCGAATTCTACTTGAATTAGTTGTATTCACTTACACACAAACACTCTTGGGAAAGGTATTCATCCATCTCTTACCCCAAGTTATGCGTTGAATACCAGAACAGATTAGGTCCTATAGCTTTGATTGGCAATCAGTTAACCGCTGAAAGAAATGGCAAACTATTGCGGGAAAATCTTCTGCCTCGTCAGTCATGAATCGAAAGAGACATGATCTCCCAAGTATGTATCCCGTATGGCACTTAAATGATTGGTATTTTAACTTAATGAATAAGATAGTCTTGATTTGATACGTAGATCGTTAGTCGAGCGATTTGGATGTTTATATTTGTGGGCATATTTTTTTGTTCAAGTGTTTTGTGCCTGGTGCCTTCAGCGGTTGCCTGAGTTTGACTAAAAGCTAGTTTTCAAAACTAAAAATAAAATCTCCCTTGGAAGATTATCAGCGCTTAGTCACTAATGCATTCTCGTGCTTGTAAAATCTGCTTATTTCGATATAAATATGGTGAAAAAGGAAAGAAAAAAAGCAAGACAAGCAAATTGGGGAAACAGAAAAAATTCCGATGATTCATTCTTTGTCCACTATTCTTTTTCTTCTAATTATTCTTCAACTTTTGTTGAATATTTAAGATTTTTACTCAATCACTTCTTGGAAAATATTTTCAAATACATTTCAAAATCGATAATGAATTGTCAAAGGGATTCATAGTGACCCTTTAAACTATAGATATTTTCTGCCCTTTTTTTTCTATTGCCGAAACTGCAAACCATCGTCCTTATCTCTCATCACCTAAATTATAAATTATAAAGCAAGTTTTTAATTCGACAATATGTTGAGTCTCGAAATAGAATACGAGAGAAAGCTGCATAAACTATTATTAAATCTGATAAATGAATAAATTATAAATCATATTGAATCGGTGCTACATTTTGTCATTAACTAGCGGACAAAATGGCGTCAATGTATCAATTTGCCTATGACTAAGGCGAACCCAGCCCGGAATTTCTGTAGCTGATTCATTTCTCTTTTCTCAAAGTCCCTGTGAACATAAAAAAATACCAAAATATTAAAAGAACTTCAAATCAGAAAAAAACAATGAATATGTTATTCCGAGTTAAAATTATTTCAATATTAGAAAATATGAAGTATCAAAATTAAAATATTAAGAATCAAAATCTAAGAAATAGCAAATACCGAACCCTACCTACTCTAACGTTGTGGTGCAGTGGAAATCGACTCGGAACAACAAATCGGGGAGCCGAGTTCGAATTCCAGTTGAATTCCTTGTATTCACATACGCACAAATACCCTTGCGAAAGGTATTAATCCGCCACTTCCCTCTAGTTATGGGTTAAATAACAGGACAGATTGGGTTTTATAGCCTTGGTTGGCAACCAGTCTTCCGCAGAAAGCAATGGCAAACTATTGCAGGATAATCTTCTGCCCAGTCAGTCATGTCTCTTTCTAGATATGATCACCCAAACGTGTATCACGTATGGCACTTAACTGACTGACCTACTTTAACCCGAACGTACACACACACACACACACACACACACACACACACACACACACACACACACACACACACTCACACATACATACATACATACATACATACATTTCTAAGGAAAAAACTAATTCTATTTTTAATCCGATATTATTACTCCAAACGCTATTTTGGTGGACACCCATGTTTGAGTAGACGTCTTGTTTATTTTATCTATTTTAAACTTGGTGAATTACGTCTACCAGCTTGTGTATTTCAGAGAGTTAATAAAGGAATTGAAATTTTGTCGGTGAAGCCACTGTTCATGCTTCTTCTTCTATGTGCCTTGTCCTTTCAGGGCGTAGGCGATCATGGCTTTCCACGACTCCTTATTCCTGGTGGCTCTTAGCACGCTTTCTCCTGTAACATTCTGTCATCCACCTGCTCAGGCCCTTCAAATATGTTATCCGCTGCTTTCCTCTGTCTCATTTTCCCTCTATCTGGCCTGTGAGTATCAGGTTCTCCAAGCCCTCCTTCCTCATTGCGTGTCCCAGGAACTTCAGTTGTCTCTTCCTGGTGCTCAATATTAATTTCCTTTCCGTTTGCATTCTTTCCAACACCTCGTCATTGCTCACATGCTCGGTCCATGATATCCGGAGTATCCTTCTGTAGAACCACATTTCAGCTGCTTCAAGTTTTTCCTTCATCTTCGAAGATATTGTCCAACAGTCAATGACATATTAAAGAACTGACATCACATAGCGATCTCCACTGTTCATTAATTCTCTTAAATGCGAACGATGGTGAAGGGAATTAACACAGTCTCAAAAAAAGTACTCAAAGATCGGTATCCACAAAAAAAACATTTGGAGTAATAACACACACACACACACACACACACACACGGATATATATATATATATATATATATAGATAGATAGATAGATAGATAGATAGATAGATAGATAGATAGATATAGACATATATATATATATATATATATATATATATATATATATATTATAATTTAGAAGATAGCCGATTACGCTATCTTGGTTTCCACCTTTCGGTATCTTCAAGCGTTTTATATTAACAGATCATCCAAAGCTTTTTCGAACGCATGACAAGAACTTTCGGAACACATAACTGCAAGTTTAAAATAAGGGAGGTGTTGGACAAGACTAGCAAAATACTATTGTGATCACTTTCATCTGAATTTTTACAATACCAAAATACATTTTCTATCGTGTTTACATCAGGACATTACTTTCATGTCGACTGATCAAGAGTAGAGGTTCACTCCCTCTGCATGTCAAATTTTTATTTCAGATATGCATTGACCACTTTTCGATACAAGTTTTCACTGGTCTAATTTGACTCGGACCAATAACCGGTTAATAATAATAATAATAATAATAATTATAATAATTATATATATATATATATATATATATATATATATATATATATATATATATATATAGTTGTCAATCCGTAAATGGTGAGAATAATCCAACAAGATTTCCTTAATATAAATTATTAATAGGTCAATCCGTATAGAGGGAGCTCTATGGGTGTTAACCAGAGCGATATGAAGTTATAAAGAACTATAGTTTATAACTAATATGACGTGTTGAGTTTTCCTTTATATATATATATATATATATGTATATATATATATTTAGAAAAATATTCTATTCCTTTCCATTCGCTCGAAATTCTGGGAACACATGAAATTGCTTGTAATGGGATGAGTAAAGTAAATTCTTTCTTTATATATAAAGTCTGCCTCCTTCTACCGAGCGCCCGTAGCTCAGAGTTAGAATCGCCGACTGGAAGCCAATTTAGTCGGGTTTCAATCCTGGGTAAAAAGCAATCGGCTGTCTAACCGTACTGATGAGCTGTGATTTAGCGAAACAGATCTGTCTGCTGAAGACTATATATATATATATATATATATATATATATAAAGGAAAACTCTACATATCATTCGGAGTTGTTATAAATTTGTTGCAAAAATTAGAAAGTTAGAAACAGATGCAAATGTTGACAGAAAAAGAACTTGAACTCTAAAAATGAAGATAAACATTTGATTATTGGCAGCAAAATAAACACAAGGAAAACTGCTCCAGAGTTGACAGCTGAACTTAATTCCTCTCGGCAGCAACCATCGTCGCTCTCAACTATGAAATATCGACCTTAATGAACTTGCCTCAAATGGTGTAAGCCATGAAGAAATACCTGTTATGAAGGTGAATATGCAGAAAAGAGTTGTGGTGTAGTGGATATTAATCGGAATTAAGAATAGGAGAGCCGAGTTCGAATTCCAGTTCAATTCGTTGCAATCACTTACACGCAAATACCCTTGAGAAAGGTATTGACCCATTTCTTCTCCTTTCAGCTATGGATTAAACAGAAGGAGAGATTAGGTTCTATAGCCTTGGTTGGCAACCAGTCTATCGTAAAAAGAAATGACAACCGACGGCTTGAAAATCTACTGCTTATTCAGTCTTTGTTCGAAAGAGACATGATCGCCCAAGCGTGTATCATGTGATAGCATTTAACTGAACGACTAAAGCAGAAATGATTGTTATGAGCAAAAAAAAAACAAAAGCCTAAGAACTGAACATTAAAAGATTGACAAAATGTTTTTGTTGTGGATCCCGGGAATGGGGCCCACACAAATAAAGGAACAACAACCAGTAATTGAGATAGAAAACAAGTGTATTAACGTAAGGATAAAGTCTGTATCCTAGAAGATGAAGATTAGTAGTCCAGGAATGTGGGTTAGTAAAAAGTATATGCACAAGTCTCTGGAAGTATATTGAGTATGTCTGCGTCGGAAGCTGGCGACTACTGCGTAATAATCTTTTCGATGAGTGGAGCACAGAGCTACTATGAACTACTATGTACTGACTGATAATCTCTCTCTGAACTCTCGTATTCTCCGATTACTCTCTGTGAAAACGCGGTATGCTCCTCTGTCGCTTCTATTGCAGTAGTATAAGTATACTCTGGACGAGTCCATCGTTATGAATAGAGAGAACCCCACAAGAGTATTGTAGACAGAGGAGTCAAAATTTGAACCTTTTTGGTACTAAGAGGTGAGATGAAAGACTGAATGATGAATGTGTAGTTCCAGCTGTTAAGCATCGTGGTGGGTCTGTTACAGTGTGGAGGTGTTTTGGGGGAGAAAAGGATAGAGTTTTGATACATGAAAACCATGAAAAAAGAACAATATCAGTGATTTTCAATGATATATCATTTGGTTTGCAATTGGATAAAATCGCCTTTCGACAAGACAACAACACGAAACAGTCTTTTAAAATATATAAAAATGAATGAATAAATGTTTGAAAATTATTACTTGGTCTCCTCTATACACTGACCTGTTTATCATTGAATTAGTATGGGGTTAGTAAATAAAAGAGTTAGAAGAGAATGTCCAAGGAGTAAGAGTGAGCTTTTTAAAGCTTGAAAAATACTTTGAAAAGTCTACCATCTTTTTTTTTCAAAATCTGTTAGAAAAAAGGCCAAGTGTTACGAGGATGCATTTCTATATAAAAAATATTAATAAGGTCAACAAAACGGTTAACATTTATTGTAAGGGATTGTACTTAGTCCTACTTGTTAATACAAAAACATTTTCATTCATGAAGTAGTTGTTAAATAGGGAAATTAGAAATAGAAGGTGTGGAAGATTCTAGATCATTCCAGTATATTCGAGAAAAATCTAGATGATTCGAGTAATATGCTAATTAGTTTCTAGCTTCTATAAAATAGTCTTTTGAAAAGAGTTGTCAGTTGTTAAAATATATAGAATATCTGACATTATCAACTCCGGCCTTGATTTGTGGATTATTATATCTAGCTGAAAAAATCTCTATGCAAAGTTACCGACCAACAAAAACCCAAAGAAGAGGACCTTCTGGAACTAAACTGGTAAATACATATATTTGTGGATTTCCAGTAATAGCACTTAGATTACTTCGCTAGCCCTAACGTGTTAAAAATACTTGACCCTCACCTTTCCTTCTCCCTCGTAAACACTTCGCCAGTAGAACCAGACTTCTACGTTTACTGTTATTTTTGTGCCACAATTTTGTGCATATTTTACTCTGTGTGTGTGTGTGTGTGTGTGTGTGTTTATAATCATATCGTCCCAAGCAAGGCATTTTACTGCCACTGTTGAGCAGGGGGTTCCATAGGAGGAAAGTTATGAGAAAGAGAGACAGGTTATAGCGGGTGTCAGGAAGTGGGTAATAGAAGGATGAGAATACTGATGAGAGTGGAGTGGACGGAGAAAGGAGCATGAGAGAGAGGATGCAGGTTAGTGAGATAGGAAATGACTATTGACTTTACATTTAAATTCTTGGAGATTATAGCTGTCGGGGAAGAAAGTAAATGGAAGGGAATTCCACAGGTGGGAAGTGCGAGAAAAGAAGCTGCTGGAGTAGAATTTGCGTTTACAATTTATTAGTTTCACAGTAAAATGGTGGGACTTAGTTGCTAATCTTGTGGCTCGTGTAAATTCATATATAGGGGGCACCAGTGAGCTTTAATCGGAGCAGAAGCCGTGAAAGTATTTGTAGAAGAGACACAGGGAAGCTACATTGTGGGAAAGTGACTGTAGCTGAGTTGCCAAGTCGGGATAGATAACATTACAGATTCTCCGTTAGAATTTGTCAAGGACACCTAGGTGGATAGCAGGAGCACCCGACCTGATATGGCAGCAGTATTCAATGCACGGGTGGATGGTAGATTTATATATATGCAGGATTGTTTCAGGCTGAAAAAGTTTCCTGGCCCTGCACAGAAAACCGACTTTCTTAGCAGCGGATTTAGCTATGGATTCTATATAGTCATTCCACTTGAGGTCTGTTGTGAGAGTTAAGCCGAAGTGTTTTGCTTTCAGGGAGACTAGCCTGATCCACGTCAATGAAGAGGGTAGGAGCGATTGTCTGTGATAGTTAATAGATAGATAGATTCATTTTGTAAGCATTAAAATTCACAAGCCATTTCTTACCCCAGTCGGCCACGGACAGGAGGTCCTTTTCAAGTTCGGCTGCGAGATTTGCTTTGTTAGCCTCAGCAGATTTTTGATCGATGCGAGAGTAAACCGTAGTGTCGTCAGCGTATATGCCTACTTGGGATTTTATTACA
Source organism: Ascarosepion bandense (assembly GCA_037127315.1). Lineage (NCBI taxonomy): Eukaryota > Metazoa > Mollusca > Cephalopoda > Sepiida > Sepiidae > Ascarosepion > Ascarosepion bandense. The sequence continues at coordinate 2,597,281 of JBBBDQ010001524.1, read as the reverse complement.
TCTGGGTGATCGTTAATGTGAATGTTTTAGTGAATTAAATATTTGTTTGTGATTTAGCTCTGTGTTTTGGTAAATCATTTTCTTTTCTTTTGTTATGCTTTCTAACACGTAACACCAAGAATTTGTAAAGCAGAAATTACGGTAGATGGTGGCTTTATTAACGAAAAATAATGACAAATTGTAATGCTACAGCATAACATTTTCGGTATAGTTGAATGAATTTTTCTGTCAAAATAAAAGCAAATAATCTGTAATTAGTAAAATGCTATCTTTGTAAAGGTTGTGGTGCAGAGGATATTGGCTCGGAACGAGAAACTGGAGAGCCACATTCCAATTTCAGTTGAATTCGTTGTATTCACTTAGGCACAAATACTCTCGGGGAAGGTATTAATACGTCACTTCTCCCTCCAGCTACGGGTTAAATAGCAGGGCAGATTAGGTTCTATAGCTCGGTTGGTAACCAGTCTACCGCAGAAAGTATTGTCAAACTTTTGCAAACATGAACCTCATTCCGTTGTGAATGCGCGTGTATATCTTGTTCGTTCTTTCTCCCCACTCTCTCTCTCTCTCTCTCTCTCTCTCTCTCTCTCTCTCTAAATCCTGTACCTTCTTTTTTTCTATCATACTACCCCTCCCTCTCGTCACCTGAATTATTTCTCACATACTCTCACTCTCTCTCCCTCTCTCTATAAACGTGTAGTTGTTCTCTTCTTTTCTCACTTTGTCATCCATTCTTTGACATTAGCCACATCTGTCTACCAAAGTCGTAGATTCGTCGACATGTTTTTATCTTCCTACGATCGCCAAAAACGAATGGAATTAGTAAAAGAAATTTAGCGAAAGCGTTACTCGGGTGTAATGAAAGCATTTATATATATATTATCGATTTTCTGCCCTATTGTAAGAACTGCAACCTTGAAACGTCTGAATATCGTTTTTTATGTCTTTGTTTATGAGTGTATGAAATTTGATTAAAATCGGACCACTCCTTCTATAACCCGATTTTTTTGATTATCGATTTTCGATATTTATCGGGGGTACCTCGACACAAAACCTAGCTAAGAACACTCGCAGACGCTTATAGTACAACTGTGAAAATTTTCAAAAAAATTGGTTCAGCCATTTCGAAGTCTATAGGTAACGGACACACACACACACACACACACACACACACACACACACACACAAATACACAAACACACAGACAAAGTTCTATTTATAAATAAGTTTAGATATCTAAGTTTTAAATTGGATTTAAAAAAAAACAACTTTTTCTTGAAACTTTAATTCTAGCTTAATTGAAAGCTAAATGATTAAAGTTACAATTTTCAGTAAGCAAAATCCTCGGGTGTAATTCAAACATTCATTGGAATCCAAAATCTGAAGATTTTTTTAATCATTCAATTTTTCGACCATTTTTTGAGTGATCGACATATTTGTAAACAAAAGTCAATTCTCGGTTTTAAAAATATTACAAAAATAAAATATATATCTCTCGCTCGTATTTTTTTTTAAATTAGCAAATTTAAAATTAATTTAGTTAATCCAATTTGAAACAAATATTACTTGTTTATGGCATGAAATTTGGAATAAAAGTATTTCTTAATTAGAAAGGTCTGGCTCGTTGACTTTTCAAGTAGGCAATGATAACCCCTTGTCGTAAATCAGTTCACACTTCTGGAAGAAGTAACAAAACCCAATTTAACACTTCATAAGATGAACAAACCTTAAAACATGTGACCTTTTAATAATAAGTCTGTTTTATGTTTCCATAGTAAAAGAAAATGTGCAGTTTAACATAAATAAAAGAAATTAGAAATTTTTAAAAAAAATTAATTCTTAATGATTAATATTAATATTTAGAATTTTTTATTTGTAAATAAAATCTTTATTTAATAAATTAGTAAGCGAAGACACAGAGTAACTGGAAGAAATTAAAAAAATGTTTGAAACTTTAATAGCAAAGAAAAAATGAAAACAGTTCTAATAAATGCATTAAAACTACGCCGTTTTTAATTTAGATAAATTCATTTTATAAATAATATAATTTAAGAATAACATATTCTGAAAAGGAAAAAAATCGATCATTCATCGATTTTTTTCCCTTTCAGAATATGTTATTCTTAAATTATATTATTTATAAAATCAATTTATCTAAATTAAAAACGGCGTAGTTTTAATGCATTTTTTATTTTATTTTTCGGAGCAGACTTTTGAAAAAATGGTCACGTATATTTAAAAAATTCATTATTAACATTTCCCCAAAATTGGTATCAATAATTTATTTCTAGAAGTTTTAGGCAACTAATTGGAGGGTGTTACAGATGTTAAAAAATAGATATATATTATCAAGATTTTCTAAAAATAATAATTGCATAAATGACTTCATTTATTTGTAAATAAATCCTGAAAGTTTCATTAAAATCAGATAGTTGATTTTTGCAAGAATTTTCAAATGAATGTGTTCAACGTCAAAAAACTTGTGTAATATTACGATTTCCATAATAGTGATATTATGTAAATATAGCGTGAATCGCTGACGGAAAAAAATCAAATTTTAACTAAAATTTTGAGCGTGTTAAAAAAGTTTTAATTTCTTTTTTAAAATAATGACAACAAAATTTAATCTTTTATCTTAATAATAACATAAACATTTTGATGATAAAATTTTGTTTTTATTAAGTTTGAAACTTTTTAACGTCATGCTATGCTGTTTTTTCGGCAATTACTTAGAGGTATCTACTCTACACATTCTTTCACACATCCTCCATAAATCCTCCATGTGTCCTCGACACTAGAAAGGGGGGATTTTTAATGAGAAATCTACCCAAATTGTTTATGTTTTTGGTAAAAACAGACGATCTGAAGTTTCTTTTCGCAATTCTTTCTCTCTCAAGTCAAGAAGTATTCCTCCACAAGAAAATAAAACTCGTCGAATTACACGTGCAGAATTTTAATTTTTCAATTCCAATAGTGAGAATATACAATAGAAACAATTATCTTTTCTTCCTGTTTAACAATCACTTCATTTGCGTTAACAGAATTCCCGAGTCTTCGAGGAAATTTGGCGCCAAAAAAACAAAAAAATCATTAAAAAAAACCATCAATTTCGCCCTTCACTTGGTATTTATAAATGAATTCATTAGGCAGCCAACAAGACTCATCGAGAAATTCCCTTCATCCCTCCGAACATTTCCGCCTCAATCTGCCGTCTCGCACTTGTTAATAAAAACGTGTCAACGTTGTATCCGACCTGTTACATTTATCATAAGGGACATAGTCACAGTTATCCCTTAAAACAATGTCTTAAAATGCGAACGATGTCGTTAATCAGAGTGATGTTGTTGACAATATTTCGTTGGTATCCGCCTTCAGGAAAAGTCGAAAATTTTCTCGCGACATGAGACAGGGAGGCCAAGCGTTAGAATGGCAATTAACTTATATCCATACATTCACTCGCCGAATTATTTAGCACCGCTAAACATCATCGACATTCAATCTAAAATGTCTGAACATCAAGATTATTTTAACAGACTCTTTCACTCGCTCATTTACATCTATTGCCAAAAAAAAAAAAAAGTAACTAGTAAATAATATTAATGTGATTAATTTGCATAATGTAAATGAACATTTGTAATTATGAGTTTACGTGTCAGCAAAATTTGCAATTGAAATCAAATCTGTTTCCTTTTCCTTTTTGCTTAACTGATTACAAATCTCTTTTACTTTTCAGTATCTAAAACGCTTTTTCCTTTTTTTTTTTTTTGGGTCTCATTCTGTTTAGTTTCATTTTCTGCTAATTTTTCTTTATGTCAGTTTTAAGCCTTCAAATAAACTTTCCTTTCATTCAAACCGTCTATAGGTTAAATAAATGACATGTTGCACCGATAGTATTGCATTTTTGATTGTTCTATCGAAATAAAAAATTAATCGCTAAAAAATCTTGATATCAATAAACACGTGAATGTTTGAACACATCAGTGACACAAAACAAATAGAGAAAAGGTGACAAGTTCTTGCATTAAAAACGCTTAAAATCCCATAATTTATATAAAAAAACAAAAACAAAATGAGTTCTGTTTTATTTCCAGTTTATTTTAATGCTAAATTATGGATCAGAGCCGAGTTTATCTGAACAGCAAGAATAAAGGTGTCGCTTCCTGACACGTATTTAGAATTAGAGTGTATCATCTTTTCTCTCTTCCTCTTGAGGTTATGGGGCAGTCTCTTGGATTGTGATCTTACTGCAGGACCTTACTCATTTCACTAATGAAGGAGCAAGCAAGACAATGGTCGTGGTGACTGGACATTTTTTCTGTGACCCGTAACGTGTATGCTTATCCCACATTAAACTGGCAGGGACAAGAGATTAGTTAATACCTTTCCCAAGAGTATTTGTACGTAAGTAAATGCGACGAATTTAAATGGGATTTGAACTCGGTTCTCCGATTTTTTATTCCGAGCCGATATCCATTGCACCACAATGCACAACACACAAACATACAAACATTAATATCCTGTAAAGATTGTGTTACGCCAATGTTATAAGATTATATATAGGCTGTCTTGAAAAACTATTTCGTATGGATTTGGATTTCAAGTGAAAGGCTTACTTTATGTTATGGTGAACTCATCTGTCTAGGGATAGTGGACTCTTCCCTCCTAATGTAAGTAACAATGTAGCGAGTAGTTAGAGAGAAAATACGAGTCAGCGACCTGGCAAGTTACTCTGCGTTAATACAAAGATCCCACCAGTACGTCGATCATAAACGACCGACATTTGTACTTACATACAACGCACAATCTTCTATGTTATACTCCACAACACTTTAGACATGGTTTAATTTAAAAAATAAAATTTGTTTTTTGTCAGAAAGATTGAGTGATGAAAAAAGTTACACGATAAAAGTAACCACGACCAGTGGAACAGCCTTGATGCCACCTCAGAATGCTCACATGAAATGATTTTTGTTCATATTGCTTTTCAAAGATATCTTGTATTGTAGAGCTGCTAATTAGTCTGTGCTGACCATACACTCGTCAATATCGTAGTCCATATATCAGTTTCATATCAGCTAGGATGTGAGTCTTGTGAAAATTCTTGACTAGTCAATTCTGAGTCATATAGGCCACGTGGAGACGAGTTCTGTTGAATCATGTACAGCCAACACTCGACTCTGAGATTATCGTCCACATGCAGTGACATTTAAACCTAATGGTCCTGGTACAAGTAGTATGCTATGGCCTTCGTTGCTCCTGTTTTCCAGGTCGACATGAACATGGTGGGTATCACCGTTGGTACCTTCACAGGGTATGTGCAGAGCCTGTTGTCGTTCGTCCTCTTGACCCGCCTACATTCAAGAAGCTCGCCGTCTCTGTGTCGCGTTGTGTTTTGGCTGACGGTGCCATTAACTGAGTGTACCTTTTATGTTTTTGTCAGTGTTAAAAATCACGATACGTCTGAAATGAAAATGTTAAAATTTGCTGTTTCGCTACATTATTAGCTCATTGCAAATTTAAGAGTATGTTCCTAAATACTTGGCTCATCTTGTAGAAACATGAATTTGCTGACAAGATCATCCGATATATTTCCAAAACTTTGAACAACCGTGCAAGAGTTTTTAAATTCACTTTTCGTTGAATTAACCACATTTTAACAACCACCCGTATGTATAAGTTAGAGGGGAGTTTTAAATTATTTCTTTACTACAGGGTGCGGTGGGTAAATTGTCGACATTTCATATATTTAATTTCGTGCGTTCGCGTTGTTTTTTATGTTATCGACAGCGCAGTATAGTAGGGTCAGTTGGGCATAGTCTATGAGAAAAAGAGCACCACGACACAATTCACTCCACCAGAAATATCGAAACAGCATTCTGTACTGCTTGGCATTCGAGCCGGAAGCTCCAATACGGGCATTTTAGAGTGCGTGGGTGTCAATCTGAGGATAGCGCAGAGGATTCGGAAGGTACGGCAGCAAGAAAAACTTTTTCTGATTGTTATAATAAGAAAAGGACTCCCAAATTTATTGATGAGGTCCTCAGACTCAACACGGAGGCCTACATCAAATGCCCTGAGGAGATAGTGCTGCTCTGGGGCAAGAGGGTGGATGCTGGAAGACGCTATGTTTGGAAACAGGAATTAGCATCATACTGGATAAGGAGGAGAACCCAGTCATGGATGTCAGCCAATTTCTGCAACCATATCATCCCTTACATCTGGCCACCTAACTCCCGACACTGTTCTTGATTATTTCGTGTGTTTGCGTTGTTTTTTATTTTGTCGACAGCGCAGTATAGTAGGATCAGTTGGGCACCGCCTGTGACAAAAAGAGAACCACGACACAATTCACTCCGTGTGGAGTGCAGTTGAGCGAAAGACCCCAACAAAACTACTTATAGCACCAAAGATGAACTAGAGGCAAGGATTATGGCATCATTCACCAACTTAAAAAAGAAACCATCCAGAAGAGATGCAGGAATTTCTAAAGTTGCCTGGAGGCTGTGATTGAAGCCAATGGCGTCTTAATTGAATAAATTTAATCTTTAATATTCCAAGATATTTTTGCTTAATTTTGATATCTGTTAGAATAAGATGCCAGTGTTATTTTTTTATAATTATATCGCCCCAAGCGAGGCATTTTACTGCCAATGTTTTGCAGGGGTTTACATAAGAAGAAAGTTATGAGAAAGAGTGACAGGTTATAGGGGGCGTCAGGAAATAGGCAAGAGAAGGATGAGAATACTGAGTGGAGTGGACGGACAAAGAAGCAGGAGAGAGAGGATGCAGGTTAGTAAGACAGGAGATGACTATTGACTTTACATTTAAATTCTTGGAGATTGTAGCTGTCGAGGAAGCAAGTAAATGGAAAAGAATAAAGTAATTTTTTTTGTAATTTCGACGACAATTTATTCATTGCATGCTATAAAAGATAGGATACTAACTTCACAAAATCTTGCTTCCTTTCTTAACTCTGTGACGTGCTAGACAATTGTTCTCTCCAGAATCTATCTCACATATCTATAAGTCTACCATTCGTCCATGCTTAGAATATTGCTGCAACATATGGTCCGGTGCCCCTGCTATTTACCTTAAGCTCCTTAATAAGATCTAGAGAAAAATCAGTAACATTATTGGTCCTGATCTGGCAGCTCGGCTTCTGTCACTTCCCAAATCACCGTGAGGTTGTCTCTCTGTGTCTTTTTCTATAAATACTTACTTGATAATTTTTCGGGTGAGCTCTTCTCTATGGTACCAAGGCTTTATTAATTTAAACGCAATAATAGATTGGCGTCGAAAGCTCATCAATTTACAGTAGTGTTGGTTAGAGATAGCCGTCAATTCTAAGCTAACAGTTTTTTGTCTCTCACTTCTTGCTTGTAGAACTCATTTTCGGCTTCATGCTTTTCAGCAAAAAAATTTAATTGCAATGTCAATCGCCATCTACTTTCCTCCTGATTAGTCTTTCCTCTTCCGCTCATTATTAATGTTTTTTTCTTAATTCTTCCCCACCCTGTAACTCCTTGTGTCTTAGTGGCTTTAATGCATTGCCTTGGTATCCCACTGATTTTAAAAAAAAAAAAAAAAAAAAAGATGATTTGATGAGTTTTTCTAAATCCTCTGAATTTCTGTGCATGTCGGTTACCTAAAACTAATTTCATCAAATTTTGGTATTTTGACTGTGTTTTCGCGCAGTTTGGCGACTGAGATTATAAGTTTTGAAAAATAAAACAATGGACGCTATAAAATAGGAGACGATCTGATTAAATCTTTTCTGTGTGTATTTTTCATAGTCATATAAATTTTTATTCTCCGAGATAAGATATCTATGTAGAATGGTTTTGGCGAAAGTGAAAATTTTTTGTTTACTCGGATTCATCATAAACAATAGTGGAATGGAACTCGGTTGAAAGCTGTGAAGAATTTGGTCGAAATGTTTTGGCATCAGAAATGGCAGAAGCAGAACCAAAAAGTTGGAAGGAATGTCTTGGAATATGTGGTTGTGTTGGGATGGCGGAGAATAAACATTCACAAATGAAGCGATCTGTATAAGATGATACCGAATGTCGCCATTTGCAAGCACACAGACGCTTATTCGTACAGACACATGTAGTCAGATAATTACGTCTAAAATGCAAACATTCATGAATGTGTGGACACACACACACACACACACACGAATAGAAGCAGAGGGGGAGAGAGATAGAGAGAGAGAGAGAGAGAGAGATGACCATATAGAGAGAAACACATAGAAATAAGGAGAGAGAGACAAAGTGAAATAAATAGAGAGAGAGAGAGAGAGGGAGAGAGAAGTACACTCAGACAGAGAGATAGGTAGAGAGAAACAGAGAGGCAGAAGCACAGACACACACACAAAAAAATCGCAGAGAAACGGTGAGAGAAGTACAGTACGTAAGAGAAGTACAAATAGATAACCACGGAGAGAGAGAGAAAGAAAGAGAGAGGGGGGAGAGAAAGAGAAAGAGAAGTAAATTGAGTTAGAGAAAGAGATGCACACACAAAGACAGCAAGAGAAGCACACAGAGAGAGAGAGAGAGAGAGAGAGAGAGAGGACAACACAGATACAGAGAGATGTAGAGAGAGTGAGAAGCAGAGAAAAAGAGAGTAGAATTCTGAGAGAGAGATGTACACACAGAATGAGAAGAAGAAAGAGTACAGAGTGAGAGAAGTAGTGATAGATAAGGAGAGAGAGAGAGGGGGAGAGAGAAAAAGAAGCACAAATTGATATATGTAGAGAGAGAAGCACGTACAGATAAAGAGATATAGAAACAGTGTGAAGCAAAGAGAGAGAAAGAGAGAAGCAAAGTGAGAGATAAAGAAACACTCAGAGGGAGAGAGAGTGAGAAAAAGGTAGATATACACACAGAATCAGATGCACAGAGTAAAGAGAGAAGCACACTTAGGGAAGAGAGAGAGGATGGGAAGCACACACAGTCACAGAGAGAGAGAGAGAGAGAGGCGGGCACACAGTGTATTCCTCTATGCCTAAAGAAAAATCACCAAAATCTAAAAGTATCAGTCAATTGAGTGCCATACGTAATACACGCTTTGGGCGATCATGTCTCGAAAGAGACATGACTAACTGGGCAGAAGATTATCCTGCAGTAGGTTGCCATTGTTTTCTGCGGTAGATTGGTTGCCGAACAAGACTACAGAACCTAATCTGTTCTATTATTTGACCCATAACTGGAGGAAAGAGACAATAAAAGGGAAAAAATCAAACTCAAACATGGGAAATTAGCATTCGGGGGTGGGAGGGGGGCGAAATTCCTCCTCCTTCTCCTCATCATTATCATGTCATGTGACTGTGTGAGCTCCTGACCAGTTCCATTCCCGGAGAGATATTCTTTCTTGTCTTTGGTAAATAGACCTGGCGAAACCTATCCCTCTCCATGTCAAACCACAGCTTATTTTGTATCAACTTGGCTGGTGGTTCCATAGGCGGGAAATTCCTTACCTTGGCTGTTGACTTCAGCCTAGGGAGCCTAGCGATACTGTGTCGTCACTTTCTGCATCCATAGCTAAGGATCCCCGGTCTAACCCAATGGCCATTGATCAGATAAAATGTTTCATTTATTTTTTTCAGGTTTTGCTTTTAATCGTGCTGGGTGTCTAGCTACCCTATTCACCAGAAAAGAAAACCAGTTTAGTCAGTGATGACCCGACAATACGGTAGATATTACTGGGTTACATGATACCAATAAAATTCTTTGGCATAAAGATTTTATTATCATTTTGAAATGTTCCAAAATTTTGTCAAACAGAATTCCTATAAAATAGAAGGTCTGATGAAAGATGTGCATTGTGGTGCAGTGGATATCGACTCGGAACGACAAATCGAGGAGCTGAGTTCGAATTCCAGTTGAATTCCTTGCATTCACTTGCGCACAAATACCCTTGGGAAAGGTATTAATCCGTATTTCCCTCTCCAGTTATGGGTTAAATAATAGGACAGTTTGGGTTCTTGGTCGGCAACCAGTCTACCGCAGAAACTAATGGCAACCTACTGCGGAATAATCTTCTGCCCAGTCAGTAATGTCTTTTTCGAGACATGATCGCCCAAAGCGTTTATCACGTATGGCACTTAACTGACTGACTGAATATAATAGTTGAAAACATGATTAATGCTTCTACTGGGCATAAAGTAATGGATCAGTTTTATATTGTTATGAAGTAATAAAATGAGCCCCCATTAATTACTACTTAATAATATACTACATCTCTTCCCCCTCTAGCTATGAGTCTAATAACAGGACAGATTGGGTTCTATAGCCTTGGCTGGCAACCAGTCTAAAGCAGAAACTAATATCAACCTACTGCGGGATAATCTTCTGCCCAGTCAGTCATGTCTTTTTCGACACATGATCGCCGAAAGCACTTAATTGAATGAATGATGGCTGTGAACCACCAACCAGAAGCGATCATGAAAAGGAGGACAGAAAAATTCTTTTTATGCCGGATGGGGATATTGTGTATCTCTGTCGCACAACAATAGACATACACAGGTTCAAAGAAAGAGAAGCCAAAGAAAACAGTCATTGAAGGACGCGATGAAATATGGCGCTAGCCGCAGACCGGTTTATATAAACAGGAATGATCAATAACTACCGACAATATAGTTACCCACCAACCACCGTAAAAAAATTGACTAGTTAAAAGGTTTGGTAAAAAATGGCAAAAAGGATGAGCTAACGATCGATATAATCGATCTTGAGTCTGCTTCGGGGTAGAAATAATTACCTGTTTTCGATTTACGATGATCGTCTGTGTTCAAACGCATCTAAAAGCCACACTTCTAACGGCTTCAATATGCTGTATCCCTTCGGGCAATCATAGGTTTTCATCATATTCTGTCTTTTGTAGCTCTAAGTAAATGTTGTCTTTTTGCTATCTCTCCTAATCCCTGTTCTGCCAACAATTTGCACATGCACATTAGACATTATAGGCCCCGTTTCTCAATTCGTCTTGGGAGTGTCAAATTTTCCAAGCCCACTACCTCATAATGTGTCCTAGAAACGAAACAGTCTCTTTCTAATGTTAAGCATAAGAGTTCTTCCTGTTTCCATTTTCTCTGAAATTTTGTCGTTTCTCACATGTTCAGACTAGGGTATTCTCCGTGTCCTTCTGTAGAACCACATTTCTGTCGTCTGAAGTTTTTGCAATGAAATCGTCTAGCATTCAACGCCATATAGAAAAATATTACATAACAGTTCAGTAACTCTCACTACTGTTTCTAATGAAATTTTCTTCTTTCTTAATACTTTGCTTAACTTTTGGAATATTTCAATTTTTGAATTTCCTTGATTTTGGTATCTTCAATTTGTAATTTACTTGTTGGGCTGTTCCTTTTGCTGACAATCATACATTTTGTCTTCTTACAATTGATTCTTAGTCCTTTCTTCTCGCTTTTCTTTAATACAACCTGCATGAACTCCTGTAGTTGCCTTTCTGCCATCGGCATTGTCATTCGCATGTCTAAAGTTGTTTAGATTGTAGCCACCAATAATGAATCCTGTAAGACTTCTAATTCTCTCGGAATTGCCTTGCTGTATAAGTTGAATAAGTCCGGTGAGATGCTACATCCTTGTCGTAAATCTCTCTCTGTTTTTGTGAATTTACTGAATTCATTTTATACTGTGTGCAGGTGGTTTGCTGTCCGTATAAGTTCTGGATTATTCTAATCTCCTTCCCAAATATGTCAAGCTTGTCTAGCAAGTCTTTATGACGTATTTTATCTAACACTTTGATATCATCTATAAAACATAGCTATACGGTAATTTTTAAGACAGATATGCTGGAAAATTGGTGCTACATAATCTTCATGTCTTCATTTGTATCATTTTCAGTAAAAATTAGTGAGTATCACTAAAACATTTACTATTCACCACCAAGCAACGCACGCAGACGCATAATGGAAATTATTTGTTTAAACATTATTTTTAATCGATACTTGTATTTAAGTAGATATTCTGTTTTTAATCAAACAGTATATTTATTTCTACCGGCCTGATTATTTATGATAAATTTTGTTACGAAAATGTATATATATATATATATATATATATATATATATATATATATATATATACATATGGCGCCTCTTAGATCACTCGACCACGAATGATACCATAATCTAAACGAAGTCAAATCAAGCCTATATAACACAATTTTCGATTCTACGCAAATAACCATCGCTGCTCTGAAATATATCGTAATGTCAACAAATGTAAAACGACAATGTTACAAAAGTTATCGTAAATAATCAGGCCTGTAGAAATAATTATATAATACAGTTTGATTATAAACAGAATATCTATTTGAATACGAGTATAGATTAAAATAATGTTCAAACAAATAATTTCAATATGTCGGTTGTTAAAACTATTTCGTTAGTCTTCAGAATTTTCCGTAACACACACACACACACACACACACACACACACACACACACACATTATATATATATATATATATATATATATATATATATATATATAAAGACATAGACATGAACAGATTTCTGCAGTCACACATACATGCATATGAATGTGTGTGTCTGATTATATGTATATGTGTTTGTGTATATATGTGTTTGTGTATATATGTGTGTATATATATATATATGACTATATGCGTATGATTAACATTACAAACAAGAAAGTGTTAAAAAAGAAGACTGAAATACCCCGGCAAGGTAGCAAGTCGTGTGTTAAGGGGTGGATAAGTTAAAGCTGTCGATGGAAGCTTCAATGAGGACCAAAACATAAGAGAGGTTGGGAGAGAGAGAGAGAGAGAGAGAGAGAGAGAGAGAGAGAAAGAAAGAGAGAGAGAGTGTATGTGTGTGTGTGAGAGAGAGAGAGAGAGATTGTCGCTTCAGATTTTCGATTCGATAAAGCATAATGTTGCGATTGGCTGAAGATTTCTATCACCAACGAGAGAAGGAGCAGATTCCCAAACAGAGTCGACAGAAACAGGAAACCCGAGCGATGCGCATAAAAAAAGTTCCAGAGGAATCCTAAAAGTCTAGGGGATGGCAGGCGATGACAGAAGGATTTGTAGAGGGGGAAGTGTTCTTGACTAGAAAAAATGCAAACAATATACTTGTTGCATGTTCTGGCAAAATGGTCCCATTTCCACCGCCGTGCTGCGATAGGTTTGTCTTCATTGACGAGATGCGCCGTTCTTTGACTAAATGCTAAACGCTCGACAATTATAGGGATTATGTTTAGATTGTCTATGGAGTTGCTGGTGTCTATCTTGAAAGTTGAGATTTCAGGAATTTACAAAGGCAAGAAAACATAGTTTGTTTTTTCATATAGAAATAAACGTATTCATTAGAAATGTAATATCCCTTACGAGAGAAAATGGGGGAAAGTTCAGAAATGTGACTGAATAAACATTTGTCCATAAAAAGTTTTACCAGAAAAATGTACGCGTTTCAAGAAGAATCGCATATGTAAATACCGTTCTACCTGGGTATCAGCTGGTAATGAATTCCAAGAAAACCAAAAATCCACGGGGTACCTTATATAAAATAACATATTATTTACATAAATGACACCAATATTTTAAAAAGTATTTTGAATTGTTTTGTGTATGTATAAATGTGTTGATTTTTGTAAATAGTGGTATCCATACATAACATTATCAGAAAATAAGATCAGTAACAATACTAAATTTAAAGCCAAAGTATATAAAATTTAAAAAAATATGAGATTACGCAGAATATTTTTATATTTCTTAAAGATTACTGGATAGATAAACATTATATAAATAGGCTCTTACGTTACATTACTCAAGTAATTTTTAGAAATGAATTTCTGCATCTTTTAAACTAAAAGTTAGTAATGTTTGCTTTCAATCAGATTAATTAAGCTTTAAATCAGCTAATACTTTGCAAATAAAATTTCAGAAAAATATATTTCATTTTTGAAAGATATTTTAAAAAGAAAATTATATTATACTAATTAATAGATGGTAAAAATGGCGCTAAAATCAGCGATTTAAAAAGTAAAGCTATTTCCAGTTAGTTTATATTAGTTTTAAATGCAGCAATGTATTTTGCTTATTGGAAATATTAAATTTAATCAATTAGCTTGAAATTACATAAAAATAAAAGCTTCAAGAAATATTTTTCATGTTTTAAAATCTATTTTAAACCTTAGGTATCGGTTTTCTTTAAAGGTACCTAGCTTAGATAACTCTAAATTTTAGCTATAAAACAGCATAGAACGAAGAAAAAAGGTCTCAAACTTAATAAAAGATTTTTATCGTCAAACTGTTTATGCTATTATTAAGATGAAAAACCGAAACATTTTTTTATTATTTTTTAATACTTTCCAGCATGTTCGAAATTTTGGTTAAAAATATTGTTTTCAGAGCTGAGTATTGGAATTATAGTGTAGCGTTTGGGGAGCTGGTTAATGTTTCTTTGGTTTGGCCTTGTGTCAGACTTACAGGATGTATGCAAAGTTATCATCATCAGAAGGTTGGTTGTCGGTAGGTTGGAATATGTGGAATTTTGTGAAATAGCGTCAGAAGAATAAAATATACATTTTGCATTTTAAAAGGAAAGAATAACACAAGTTGTAGATGTTAATGTTCAATTAGAAACATTATTAAGAATTTAAGTGTAGAGTTCGTATAAAATGTTTGTGGTAGTAATTGTTGAAAGAGATAAGGTGAAAGAGAACAAGATGCGACCTGACCTTATCTCCGGGTCGATTTGAAGTTGGTTACATTTTAGTTCTTTCGTCTCTCGGTTCCCATCTGTCACTCTTGACTGACGCTGAGGTTATTTATATAGTCTTTTTGAATTTAGCACTGGATTGCCAAGTCCTTCCAAGTCTTATAAGTGGCTCTCATTGGTAAAAAATCATTTCAACACCTACTTGTGAAATCTGGTTTCGACTTTTTTCTTGAGCAAATGGACAATCCTTTTTCTATTTGGGAAAACCAGGATTTCACACGTCGTTGTGACTTTTTGTAAAAGTGAAGAAGAAAGTTGATTTTAATTAATTTCTTATCTGCTACAATAGCCCCTTTGTTTCTGGTGAAATCACATTGGTTTCGAAATTCTTGCAAAATCAAATAATAGTCGGACTTTAAAGAACATTTAAAAATTTATTAAAAAAACAAACGAATTTATTTATGAAATTATTAATTTTAGAAAATTTTGGTAAGAAATCTTTGTTACTCCTAATCCCAAATTTAATTTCATAAAGTTTTTAGAAATTAACTTCTGTCCGTAAAGTTTGTTTTTTTGATTAAACAAAAGCGCTTTGAAGAATGTAAATCGTCTATTTTATTTTTTTCAAACAGTTCGCTCCTTTCCTGAAATTCTGGTCCAAATGGCAGAATAAAAAAATGCAATGCGACTATGACAATTATTATATAAGCTTTTAATTGCTTTTATAAATAATATTTATTAAAAACATTATTGCCTGAAGAAAAATTGCATTGAATAATGAATTTTTACAAGAATTGTTTAAATTTTTTCATTTGTAATTATGATAATTTATAGTTTCGAAAACAATTTAGAAACACTTCAAAACTTTGTCTGCCTTATGTTGTTAAATTCTTAAGTGACGACTATTTTTACCAAACAAAAATTGAAAAGCTCAATACAAATCATCAGACCTTAAAACTTTTAAAACGATCTAAATTCTTTCATGTGAATAAAACGTGCCCATTTTGAAAATATGGATGACCATACACGACATTATCAGAAAATAAGATCAATGACTATAGTAAATTTAAAATCAATATTCTTAACATTAGCTCACGAAGAATATTTTCAACCTTTTTTAGATTACTAAGTACTTAAAACTTATATAAAAAGTGTTTACACGTCATTTTCTTAAATTGTTTTAACATATAAAGTCTTAGTGAGTCAGTTAAGTGTCATACACGATACACGCTTGGGAAATCATGTCTCTTTCGAGACATGACTCTCTGAGCCGAAAATTTTCCCTCAGTAGGTTACCATTACTTTCTGCGGTAGACTGGTAGGGTCATTTTTACCTGTGGTACAAGGCCAAATGTATAGGGCACCCAGTGAGGATCGAACTCACTACCCAATTGTAATTATTCTAGCGAGGCAAGCATTACACCACGTCGAGACATGTAGTCAGGGAAATCGAGCTCCTGTACGAGTTAGAGTCTCATTTGAAGTCCAGTCGCGAAAACAACTTCGATAATTATTAGCAAAAAAAAAAAGAAAAAAAAAAGAAGAAATTAAGATGAAAATGCTGAAGAAATGTTGAAAAGAAAAGAGTAAAGACTTCAATGTGTTAAAGACACTTTTATGATCGACTTGGCGTCGCTTCCCCGTAGCGAAGAACTTGTTAGGGTAAGGTTTAAAGGAGCGGCAAACCTATAGAACCACGAGTAAACAGTTTCCGACGTCGGCCATGTTTCATGATAAAGTAGAGGTCAGGAAGTGTTAGGAAGACATACAGTCGGAGAAGAAGACAGAGTGAAAGGAGTTTTGACAGTAGAAGCCGAAGATGGATGTTGCAGGACAAGAAGCTCAAGAACAAGTTGTCACGTCCCCTCCGCCCAATGACCTCGAGATTGTCAGGTGGATGAGATAAACGAGGAAAGGAAGAACCGGGCAGGGGGTAAAGGGTGTTAAATATGGCCCGGCTTTTGGAATATTAACGCGCTCTAAAATGATCTATGATGATCGGTTACCATCGATGGGTTTCAAATGTGCCTTGAGAGCGGTCAGATGACAGAAAGATATTTTGATACAAACACACAAACATTCACCAGTATTTGTACTTACAAAAGTTGGAGGCAAAATATTAGTGCGTGAATATATAGATAAATAAAATAGCAAGCATATATAATCCTTTGTGTATATGCTACGTACAAAGTTTACTCTGAACATCATCTTAGTAGTTCATCGCCACTTAATTCACAAAACGAAAATGACTTTATCACTTGATATTTTTTCTTGAACTTGCTTTCAACCTTTCGATTTTTAAATTTTTTTTTTAACCCAAAATTTCTACTCATGTTTTTAAGTAACCTCGTCAGATCTAAACTTTCATATGGATGTGATGAATGGCACCAAAAAGAAATAGCTAAACTGCTGTATACAACCACTTTCTCGGATAATAATTCAAACGAATTTCAAAGAATAAAAGATGTACACCTTAGCCTGGATCATTTCTCTTTTAACCTTGTATACAGACGCTACACAATCGAAAATAACAAAAGCTACATTAGTTGAGGTAAAATAACAACAGCAACAACTAAAATGGATGGTGCATGTAACTTGATGAGAAAATAATGACGATGTTGATGTTCCACACGACTTGAAACAAAAGGTTAGTAAAGAAATCCATATCAATACTTGAAAGAGTGATAACAGCTACTGGACTCGAGAAACCTATTTGCCTGAAAACCTTTTATGTAGGAGATTTTATAAATTTCACCGAGAAAATGAAAGCCAAAGGTTTCCATCCAAGGAAACAGCTGATAGTACCATTAGCATTACCATAGATTGGAAGATAGATAGGAATAGACTAGTACACCACCACATATATATTGTAGTTTTGTTATTACAATATATATATATATTAATCATCTACATACAAGCCTGTTTCGCTGTATCACAGCTCATCAGTGTAAATCGAAATTCGACCGATTTGGAGTCAGTCGGAGTCGCTAAACCCTAAGCCATAGGCGTTTGAAATCAGAGAAGGGAAATTTTGTCGTGTTGTATATAAGCACACGCCAGTCACCAAAAGAACTCAATTCATTAATGAGGAGTAATGCATAAATTGCGGAAGTGGTAACTGTTTTTTTAATTTTCCTCTCTATCGTATTGAGAGCATAATATATTCGTCATCCACATACAAGCCTGAAGCGATAATTGTTTTTTTTTATTTTCCTCTCTAGAGAGCTCAATCGTAATGAGAGCACTATATATATATGGATGTGTCTATCTGTCTGTCTGTGTGTTTGTGTGTTTCCATTCCAACGAACCCTATTCCACCGAAGCCCTTGGTTCGATTTCAACAAAAATGGGGTCAATTGTAGATCAACGTCCAAACCTTTGATGTACACAAAAACTTTTCGAATTAGTGTACAGCGACAAACATAATTTCGTATGGTCTTTAGCGCACTTTCTTCAAGACGCTTCAATCAAATTCAACCAAAATAGTGTCACTGGTAGATCAAGATCTGATGCTTTGATATGCGAACAAAAATTTCAATTGACACACAGGGTGCGGTAAAAATTAATAGAAAATGTTGCTTTTTGCGAACCTGTATTTCTCCGAAACGCTTAGTTATATTCCAACAAAAATCCGGTCTATTTTATAACTTCTATCTTATAATTTGTTATAAAACTTTCACGTTTTCAACAAGGTGCCAACCCCTCTGACGTTGCAGGGACAATGCATCCACTTTTTCTGCGTCACAACGTTATCGCATCACATTACAGGGTCCCGGTACGCCCGCCCCGATCTTCCAATTGTAAATACATTGTTCCTGTTTATTGGCAAAATTGACCAAACATGAATCCTGTTTTATAAATACAACAAAAAACCAATACTTACTTCATATTATCTTTAAACTAGCAGTATAGCCCGGCGTTGCTCGGGTGTAATGAAAGCTTTAAAACTAATCCATGATTCTGGAGCTCAGACCCTTTGGACGTTAGCACGAAAGACTAAAAGGCACTAGTTGTTTCCAGACCGCAAAACCGTAAACTGAAAGAAAAATGAATAGATGTAAGTGAAATTTTGATTTCCTGGTATCGATATCAAATTTTCTGCACTATTGTAAGAACTGCAACCTTGAAACTTCTGAATATCGTTTCTTATGTCTTTGTCTTTGAGTGTATCAAATTTGATTAAAATCGGACCACTCCAAATATAACCCAATTTTTTCGATTATCGATTTTTGAAATTTATCGGGGGTACCTCGACACAAAACCCAGCTAAGAACACTCGCAGACGCTTATAGTACAAGTGTGTAAATTTTCAAGAAAATCAGTTCAGCCGTTTCGGAGTCTATAGGTAACGGATACACACACTGACACTGACACACACACTCTGAAACAAAGTTTTATTTATAAATATGTTTAGATTACGCGTCATAGCAACCTGATACGGGAGCTTTTTGAATAAGCACTTGATCTTACCATTTCAACATAACCACTAAAAGCTCCTAGCGACGCCGGGCTATACAGCTAGTGGTATATAAAAGCATTATATATATATATATATGAGATTATAACTATACTCGTGTCCAAAAACCTTCCACGAATCTACGAAGAAGGGAAAAACAGTATCAAACAAGAGCTAAGTACATGAACATCAGTCAAAAGGATTCGGACCGAGTCAGCACGTAGCCCAAAGAAAAAACCCCGGCACGAGTAATCAACTAACAAAAAGCGCTCAATACTTAGGTAGAGCGAAATAAGTAAAGAATACCTAGTGAGCCAGACAGACCTACCTAGGTTTCACCTAAACGGACTTTCCCTGACGATAGGTGAAACATAGGTAGGTCTGTCTGACTCACTAGGTATTTTTTTATTATATATATATATATATATATATAAGTAAAGAATACCTAGTGAGCCAGACAGACCTACCTAGGTTTCACCTAAACGGACTTTCCCTGACGATAGGTGAAACATAGGTAGGTCTGTCTGACTCACTAGGTATTTTTTTACTTATATATATATATATATATATATATATATATATATATATATATATATAAGTAAAGAATACCTAGTGAGCCAGACAGACCTACCTAGGTTTCACCTAAACGGACTTTCCCTGACGATAGGTGAAACATAGGTAGGTCTGTCTGACTCACTAGGTATTTTTTTACTTATATATATATATATATATATATATATATATATAAGTAAAGAATACCTAGTGAGCCAGACAGACCTACCTAGGTTTCACCTAAACGGACTTTCCCTGACGATAGGTGAAACATAGGTAGGTCTGTCTGACTCACTAGGTATTTTTTTACTTATATATATATATATATATATATATATATGAGATTATAACTATACTCGTGTCCAAAAACCTTCCACGAATCTACGAAGAAGGGAAAAACAGTATCAAACAAGAGCTAAGTACATGAACATCAGTCAAAAGGATTCGGACCGAGTCAGCACGTAGCCCAAAGAAAAAACCCCGGCACGAGTAATCAACTAACAAAAAGCGCTCAATACTTAGGTAGAGCGAAATAAGTAAAGAATACCTAGTGAGCCAGACAGACCTACCTAGGTTTCACCTAAACGGACTTTCCCTGACGATAGGTGAAACATAGGTAGGTCTGTCTGACTCACTAGGTATTTTTTTACTTATATATATATATATATATATATATATATATATTGAGATTATAACTATACTCGTGTCCAAAAACCTTCCACGAATCTACGAAGAAGGAAGAAACGGTTTTAAAAAAGAAAGAGCTAAGTACATGAACATTAGTCAAAAGGATTCGGACCGAGTCAGCACGTAGCCCAAAGAAAAAACCCCGGCACGAGTAATCAACTAACAAAAAGCGCTCAATACTTAGGTCGAGCGAAAGAAGTAAAGAATACCTAGTGAGCCAGACAGACCTACCTAGGTTTCACCTAAACGGACTTTCCCTGACGATAGGTGAAACATAGGTAGGTCTGTCTGACTCACTAGGTATTTTTTTACTTATATATATATATATATATATATATATATATATATGAGATTATAACTATACTCGTGTCCAAAAACCTTCCACGAATCTACGAAGAAGGAAGAAACGGTTTTAAAAAAGAAAGAGCTAAGTACATGAACATTAGTCAAAAGGATTCGGACCGAGTCAGCACGTAGCCCAAAGAAAAAACCCCGGCACGAGTAATCAACTAACAAAAAGCGCTCAATACTTAGGTCGAGCGAAATAAGTAAAGAATACCTAGTGAGCCAGACAGACCTACCTAGGTTTCACCTAAACGGACTTTCCCTGACGATAGGTGAAACATAGGTAGGTCTGTCTGACTCACTAGGTATTTTTTTACTTATATATATATATATATATATATATATATATATATATATAATAAAGAATACCTAGTGAGCCAGACAGACCTACCTAGGTTTCACCTAAACGGACTTTCCCTGACGATAGGTGAAACATAGGTAGGTCTGTCTGACTCACTAGGTATTTTTTTACTTATATATATATATATATATATATATATATAGTAAAGAATACCTAGTGAGCCAGACAGACCTACCTAGGTTTCACCTAAACGGACTTTCCCTGACGATAGGTGAAACATAGGTAGGTCTGTCTGACTCACTAGGTATTTTTTTACTTATATATATATATATATATATATATATATATATATAAGTAAAGAATACCTAGTGAGCCAGACAGACCTACCTAGGTTTCACCTAAACGGACTTTCCCTGACGATAGGTGAAACATAGGTAGGTCTGTCTGACTCACTAGGTATTTTTTTACTTATATATATATATATATATATAAGTAAAGAATACCTAGTGAGCCAGACAGACCTACCTAGGTTTCACCTAAACGGACTTTCCCTGACGATAGGTGAAACATAGGTAGGTCTGTCTGACTCACTAGGTATTTTTTTACTTATATATATATATATATATATATATATATATATAAGTAAAGAATACCTAGTGAGCCAGACAGACCTACCTAGGTTTCACCTAAACGGACTTTCCCTGACGATAGGTGAAACATAGGTAGGTCTGTCTGACTCACTAGGTATTCTTTACTTATATATATATATATATATATATATATATAAGTAAAGAATACCTAGTGAGCCAGACAGACCTACCTAAGTTTCACCTAAGTGGATCGTCAGGGAAAGAGGTGAAACCTAGGTAGGTCTGTCTGGCTCACTAGGTATTCTTTACTTATATATATATATATATATATATATATATATATATATATATTAGGAGAGACAGCAAACCTGAAAACAATATATATATATATATATATATATATATATATATTGTTTTCAGGTTTGCTGTCTCTCCACCGAAATGAGAATTATTATTTTCCGAATATTTTCCTGTTAATTTATCTTCATTTAGTTCTACAAATAAATCCTGTCTTCCCATCCTGATTACAAACATGGCAATGTTTAATCTTATGCTTCTATTGAAAACTGAAGTAACCTAGAGAACAATAAAACAATTCTACAACGTGTCTATTTAATCTGATAAACAAATCAGTGACATTTTTCCTTTGGGTAAAATATAATAGAGTCTACAGATTACACAATGGACAGAACGCGACTTTTCAGAAAGAATTGATATTTTGATAGAGAAGGAAAGGATATTTTGTGGGATTAGTCAAGGTTTCGTTGCTAAAATAATGTCTGCTAGGGTAAATGATAAATTTTATCGGGTCAACAGTTACAGTTAAGATTAGTTCATTTTAAAAGTACTTTATACAGGGTTTGTGTCTATATGTGGTCGCACATCACTGTTATTAATTATTTTTGATTGCGTACATATATAGATTGATATAAATAGATCTATCTATCTATCTATCTATCTATCTATCTATCTATAATTGTGTTAGTTATTCTTAAAAGACATTGTAAATAAAAAAGATAATCTCATGATTTAAAACAAAAAGTGTAGAATTACGGTATTTTTTTTTTTACTTTACAGGCTATTATACATAAATTAAATTTTATTTTCATTCTCTTTTAAGTAAAAGGTAAGCATTACTTTTTAAAAATTCAGTTAATTAATCCTTAATTTTACTAGCAGACTTCGAAATACATCTGTAGAATAAATTTAAAATATTAGATTTTTAAGAGACTTTTCAAGTTGTTGTTTACTTTTTCGTATACAACGAGTAGATGAGTCAATGAGTAACAAAGATAAGCACCATTTTTTAAAAATACTACAGGGGCCCGACAATATTTTTCGGACACTTTGAAAAAAGTACTTCAAGGTGGTTACTAGTGCCAAAAACTTTTGAGATTGTAAGTACGTAGTTGAGGAGTGAAAATCCACTACTAGTGTAATCATTTTTTTTAGTCTGGCTTTGATAATTTTAGTTTTTTGTGATTTTTGCGAAAACTTGCGCGACACTATTTTTCGGACATGACAAAAACTCCTATTTTATTAAGAGCTAAGTTCATGTATATGTTGCTGTATGCAAATTTTCTGCTTGTACACTTCGCTGTCATCATTAGAATCAATTATCTGTTCTATTTTACTGGCAAAACAATTAAGTTTAATTAAGTAAAATGCATTCAAAAGAAGTCGTTTGTTTGGCACGGAAGAAGCGGGATGATGGCCTCAGCATCAGAAGGATCGCCATGGATTTGAAGCTGTCGAAATCAACGGTCGAATACATGCTGAAGACAAACTCCGAGCGGAAAAAGAAGAGAGGACGGAAAAGATCAATTGGCAAGAGGACTGAAAGGAGAATGAAGAGGACTGTGACACGGCTTTTGACAGCTGGAAAAAAGTTACAGCAAGAAAAGTGAAGAAGAAATGTGAATTGGATGTAAACGTCCGAACAGTACAAAGAACGCTGCATAGGATTGGTTTGAAATATGCAAAGGCTAAGAAAAAAAATTACACTAACAAAGAAACACAAAGGAGCAAGATTGGAGTGTGCTAAAAGGTGGTTAACAAAGCATGTTGACTTTAAGAAGGTTAAATTTGATGAGAAGCGTTTCAAGTTTGATGGGCCCGATGGATGGTGTACTTGGTCGAGAAGGGGTGAGCCTGCGGTACTGAACAAACGACAGATGGGAGGAGGAGGAGTTATGGTTTGGGGTATGATCTTTGCTAATGGAAATATATGGTTGGAGTGGCTGAAAGGACGACAGAACAGCGAAAGCTACAAACTTTTGCGAGAAAGCCCTACCAAGGATAAGAAGAGAGATAGGGAATGATTTCGTTCTACAGCAAGACAATTGCAGCATCCATGTGTCAAAACTCATGAAAGAATGGATGGCTAAAGTGAATATGACTACTTTGGAATGGCCTGCAAAAAGCCCAGATCTAAATTTAATAGAAAATGTTTGGGAAATGCTTGCGCAACTTGTCTATGATGGACCTGAAATAACAAAAGAGGCTCAACTATGGGAATGGATACTAGATGCCAAAAAACAACTAATAGAAACACGTAGAGATGTTATTGTGCATATGTTTGATCATTATGAAGAAAGATTGATAAAAGTTATTGAGAAGAAAGGTGATATTACAGACTATTAACAGTTTTTCAACGATGTCCGAAAAATAATGTCGCGTGTGTTTTGTAAAAAATGATGAAAAATAAATATTTTCCCTTACCTAATCGATTTTCTTCCATTTTTATTACAGGTATTGTCTTTATATGTTTATGCTATTCTATTGAAGGAATTTCGCCACTCTATGGTACTTGGAAAGTCGAATACTAAAGTGTCCGAAAAATATTATCGGGCCCCTGTATAAAAGTTTCTTTATATACAGAAGTTCATTTTTTTGTTAATGAGGATAAGTGTTAGGCCATTAGCTTTCTAATAGAACCGACATTTAGGCTCAAAGTGGGGATTTAAATGATTTAAAATGACTATCTTTTTTAGAAAAACCTTGCTGTTACTAAAAATTCATACCTACATATACACGACTTTATAAACACATAGAAATATATATGAAAACATGGATATATATATATATATATATATATATATATATATATATATAAATTAGATATACTTCTTTATCGACCCACTTGTTTATACATTAAAATATAGATAAACTTCAACGATATATATCTAGGAGGGTACTTTGACGGGGTGTAATGATTAGGAAGTTTGTCTTGCTAGAACAACTACGACTGAACAGTAAATAGTTTGATCCTCACTGGGTGCCCCATACACTAGGCCTCGAGCCACATGTAAGCTAAGATTGAAAAGTCTACATAACTATATATCAGTCAGTTAAGTGCCATGCGTGATACACACTTGGGCAATCATATCTCGAAAAAGACATGACTGGCTGGGCAGAAGATTATTCTGCAGTAGGTTGCCATTGCTTTCTGCGGTAGACTGGTTGCCAGCCAAGGCTATAGAACCCAATCTGTCCTATTGTTAAACCCAAAACTGAAGGGAAAAGACGGATTAATAGCTTTTCAAAGGATATTTGTTTGTAATTGAATGCGAGGAATTCAACTGGAATTCGAACTCGGCTCATCGATTTGTCGTTCTGAGTCGATATCCGCTGCACCGCAATGCACATCCTAATCAGTCAGTTAAATGCCATATGTGATACACACTTTGGGCGATCATGTCTCGAAAAAGACATGACTGACTGGGCAAAAGATTATCCCACAATAGGTTGCCATTGCTTTCTGCGATAGACTAGTTGCCAGCCAAAGCTATAGAACCCAAGTTTTTTTTTTTTTAATCATATCACCCCAAACAAGGCGGTGGCGCCACTGATGCGCATGGGGCTACTTAAGAGTAGAATGAGTGGAAAAGAGAAAGCCGAGAACCACATCTTAAACAGGAAACAAGGGATGAGTCTCTTCACCTGTTCAAAAGACGTGGGGGGAGTGTGAACCGGGCGATTTGTCCTATTGTTGAACCCATAACTGGAGGGAAAAGACGGATTAATAGCTTTCCAAAGGATATTTGCGCGTAACTAAATGCAAATAATTCAACTGAAATTCGAACTCGACTCCCCGATCTGAGTTCGACAAAAACGCGGTCATGGCGTACTTTATACTAAGCGGGACCAAAAATAACATATTCCGACTCAATTCTCAAAATCTTACGATCTTTGAAATTTATTTTTGAATCCCTTCTTGATCAAATGCCGAGAGGGCCTTTTAGCAATCTGCCCACCCAAAATATTTTTTCTAGCTGAATATTTATGTTCAGAGAACGAAAATACAACACACCCACAGGCAGACATACGTGCAATTTGTGTGTGTACGCATGCTTGCTACGGTATTTTAGTTTCGATGTGAAAAGAAATGGATAGACGAATCTCGGTTTACACGGGTCCACTCAGCCATAACCAAGTCCCAGTCACGCGTTATAGAGCGGATAAAAGAAGTTAGCCTCTTGGGATCAAATGCAAGTATATCTAGTCTCATTAACTATTCGCATACAGGAACGATAGCAGAGATCATTAGAGTGATGTAAATATCAATGTTTGCATATATATATATATATATATATATATATATATATCAGCATGCGGTGTAAATATAAAAAAATCCAAAGGTGTATCCTGTACATACAGTGGTAGGATAACTCTCTAAGAGAGCTCTAAATATATATGTATATAAATACATATAGCGGAAATGTAAGAAAAATTAAGGCAGGCACCTTTCGTGTAAAATCTTTTGTACAATAAAGACGGAAGCTGAAAATGGTTCGCCTGAAATGGCCCATACTTCCGATTTACCATGAAATAACGTGTCTGCCTTAATTTTTCTTATATATATATATATAGTCCATATTTCGGCAGCAAATGCTTAAATTCATTAAATGTTCGCACACACACAAATTGATTTCAAATGGATCTATCATTTACGACTTTTTAACCTTTTGTAGTTATTCAAAGCCAGAATTGTTTTTGGGATGTATAAAATCAAAGGATGGAACGATTATATTAGAAAAAGTGGAAATACTCCAGTGTTGGAATGAATATATTAAAAGAAGTCTTCCATGACAAGAGAGAGCAACCAATAGTAAACAAAGATGCTGAAGAACTGGAAATACTAAAATCCGAAGTGAAAGCTGCAATGGCCAAACTGAATAGAAACAAAGCAGCTGGACTAGACGGCATTGTAATAGAGATGCTGACAGCCTTAGACAATTTCGGCATAGAGAAAATTACAGAAATAATGGAATCTACTACAGTTGACCTAAGTAGATAAATTTACATAGAAGCCTGGCGCAAAGAATGCAAACTCCACCAAGCAATCAGTTTGATGAGCCACATAACAAAACTCATCATCCAAATTCTGATTAACAGATCGCGAAGCAGAATTAGGCCACAGATAGAACAAGAACAGTGCGGTTTCGTGACGGACACTAGGACAAGGAACGTGAAATCTATGCTTAGGTTGCTATCAAAAAGGGTAATACGAATAAAAACGGCCGTGTACCTATGAAAAGACATTCGGCAATGACGCCACAAAGAATTGTTAGAAATGCTCAGCAACCTCAACATATTTGGGAAAGATATTTCAATAATCAAGAACCTCTAGTGGCAGCA